>MU399865.1:0-199958 GCA_022578945.1 Hypoxylon fuscum | reverse complement strand
TCCCCGGAGCTTGCGGAGGGCCGACGACAAGCCTGGCTGGTGTTTGCGTAGGGCCGTAGCGGAGGACGAAAAAAAAAAGTTCGAAAAATTTTATATAATAAAATTTTTTTAATAAAAATATTTTAATTAATTATTTTATTTATATTATATAAATTATAAAAAATATTTAATTATATATAAAATTTATTTTTTTATTTTTAAATTATATAATTATTTTATATTTTAATAAATTTAATAAATTTAATTTAAATTATAAAATTATATATTATATATATAATAATTTAATTTATAAAATTTTATAAAATAAAAAAATTATTATATATTAATTTTATTTTATAAATTTTATAAAATAAATAAATTAATATTATATAATTATAAAAAAAAATTATATTAAATATATATAATTTATTAATTAATAATTTATTTTTAAAAATATTAAAATTATAATTTTATTTTAATATTTTATATATTAAATTTTTATAAATAAATAAATAAAAAAAAAAATTTTAATAATAAATATAAAAATTTTTTATTTTATTTTTATATAATATTTTTATTTAATTAATTTTTATTAAAATAATTTTAATATTTATTTATAAAAAAGTTTTTATATTATAATTTATTTAAATAAAATATAATTAAATTTTTTTTTAAATTATTATATAAAAAAATTATTTTAAAATATTTATAATTATAATTATTAAATATTTTATATAAATTTAAATTATTAAATAAAAATATATATATTAATAAATATATATATAAAAAAATTATTATATAAAATTAATTTAAAATTTAAAATTTATTAATTTAATATAATTATTAAAAAATTATAATTAATTAAATTTTAAAATTTAAAATTTTATATAATAATTTTAATTAATTTTATATTTTTATTAAATTTTAATTAAATATAATTTTTTATAAATTTAATATATATAATTTTTTTTAATAAAAAAATTAATTTAAAATTATATAAATTTATAAAAATATAATTTTTTATATTATTAAATTAATAAATTATAAATATTATATTTTTAAAAAAAATTTTAAATTTAATAAATTATTATATTATATTTTTTATTTATATAAAATTATTATTTAATATTATATTTTAATTATATAATTTATAATTTTTTAAAATTTAATTTTATATTTTTATAATAAAAATTTTAAAATATAAATAAATTTTTATATTTATAATAAAATATAAAATATTAAATTAATTTAATAATTTTAAAAATAATTATTATATAAAAATATTTAAAAAAATTTTATTTTTTAAATTATTTTTTAATTATATATAATTTAATTAAAAAAAATTTTAAAAAATATTAAATAATAAATTTAATTAATTTATTAATAAATTAATATTTAATAATTTTATTTTTATATTTATTTATTTTAAATTTTAAATAAAATATTTTAAAAATAAATTTATTATATAAAAAAATTTATTTTATTTTATTTTATTTTATTTAATATTAATATTATAATATTAAATATAAAATAACCTTAAATCATTAATGAATTATTACCCCGTAATTTTTTTTTTTAACTTTTTTTTTTCATTTTTCATTTTAACAAGTACGCATTAATGGTGCACCGTAGTATGCGGTCGCCGAGCGGGCTGCTGATTTGATCAAAGAGAGCCACTAAATTGGCGCCCGATAAACGAAAATGCAATCTCATTTTGAAGTTGTATACAGTTTACTCTAGTTTTGGCGTAAACCAACGAATGAAAGTATGGTATTTCTCATGATCTCGACATATGCTCCAGTTGGAGTATTGAAGTTCTACTAAACCTGGCTCATGAGGGAGATGTTGGCACGTCAATAGTGACCTAAACCTGGCTCTCGGCGTGCATGGCCATTGGTGATATTCTGCAGCTGGAATCATTCAGCTGGCTCACGAGCGCTCCCAGCCTCACCAAAATCTAAGATCTACGCTAAGCTATTCTACAAAGAACTAACTCAATAATCAACTCATCAAAACTAATTTACAAGCTTACATTCAAAAATATGCCTGGTCTGTGATTTCCACACGCCAAGTTCATTCACCTGCACCGCTGCTGTCTTTGGCGAATGTCATGAGAACCTTCAGCCGGATGGACTACAAAGTCCTAGCTGAATATTCCCATTTCGATTACAGGTGATCAAAAACCTTGAAGTATTGACCTAGATCTCATTTTAACCGTTTTCAATAGGGATATTCGGGAGTCTGGACTATCGACAGCATCGCTGCTCCCTCGTGCTTCAAAGGCCGATGCATGGTCAGATAAGAAACGACCATACCAAACGCATAGATGCAATAGAGAGTGAAAGGGGAATATTTGCGGATGGCGCTGCCATTACATGAGGATATGGATTCCGGCCTCATTGACGTCAACATTTCTGTCCCTACGCACGTCTGAATAACCAATACTTTGCAATAACTAGCTACCACTTTCTGACAGCCAAAGAAACCATGATGCGCAACTTCAAAAATCTCTGCCTGGCCTTTCTGGTCTCCGTGCCCATGGCCACTGCCATCCTTCCACCCGTGGAGCTGTGCCCCAGCTGCCCAAAGCCAATACACTGCTTCAACGAAGGTTGGGACTGGGCGTACTACAGCAACCCTCTCCATAACGACGGCAAGAACTACCCCGGCTTCCGCGCGGACATCTACAAGACGCGAGACCCGGTGTACTCAGACGCGACGCCCTGGATTGGGGGTCATCTGGGCTACACCGAGGCCAACCCGGACACGACAACTTTCTACGGTTCATCCACGCAGCTCAACAGCACGTACTTCGTCCTGAACCACCACGCCTACCTGTACGCGTGCGAAAGCGGCTCCTGGCAGTTTGATATCACATACGTGGACGACGTGGTCTTTGCCTGGGTCGGCGACGCCGCGTACTCCGGGTGGACGGACGCGAACGCGAACGCCAAGGCCGTATGGACGTTTGTGGGCGAGCCGGGCACGCACTGGGGCACCGCCAGCTTCACACAAGAACTCGATGGCGGACGCTTTTATCCGATGCGGCTTGTGTTCGGGAACGGCCAGTGGGGCGGCCAGTTCAACCTCACGATTACAAGCCCCAGCGGCGTCATTGTGCACCAGTCTGGCGGCGACAGCGATTGGTTTGTCCGGTTCTCGTGCGATTTGGAAATTTCGGCTCCGCGTTTCCCGGCTTTTGGGGCTGAGATTTGAGTGCGCTTTAGATGAACTGATATTTTGTGGACCTTACCTGTTTACATGGTGAAAAAGGGGGAAAGGGGGCGGGGGTTCAAAGGACATCTAGCCGTCCATCTTCTTAATTGTCTCTTTTATTAATAATACATTTTACATCAAGTTAGGTAATAATTCTTGAAGCCCCGTTCTAACAATTGTTCTGCGAACGAAGTCATCCATATTTACATTCTATAGCGTTGAGGACACCTCGAACCTGAGCGTGTGTCTCAAATTGCATCATGGTCTTTTCCAAATCCTTGCTGTGGAAGAATCGACGCTATGCATTGCTGCAGAGAATATACAGTGATTCTTTTTACACGCGCAGCTATGCCCGTAAAAACACGCAGGGTCGCGACATTGCATCCCAATATGACAAGCCTCACGCCGGAGATTGTTGCGATAAACCAAGTGCTCGTCTGCAGACAATAGCCCGTGTGAATATCCGCAATGGCCCGGACAGCTACCCTGTATGTGGTACTTGCGGCAATATTTTGTATTAGCCACCTTGGTCTTGCGATTCCAGCCATCGAGCCCTTTCTGGGAGGACTGCGGCAGCTGACTGTCAACTCGTTGGCCAGCTGCGTTTACCAGGACCGAACCGAGAGGCAGATCTTTCTCTTTTAAAGATATAGTTGTCTTATCATTGTTGGCCGGGTTCGTAGCTTTCACCTTCTTTGTCCATGTTGCTAGGGTAGCTGCGCGCTCAGACTTTGCTTGGGAAGAAGAGCATGACGGGGGTGGTGACACAGGGGACTTTGTGCCAGTTAGTGATTTGCTACCGAAGGCCGCATCCATCTTGATAGACTTAAATGTCAACGACGCAAAAACTGTATCCAGTTTGATAGACTTGAAGTTCAACGATGCGAACTCTCTGCCAACTTCAAATGAATGGAGGAGAATTACACGTTCCCGAATCGCATCGTCAACAACATACTTCTCTAGCAGCCGAACATAGCCATTGTCATGACAAGCTGCAAAGAAAACATAGCGACACGTTGGATTGCCAACAAAGTGTTCGAATACCCCTTCTTCGTATTAGTGTCAACAGGTCCACGGATGAGATGAATCCAAGTAGAGGGGTGTTCACCTTCAATCTTCTTGTCGGCTCGATCTTTCCCAGCACCTACCAGAATGAAATCAGACAGCTGGGATGACTGCGAAAACCCCTTCGCAAAATCCCACAACACATTTTGGGATTTGATAGTCTTGGACTTGACGAGGAATTGGGACAGTCCATCTGAATTGGCGAACGCCTTAATAACAATAGGCAAGTTGGCAGACTCCGGTGCCGTCCGTTGAAGATGGTCGTGGATGGAGTTACGAAGCTCCAAAGCTGCCTTACGGCCGCCATCGACGCTTGTGTAATACTCGGGCTTGAACTAATGCGCACCTCGGTTACTTCGAAACCTCACATAGAATGTGTTGTCTGATGTTCTTACCAAATATGCATCGGCATCGGCATCAATTAATACCAAAACAAACGAGTTGCGCTCCACAGCATTTTGCAAACCGAAAAATCGCTGCTTCCATTGTTCTGCGTCGTCTTGTGTCATTCGTCCAACCATCCGTTCCCTCTTGAGATCTTTCGTGACATCGTTGTAGTTCTGGGTCACCTCCGCCAACTGTCCGGAGATAGCCTGCGCGTTGTCAGAGATCGGCCCCGAATGAACAGACAATATCGCCTTCGGGGGTGCCTACTTTTATCCACTTAGTACGTTCGTAATCCTGGTTCTGGAATTCCTCAATTCGGGAAGAGATCTCTTCAGCGGTGTCCACGGTCATTTTGTCTACTTGCCTGGTTGCCTCCTCATAAATCACATTTGGTACTGCGCCTTGTGTTTTACAGCAGATTGTTAAGCTCCAATTGAGTTTACTGCGGCGTACCAACCTGTGACCTTGTTGGTTCTTTAACGGCATAAATCTGCCATACTTCGCCACTATCCCCGCGGGTACGCGCCTATCACCCATGTAATCGCTACATTTGGGCATTCAGAAAATTAGTCTGCAAACGACAAAAAGCTAGGTACAAATGCAAACGCATTCTGAACAAGGACAAGACCGCTCTGCCGCGTGACCAGCTTATAATCTCATCCATCTTATCAGACAGTATCTTGACGGCGGACGAAGTCGCATAGCTCGCCAAAGTGACCTTCTAATGAAACCCTGCGGCTAATCGTCTGAATGTAACATTTGCGGTAGTATGGAGCAAATTCAACATTCTCGTCTTTGGCGTTCTAAGTGGGACGAATTTAAAAACGTCCAATCCAAAATTCGTGTTTTATTAGCACAGCTTTAAACAGCTATAACTCAGCCACGCATTTCTCAAATGATTCTATATTATAAATAAATACTTATTAATTAAATTTTGATCGTGAAGGATTTTTTTCTAATTTTTATTAGTTATATTGTGTGCAGAACCTATATATGAAATATTAGTGTAAGAAATTGACCTTTGAACTTTAAGCTTATATATTTTAAAAACTTTATATGTAACCTATACTTGAAAATGAATGTATAAATAGCCGAATGAGTGAAAAGTATTCTACGTTTTGTATTTCATTTTTCGCATTTAAATTGGTGATTTTATGAGTAGTTTTCGGAAAATATTTTCGAAAAAGTGGAAAAAGTACCGAAATATTCAATTTTCCCATACAAAATCAACAAAAGTTTTAATACCTAATCTTTAACGCCAGCTAATTAATTCACTAAAAATGATAAAAATGCCCTAATTATACCAAATTATAGGCCTATTAATTAATAATAATTCTATGTGCTTCAGTGTATTTATTCACTATAATTATTTCTAATTATGCCTTGCTGAATCTGATGAGTTTTGATGAATTTTGGTGTGGATCCGAAATTGGACGTTTTTAAATTCCTCCCACTGTACACACCGACGGAATTCACGAGCTTATGCCGTATTACCATCGAACAACATAAAAGATAGGCAATGCCTTGTATAAATGCGAATGAACTCGTAGGATCACTTAGAGAATTGCATTCACAACTTTTAGTATGGTTCTGGGCTGCCTGGTATAGTGCGCACATGGGTCTTGTCCATCGCGATTTCTGCTGCATCTAAGCCCTGTAAAACCTGTAGCAAGACCAGATACTGCACTATGCCGGCAGGCTTCCTACCCTGCTGTGTCGGGCAGGCGACATCATCAGTCCTGATTCCCCACAACGTCGGTCTGTCGTCGAAAGTCGTGATCTTTCGGGCACCTTTCGCCATCTGTACTGTTATTTTGACGTGGATGACTCCCTCCTTTGAAAACAGGTCTGCGCCAACAGCCAAAAGTTGCTTAAGAGGTGTGGCGCAGGTTATCACCCCGCCGCAAAAGGCAGCCCGCGCTCCAGTACAGATGTGAGCGCCTCCACCGACAGTCAAATATTCCGCCACTCCAGAGTTTCGCCAGTCTGACAAAACGTTGAATAACATCGGTAGTTATTTCTGCTAAAAATACGAAGTTATCAAAATTCTGGTAACACCGAACTTTTTCCATTTCAGCAATTTCAATGAGTGTTTCAATGCAATCGCTTTCCAAAGTCTTGAAATGGGACGTGTCCTGTCGAGAAATGAGATACTGCGCCGGCTTTGGGAAAGGGGGTACCCGGAGGCAACCACCAGGTTCACCTGTCAGATGAACAATTGCTCAGCATCCATTTTGCCGTCGCCAGAGTGCCAGTTTTCTATGCTGCGCAACGCTGCAGCCTACGTTTCATCCTGTTAAACCAGGAGAAACTCCTGCGTCTCGATCCCCTGATCATGGAATAACGCGAACACGTCTAGGTCGTAGAGAAAGCAGTCTCCAATCAACTCGTGCGTACCATTCCTTCTAGCTATCAAGACAAAGGGATATTGTCCACCAGGGGGAAATACGATATCATCGCCAGTTTCCGCTCGTGATGGTGCCAATCCCATCGAGCCTCTTCCAGTGATGAAGAACTTTCGGCCGCAAGAGGTCATCTCCATTCGACGAGCATACCATTCCCGATGCCTGAACGTAGACTCTGCCGATTCTTGCTGTGATTATTGGTTCGCCGGAACACCTTCCGACTACGCATTTAATTCATTACCTCACTTCTTCATAGCACCTGGGATCAGCTCTCTTTAACATACCCGTACCAAAGCGCTTGTATCATACATTGAACTTGTTAGCCACAGAGGACGACAGTGGTCTTCGTTTCTAACGTGGGGCTTAATTGTAATTAGCAAGTCCATTTTATCATTCTCAATGAGAGTATTAGCGAAAGCGTCCGTAATTGCTTGCGGAAACCTCTTGTTCGTTAGTCTCAAAGCGAGATTCTCCCATTCGCAAAGGACCCCCTAGACATGTCGCTCCCTGGAACGACAGTATCCTTTGCCTCTAGCTCATCCGCCAATCTCTCTACACTCTTCAAGAATCGTCCGCGAACTGCTAAAACGTTGCCAGGCCGGAAACTGAAGCCTGGCAGTAGTTCAAGTGGTAGTAAATAGAATAGGTTGCTGATTAGTCGGATATTCTAGGCAGAGTCCCAACTAGGTCGACAATGCTGTAGTCTGGGATCCAAGATGGAAGATCGTCGTCTGTGTGCTTCTGTAACCCCAACAAATGAAGGACCTCCAGATCTTGATTGGATTCGATGACTGCCTGGGTGAAGCTTCGGTAGGTATAAATAAAATCTTCTCTGTAATCAAAGGTGATGCCAGACTTGTTCATTGTAGAGTATGCGCCTAGATCAAACGTTAAAGTCCCAAACACCTCGGATCAGGCGTTCTGCAATGTCGACTCCACAGGAATAGGTAATGTCCTTAACTGCACACGGCGGTGGCGAGTTAGCTGCCGAAGATGATGCAAGTGGCTTCGACCTTCTGGGCCTTCTAACGTATGATACTAGCTCCCCGCAGATTTATTCCAAATAGTTCTTTATGCCCGACTTTTTAATATAAGTTCTATAACAAATAATATACTATATATAATAATAATCATTACTTTAAGAAGCTATTATCATTACTTTTAACCTACCTAGGTACCTAAAGCTAAGGGTATTGAAGCCTCTGGCGCAGCCACACGTTCCTTGTTTTCGGCCACACCGGTTAAAATTACCATTTATAAAAGTAAAAACCAGCACGCAAATATCATAGGGGTCTTTAATCTAAGCCTATGATTTTTTAAAAAGAATGTGATGCTAAGGGCCTCCCTATGCCACATGTTCTGGGAGGGAACATAATAATTTAAATAATGAAACCATTTCGTTTTAGTTAATAACTAAAGCTGTTGATACATTGTTTCTCTAATATCTAAACCATAAAAAAGTTACCCTCCCTTCCTTTGCATGTCGCCCAGTTGCCGACGACGATGGTAAGCTAATCCGACACAGACCCGGCCTACGAGCCATTAACTACAACACAGGTGCCGTGCTTGATGATATCGTGATTGTCACCATGGCAGTTGATCTTGTTGTTCGCGTTAGCGGTGCATCCGCCGATTTGGAGGCCGGCGGAGTCTAGAAGGACGGTCGGGGGTCCGCTGTCGCCGGAGCAGCCCGTGAAGGCGTATTCCACCTCGCCGAGGTTGAATGGCTGGCCACAAGGGGTTTTTGTGAGAACGCCGAGGACTTGCTGGCCGGGGCATGCTTTTTTCCCGTCAACCCATACGACCCAGTGGTTGGTCTGGTCGCCGTTTTGGAGTTCCTGGCCGAAGGCGATGGTTTGGGCACTCGCAAGGCTGCTAAAGGCGGCGATGCCTAGAAGGACGAGAGGTCGGGCAATTAACTGCATGGTGGAGTAACAATGATAGTAATAATGGGTGTAATAGCGTGGTTTGTTGACGCGAGCTGTGGTTTATGGGGCAGAATAAAATGCTTTGACGATTGCTGTGATGGTGAGCGCGATAGTGATGATGATGAGCGAATTCAATCATAGAAAATGGAAACGGACGCCTTTATATATTGATAACTCGAATAATAACGGGTCGCTACGGAACACCTCTTCTCGACCAGGCTCGCGTGAGCTTCTCACAACGAGGAGGTTTCACGCGCCAACTTCTAATCATAGAACAGCTCGTCATAGTATTTTGAAGTCAGTCCAGTATGCCTCTTACCCTTGCGCCACGGACGTGATGGTGACTTTTTTGGTATATGCCTATGTCATTGTTTGGTCGTCTGCAATGATAGTACACATGCAACGATGTCATGCTCACATGATAATGTTGGTGTTTGTGCCCCCTCCTACCACGGTAGTGGCCTCTGCTAAGATGTAGATATTCTTAGTATTTCCGAAGTATTATTCATTACAAAATAAGTCATATCAAGGGCTTTACCAATTTTTGAAGTTATTTAAAGCAACGGCCTACTCAGCTACTCCGTCGGCCTATTCAGCTACTCCGTCAGCCTATCAGCGTCTCAGCCTCGTATTCCTAATCATGCCGCTTTTTCCCGCCCCTACCTTACATCATCACAGGGCTCGCGAGTTATTACCCAAATCAGATCATACCTATGCAACAGTAAGGCAACTTGGATTAAGATAAAAATTTAGACCCAAAGATGATATTTTCAATACCATGATGTAATCTTACGGTCTGGTTTGCAACCTAATTGACCTCACTTTCGTGCTCGATATTACTTTACGAGCGACAAAAGGGCCGGTATGGATCAGGTAGCGAGCGCTTCGTCGTAGATCTGTCCCACAACTAGTGATTCAGATTGAAAAGAGACACCATCCTAAGGCGATAAGGGCAAGCACAAGGGCTATGGAAGGCAAAGGATCTCGGGTCGGAACCTCCCTCGGCCTGCTCGGCATGGGGCAGTGAGACAGCCAGCGCTGAAGCTTGACAGTCAACTCGACTACATGTTAAGACCTCCAGGTCTGGTATCAAACATTAGCCTCTTTAGATACGAAACGATAATTCATATTGCACGATTCCTGGACTCTTGGTTCTATAGATATTACAATGTTACTTAGGTAAATAAAAGGCCCATATCCATGTTGGCTGTTAGGGTATCACGTGGCCACCCTTAGCATACACAAAATTCGCAGCGTATCTACTT
Organism: Hypoxylon fuscum; assembly: GCA_022578945.1. Classification (NCBI taxonomy): domain Eukaryota; kingdom Fungi; phylum Ascomycota; class Sordariomycetes; order Xylariales; family Hypoxylaceae; genus Hypoxylon; species Hypoxylon fuscum. Next base: position 189,713 of record MU399865.1, on the reverse strand, counting down.
TTATTACTAGATAATTTAAGAACCACCAGTCGCATCGGGATACAGTCTGAACCTTTCATAATTTACATTATGTTTCCAACTTCTGCTTCGGTGAAAAGACGAAAACTATTTGCGAGACCGTCTGCAAGAAGTTCCTGGTCACACAGGTTAGCTAGCCCAACAACTCCTTAGGTTTCGATCCAACACGACTTACTGAATGTTCCGACATGATTGTTTCGAAGCCCTCCCAGCCAACTTTTGCATTACTGCCTGCCTCTTCAACTTGGGTCACCAAGTCTTCCATATTTTCTCTCTGTGTTTGCTGAATCAACTTGAGTAAAGCCACAAGCTTTGCCGTGGGAATGCAAAGCGAAGATAGGTCGTCGGTCCTTTTTGGCAGCGACGGTAAGACTAGACGATAGCTCTCCCGGAATGGATTCATTGTCAACGTATCCACCTCGGGTGGACTCTCCGAGAGGACGTCTAGAATGTCTATCGATGCTTCCGTCTCATCCTCCACAACGACGAACTGCTGCGTAGGATCGTCCTCGGGGTCACTTCCGTCTTTACGGAACCCAAGCCACTCGAAACGAGGAACCGATATTGTAGTGACGGTTCCGGTGTTGATACTGGAGCTGTCAGGAGTAGCAAGGCTTCGGAAGAGCCTTCTGCGGAAATCGCTGGCGTCCTTGCCGCGGACAGCAACATACCAACCGCGATGGGGCCCCCAGGTTCCCCCGTACATCCTGTGTATAGCTGATCCAAACTTGGACCCGGTTCGTTGGGCGGGTGCCAATATAAGGAGACAAACTGCTCGCAAGAAAGCATTTTCGTCTATCTGAGGGGCTCCTGAGTCGACATGTGGTGGTGGAAAGGGGTAAAATGCATGCGAGGTAAAGATGTTCAACAGCAATGCGGGTGCACCCAAAGAGTTGCCGACCTCCGAGCCGGAAAGCCTTTCGGCAAATAGGTGCTTGAATACCATAGGAGAAATATCTGGGTATCATGTTAGCCTATTATGTAGAGAAATCAGTGAAGGGGAGGCTATATCGAACACCCGGTCGCCGGATCGCGCAGTTGTCGGAATGACTGTCTAATGTTCCCTACTACCGAAGGCCCACCATAAGCACTACTGAGCTTGTCGGAAAGGGTCTCTGTGTATCTTTGGTAAACACCATCTAGAAGAGATCAGATTAACTTCACGCAGTTGCCCGACGGCTTGAAGCTCACCTTGGATCATGAGACCTCGATCAAGGAAGTCTTTAACTCTTTCCTTGGAAACTCGACAACGGTCGTTGTCTGCATACTTCTCAAAGCTGTCGGAGCTGATAATACAATCTGGTTCGACTATCATGGTAGCGAGTTTGTAATTTCTGTTGTATGTAAGGCTGTTGTTTGCGTCTGCGTCTGTGTAGACGGAGACTTTAGTAAAATCACCGTCCAAACGCAATGTCCATTGTAAGTGTTCGGATTGTCACGTGATGGATGACGGGTTGCCACTGGGTGAGCTGACGTGCCTGACTGCCCTAGGTGACATGAGTGGATGGGTCGGATCGAGCTGAAATCCTTTTTACACTGACTAATACATTTGTCTGATTGTTGGTTGGCTGGTTCTATTTTAAGTGAGCTGCGTAGAAGATGATGCTAAATGTGATGAAGTTATTCCGCTCGCTTTCAATTACCTCTTAAGTAGAAGACATAGCTTTTTATGGCATATTACATCACAGCCATGATCGACGAACAGCGGCGTAGTCAGTTCGAAATAGACGGGCACAGCCTCGGCCATACAGTTCATCACCCGATTCTTACCTCGCCTGCCTTGGATTCGCGAGTAGTAGCGTATTGAAGTTGATGTTCTTGATTTCGATTGTCCTCAGACAACATAGCTTTTTATGGCGTAATACATCGGAGTCCTATGGTAGTATCAGACGAGATGGACGAAAATACCCCCACAGACAGACAGGTGCAGATAACTAGAAAATCTCTTCCTGTCTCGAGTATAAGAACATATGCCTCTCGCGCCAACCTTACAAGATAATTATGAGATTCCACATTAACAAGAGACAGAACACTGCTAGAATTAAACACCACCATAACTAACTTCTACATACCGTGTAAAGTCGCCAACTTCAGGTAAAATCTTTCCAATATGAAGTTCCAAACTCCCCTCCTCCTTTTGACGAGCATCCTTAGCTACGTGTCCGCCAATGCGGCTGCTACGACAGCCCTCGACGCTCGCCACCACCAGCGGGATTTTGTTAATGATGTTTCCAACAACGTTGCGCGAGACGTCCAAGCCGAGGAAGAATCGTACCTGTCCAAGCGCGCTCCTACGCTCCCACTCGGCAAGGATGACACTAAGTTGCACGTATGGGTTCGCACGGATAACCGTCCGACCAACTACGATGACCGCAGCGGGGCGACGCACGAAGGCCTAAACCAGCTCATGAGGGACACGGGCGGCCGCCATAAGGACGTCGTCATCGGCAACAACGGCGTGTTCTGGGAGTATGGGCTTCAGTTCACAAACAACGACTGGCAGACTAAGCCCAATGGCGATGGTGCGCCTGTTGCAGCATATGCTGGTGAGTACGTGGAAGTACCAGGCGGGCAAGAAACGTTCCAGTATAGGGGCCAGGTCGGCGACGGGCGGAAGACTCTCAACAGCATCGGTACTATTGGTGAGTAATCTCAATCCCTCTCCTTCCTCAACGTGCTTGGCACATCTAGACGTTTAGAGCACTGATGACCAATATAAATTTGTACAGCCCACAACGAAATCGATGGCAAAGTATACGACCACGAAACGTACAACTGCCAGACTTTTGCACTTAATCTCGTGGACCGCCTCAACGTTCGCGCGTAACTTCGTGAGCACGCTCAACGTCCGGGGAAGCATTCCTGAAGTAGATACACAGTCCTAGGTCAGACTCAAATTACTCAAGACATATTATTCGGTGCCGTTTGGGACCAAGCGCTGTTCATGATGGTTCCAACAGGTTCGGATATGGTTGAGAGACGGTTATTGTATTCTGTTTCCAATTACGTATACTCGGCGTGGGGGCGAAACTTGATGACGGTTGACAAGGTATGGCGGTTACTGTACAGCACTTGAATGTATCGCGAAAATGATGTTGTTCTTAGCATTCGCATGAACCGCGAATTTGTGGCTTGCAATACAGTGCCAGTACAGTGTTATTTTGATATACTGTGTTTCATACAGTAAAGGCAGGTTCTTCGGGCTCGCCTCGATTGTAATGGCACCAATTGATGTGGTCGTAGCTACGACACCGGTCAAGATGCTCAAATACAAGATTCGAATTGTTCTCCGTGTTGCCGAACCAGACAAGGAGGTCATCTGCGCCCTGGTAAATGCCACGGAACTGATAGAGCTGGTTACCCCTCTCTGCTAAATCCTCCTGGTTGATGCAGATAGCTTCCGTCCAGAGTCTCGGCTTATCCGTAAACTGACTCTTTGCAGTGCCGCCAAGTAATGGCTGGTGCATCGAGAGTTCCACCATTCAGGAATATTAGGACTCGTGGTTCCTTCGAAGAACGCCAGTCACGAGAGACAACCTCGTAGCGAGGGCGCTCACTACAGTATACGTGGATAAGCCTGCATCTTATTGAGTCTTCAGGTTCAGATGCCTCAAGTCCGAGAAGCCTTCTAGGTTGGGTCCCCTGGCGGGGTCGCCGAGCTGAATAGTTGAGCCCCGCGACATCTCGAATATCCGCGGAAACCCAACGAAGGTAGATCCTGTTCAATTGTCGTTCGACAAAGGTTTTATAAGTATATCTTGATGATGAATCGTATATTAGATAATTGCTAATTGATTCATGATGATGCGTAATGAGATTCGGAGTGAAGAAGGTTATTGCAGAGGTAGTGCACGATTGAGATCTTGTTTGAAACGCAGCTGTAAACTAGAGTGGGCCATTCTGACAAAACGTGGAATGATTACCTAATTATGGGGTGCGCTATAATATAGGGAGTTATAGCATATACCCCCTAAACTTACCACTCTGCCACTATACTAACCATCACTATACTGTTATATAGGGGGCATGCACTACATTTGTAGCGTAGGCCCAATAATTATGAAATCAATTTTCATGCTATGTAATCACTCTCCATGTTATGTAATCATTTTCCATGTTATGTAATCCCGCTTCTGTGCTACCTAAACTCCCTATATTTATAGCGCACCCAACATACCCTCACACTATAAATCCCAAACTGGACTCATAGCACAAGTTCACGTGTAAATATATGCGTTGGAAACATTTCGTTTCGATGCAAATAGACCTGGGTCTTTTCTTCTTTCCATTCTCTGTATATCCATTTATCAGTTGCTTTCTTTCTATTCAATACCATAACGCCTGTCTATGAATCCCAGTAGTGGGAATTCTTACCCCCTGTAATTTGTTGAATCCTTCAACTTCCCACCCATGTCTATTGACCTGATTGAAAATGCTCACAAATTTTGATCATATGTATTTCGTTGATTTCGCAAGAACCCAATCTGTTTGAATGCAGCCTCCCGTAGCGAAATCCGCCTCGCCCGCCTTCACGTAGCCCAGTCTCTGATAGAGCCGCTGCGCGCTGCCGTTTTCCTCCCAGACCGTCAGCCAGAGCTGCGAAAAGCCCTCAGCCTTGGCCTTGTCCTCAACGGCCGCGATGAGCTTGCTCCCAATTCCCCGTCCATGTGCCGTCGTGTCGACGTACAATCTCCTGAGTTCAGCGTGAGTCACAGCGTCGCCGTGCAAACACGGGTCGCTTAAGCCCCGGACCATCTGCACGAAACCCAGCACCTTGCCCGCCTCGTCGCGGGCCACGAATGTGCTGATGTTCGTTGCTTGCGCATTCAAGATTTCGGCCTCGACTGCCTCTACCGAGTATGTTTCCTTCAGAAAGTCGGCCAGGTCCTTGGCCGGGACAGAGAAACCGAAGGCCGCGGTGAAGGTGTTGGCGCCAATCATGGCTATCGCCGCGGCGTCGCTAATCATTGCATCGCCGATGATCACCTCGTGTACCGGTTTGGACAGCGGTTGAGATGCTGCAGCAATTGATGCAACTTTGGCTGTGGCCATGATGTTGTATTTACGGTAGGTGACTGATTGGATGATAGAGGAAGAGAGACGATACCGCGAGTTCTTTGAATGTGCTATACCACGTCTAGGCACGGTTAGGTTTGAAAAGGGGTCATGGAGACTTCTTATATGAAATAACCGACCTAAATTTGCCCGCTATCTTAGTAGGATGTGTAGGTGTACTGAAACAACCCCGATTTTCGGGATCTTGTGACTCTAGCTCGCCTATCCTAATAGCCTTTAGCTCCCTCAGCTCCCTAAAGTTACCCCTGCACGCCCTACGCCCTTTTGTCAATTCAGCATACCCAATCGGGAAAGTCGAAGCCATTCTCGATCCCCTAAGTGGCTGGACGACATCCATGCTAGAAGACCCTGGAGCTGCCTCCCTGCGCCTTGAAAATTCAGCTAGTGATTCAACCATGCAGATAATCAAGTCTTGGTTAAAACTGCTAAACATGTTGAATTACATAGTACAATTACTCCGTTGATTGAATGAGCATTAATATAGATCAAAGTTTCTAACAGTACTCCTCCGGGAATTTCCCCCTCCTTGGTGTAATGGCCAGGCCCGATTCAGACTATGCTCTGAGAAATTGGGAAGCTTCTTGCCACGACGTAGACGCTGATTCAGCTGGAAACTGCAAGCTGAATGGTTTTCTTACATCTATGCCGTCAAGATATAATCCAAGGTAGGTCGTCAACAGCCCTTCAAGGATGGCTTTTCGTCCACATGACTAGGATCCACATTACCCCCCTTGTTAATGATGGTTGTCCCAATCATCCATGAATTATATTCTTGCTTCCAATCGACGTCTGTCTTCCTCGAGCATTGTCTCGCTTGCGTACCATAAGCTCCGTACAGGGTGGCCATCCTCTACATATGCGGGGAACAGATTCATCCCATTATACCATAATAGTTCTTGGTTCTGAAAAATGCCAGCGATTCTGAAGTTCATTACGAGGAAAATGTGGATAACAGGTTATTGGAGTCCCTGTCAATGACTCCATCAACACTCTCGCGGCGTGATAGTCTTGTGAACACTATAGTCGGTAAAATGTCTTCTAGCAGTCAGAAAAAACAATCCAAGACACGGTATCGTAAAAGGGGGCTTACCTGGCATAGTGTAGGCGAAATGATCCCACCACGATCGTCCACTTGGGTGTATCAGTTGTCCACGTTCGAAACTATCATATTGTTCCTCGCTGATATCGGAACACATTCGCGCTCGAGTTGAGATCCACGCGTAGCTGATATCTCCGGCTAAGAAATCAACCCATTCGTTATTGTTCGTTCCGTGACGCATGTCTCTATGCTTCCTCCAGGAGGCAGCCACATCACCCGGTAAAATTCCATCTACTTCGTCAATGCGGTCGCTTGGGTGGTCGGTACCGATGGACAGGTTTGGGACAACGATCGTATTAGCCCCAAACAGTTGAGACTCGATGGCTGGGTTCCACGTCTCGTTCATCAACGTGAACTTGTCTTCCAAGTCCACATAGATATTCCGCAGTCGATGGAAATCTCCGTGAGAAAGGAGCCACTCGAATGTTTCGCAAGCTTTGCTATAGTCTTTAAGCATGCCGCGGGGGATTACGATCTGTTATAGTACCGCAATTAGCAATTACTCTCGCATAAGGTTAATGGGGTTCAACTAACATTTTGCACATCGTCTTTAAGTTCTCCCACTACAACCGCTATTGTTAGTGGATGAATGTGAAGGCAGAGTGGCCGAGGATAAATTTACAGCCAAGATAGAAGCCTCCCCACAAGAACCAATCAGTTTCCGGGCGAAACCATGTGAGTGTTCCATCTTCGAGTTGATACATTTTACCTTTCTTCATTGCGGTATTTCTCGCTTCGTAACTGACCTGAGACAGTGTGGGTGGTCTCTGATTAATTTCAACAGGGCCTGATTGTACAATGTACCGAGTTCCCTCTTCGCTCTCCGACAACGCATGCTACCGTGTTTTGTAATGGTTAGTTGGTTATGCTTTATATATATGGGCGACTGAATGTCCACCTGTGCCTCAAGTAATAGGTGATGAATAAAAAGAATGAAGAGGTGATTATATTGGAGCGAGGAAGATGGACAACGGTATGAAGACCAAGTATATTAAAGGAGTAGGAGAGAAGAAAGCGGAAGAGAGGGAATCAGAGCATGTAAAGATGCAAGAGAGGATACTCGTTCCATACCTCGAAGATTTCTTGGCGGATTTCTGCTGGAAACTTGGGGAATCGGGAGAGGCGTGACGGCGTGTGATCTCCGGCGGCACTCATCGTCGGCTCCAGCGATTTGAACGAGTGATCGTTGGAATTTGAGCAAGACATGGATCATTATTGAACGCTTTATTCGAGTCGCCGCGGCGTATATAAGAATCGGCGTGACGGCACGTAGAAAAAAACGTAGAAGAAAAGGACAGCGAAGAAGATAGCGTAAACGATGAGGAAGAATGTAATGTAAAGAACGCCGAAGGAGATAACGTAGATGATGCCGAGTAGGATAGCATAAAGGAAGAGAAAGAACGTAAAGGAGCAAGACGTAGAGATAGACGAAGACGACGATAACGTAGAAGAGAATGCGGACGATGTAGAAAGAGAAGAGAGAGACGTAGAGAGAGGCGAGGACGATTAATTTATAGAGAGAGTGACGGTAGATACAACGTTTGTGAACGCCTCGTCCCCATTGAGCAATGATTAAGCCAGACAAGCAGTGAAACCTTAAAATATTTTCAAACTCTTCTGCATGCGATGGTTTAAATCAAACAGTGCATAGTTACAACAGAATCAGGAATATGTTTAAGGGGAATGTCCTAATTTCGCCGTCATACATAGCTGACATTCCACCAACTCCACCGCCGTTTCTGAAGAAAGGATGAAATAGAACTGTATCACCATTAGAGTCATCATTTTACTAAACCGAAAAAGTTTTGCTCCATTGTGGGGGAGGCAATTAGGCAGATTATGAGACTAGAAAACCCCATACTAACTCGATCTTGCTTCCATGACATGATAGTCTGCCGTACCACATCATGTATTAATGAAAACCTTAAGACGAGGTATTAGGCGAGTTTTATGGAGCGTCAGGGGACGTGTATTTTTCTATTAGGGTGCAGAAGCATTGAATATGGTGGAGATTAGTCCCATGTGGAATCTAGGCTTCACAGCGAGCAAGGCCATTCTACCACCGCCGCATCTTCCTTAGGTACAACATTGACTAATATAGAGTTTGCACAAGGAAAAGATGAAAGAAAGAGAAGGAAACCGTCGCGAATTTCGAGGTTGGTATGGGTACCTACCTAGGGGTAGCCCCTGTCCTCCTAAGCCCAAGGTGGTAACTACATCTGGGCGTTAATCTATGATTTAGTAATAGGATACATGACACAATACATGTAGTCTAATCATCAATTAACTAAGGTAGCTGGAGCTTGGGATTAGAGGCCGCACAGAGACGGAGCATGACCGGGGCAGCGGAGTTAAAACGAAGGGTAGGAGGACTGTGTCAATTTTAGTGAAGGGAGTTCTATATATTCATGTACATTACCTGGTAGGCATCATGCAGATAGGCACAGCCTTAAAATGGAAGCTATGCGAGATTCTGAATGCACAGGTACTTAGCCCATAGGTACATGTAGTTTTCAGAAGTACATAGTAAAAAAGAGACAAGCATGCCCACTTAATGAGAAATATTTTTCGATCCCTAAGATGGCGCTAAGTCTATCTGGGTTGTTGTAATGGCCAGTGCTATTTCACTGGCTCGACTTGGTTGCTTGCAGTTCATCATGTTTTGTAGCAAGAAGATGCAGTCTTAATTGGATACCTGGTGCAGTTTTCCGAGGTGGCTCAACTACATGTAGGTGTATAAAGGCCAGATGGACATGTAAGTATTTGATAGTTAAGTGTGCTGTGTTGGTCTTGTAAAAACATACTGACTTGAATGGCAATTGAGTATCAAACGTCTTCCCGAAACGGTCTATCAGAAAACTAACTGCCAGTTCTTTGCTATTCCCGCATGTTATCTAGCTAATTCTCATGTTTGATGTGAAGAGCTGTCCAATTTGTTACGTACCTATGAAAGCGAGCCGTCTCGCAAACACCAAGGGCTTTCTCCTCTTGCATTGTGTTCTTCTATTCGTCATATTCGTTGTCTCCACCATCAGTGTATGGGGAAAACGTACAGTGGAAGTCCCAACGACACTGAGTTCCATGGGGACCCGCTCAGGGGGTGTACTTTCCAATTGGCACCTTTAGATATCTGCATTCGCTTTGATGCGATTAGAAATCATGTGGCCATTATAATCTGGTTACTACTGCGTCTAGTTGAGGAACAACTGGTATGTGGTAGTAGTTAGCATCCCTAGAAAAGAGCGGTTCCGAAGCGCCACTTATCAAAAACCAAATATCTAGATCAGTTCTGTCTTCCACGGGAACGACAACGGACATAAACAATCATATCGACTTTTTTGTATTGGTGATAACACCTACATGGATCATCCGAAAATTGCCTTAATTAATTGCCATTGTTGTTAACGAACCTGGGCTGGGTACCAGAGCTAGCAGGCATCTTACCATTGTCAGCTTTGATTGAATTCATAGATATCCCGCCCAAGCTTCACATTTACCAACCCTCAGGCTTCGCCGCGTTATGGAATTCTCCGGCAGGGAGCCGCCTCCTCCTATCTGACGATAAGTTTCGGTATCCGAACTGCTACTTAGATCGCTATGGCAATAGCATCAGCTTGCTAGGTCTAGATGGCCGCTACGGTAGTCGCTACTATATCAGCAGCCCCGAGACAACCCGCCTGTGTATCCAAGGCCACCGAGCCAAGATTATTGAAAATTCGCACCACAATATCAACGGCGATGACCTGAGGCAGCAGAACCTTGATATAATCCATGTTTCTCGCCTACAGCCACGTAGGCGACATGTACCTGAGTCATCCAGGCTAAACAGCGTCTTTCCGCGATCTCCACGGATGAGGCTGGCTAATTCCTTCGGCTGGACAATCTTGTTAGCAATGATCGTAATGAGCGCTATTCTTCAGACCTATCTATCTTTGGCCTTCCTTGTTCTTATGCCTATAACGGGTGGTGTCATTTCCGCCCTACACGAAAGCAACCCTCGCGGTCTACTTGTCCAGAAGCCAAGCATGTGGAACCGCTTGATTCTAGTGGCCGAACATGAGAACACAGCAGATTGGACTGTGTTCTATGGCGAAAGCACCATAATCAACTCCCTACTTAACCGGCCCCTTAAGGCCCTAGGCCCAGTGCAGCAGCCGACTTCCAGCGCCATCCTCCGCATGGTGCTGAGGGTGTGTATTATCGGCCAGTGGGCGTTCGCTCTCGGGTCAGCAGCGACCAAGGACTGGGACGCGTACTTTATAACATTCTGGGTTGCGTTCTGCATATTCATGCAGGCATACACAATGCCGCCCGAGAAAGGAGCTAAAGAGTGGATGAAGTCTTATGCTGGTATTCATATTGAACGCTACCATACGCAGCTAAGCTCCCGTAGGGCGCTTCTCAATACCATCATCGCGCTCAATCCAGACTCGTTTTCGCTATCCCCTGAAGGAAAGCAGGAAGACCGATCCAAGTTCTCCAGTGAAGCCATGAAGTGGATCGATCCGATCCTGGGAACGTCGCCAGGCCGAGAGAGGTGGGAGAAAGGAACGTTGGAGGCGATGAATAATGCCGCTAGAGACGAGGAGGACCAGGAAAGTAAGTTTTTCAAGAAAGAGTGGGACAAGGAGTATAAAAAAGACTTTTGGGCCCCTTTTATCGACGAAGGTATTTATATGGCAGATGAGATCAAGAAGCAAGCGAGCCTTCCTGGACGAATAAAGGATGTGAAGAGCGACGTATGACGATGTTTATTGTTTCTCGCTTATAACTAACAATTTAATTCACATTCGTGAAGCAAGGTTCTTATGGTTGCTAGATGATCAGCTTGGATGTACAAAGGCAGAGGAAAACCCGCGTAAAGTTATGCCCGATAGACGTGGACGGTCTGGAAATTGTAGATATTCGACATTCGACCTTTGACTTGCTGACTCGCTGACACTCCTTTTCTACCACGAAACTTCAGTTGGCTCGTGTGTCGTGATGCTCCAGAAGTTAAGGCTAAGCGAGCAGGGTTTAGAATCCTACGTCGTATTAGCCCCTAGCTCTAGTCGCCTAATGAAGCTTAAGTCTCTTCAACCACCAATCAAACGAGTTCCACATCGCGATGAAGTTGCATCGCCCTTCAGCCCCTAAAAAGTGGCCTTCCCTTAGCGATACAGGGGTAGTCCGAGATTGATCTTGCACTCCTTCTGGCTGGAGCCAATCCTTTCTTCCTTGTGATCCTGCAATTCTTCAATGGTGCCTAGTGATCTTTCTGAAAGGCATCTAGGTTACCTAACAACTAAATGTCGTTAGTATAACGTGCGCGCAGTTTCTTATCTCATGCATTGAGGGTGATTCTGTCTTGTTGCTGCTGCAATGCAAGACCATCGCTACGATGCGCTGTTCGACAATAACAAATATTACTTCCCGCCCGATGCAGTAGCGACTCCCAGGCAGCCGGGTCTGGAGGTAGCACCAGAGCGAGATGAGCAGGGCATACCCGGCTTGCAGCCCCTACCCAACGACGAGCACAAGTATGCCGACATTGCGCTGGGAGGATTTTACGATGCGGGACCGATGTATAGAACACACGGAGCAGCACATGCAGACGAACTCGCGTCGCAACCTGGGATGCAAACTGTGCCCGCTGTAGAACCAGAGCAGATAGCGCGGTCACAGCCGGAATTGCAACCGCAGCCACAATACCAATGGCCCGAACCCAACGCGACCCAGTACTACGGGCAGTCGTTTCAAACGCTACCATCGTCGCAGGTCTCTGGCTACTCCGGCGACAATCCGATGTACGGTCTGCAGCCAGTCGCGACCAATGCGAATGCTGAGAGTCAATATCTCAATCCCAACACGACAAATAGCCCAAGCCCGTCGTGGTTGAAGAATGAAGCCCAAGAACAGGGGAAGAAAGATGTCAAGGTGAAGCGTTGGGTATTATGGACCATTGGCGGTATTGTCATCTTATTAGTCGCATTGGGCGCCATCTTAGGAGGCGTACTTGGAGCTCGATCAGGCTCTCACGGCAGCACGTCGGTGGTTTCGAATACAACTTCAAATGCAACTTCGTCCGACACACCGAAAACCACACCATTACAGTCAATTCGAACCGGTTCCAAGTTGGCTGTGACTGGATACAGGACTAAGACGGACTATGCCATTCGCCTCTTCTATCAAGATCAGGATCATCAATTGCGATTCTCGGACAAGGAATCTTCTGGTGCTAACTGGACCGACTCGACTGTGTTGGACAACCTACCGTACCAACCAGTGGAGGGCGGCGCAATTGCGGCTGGATCGTACATGATCGAAGCCCCTGTAGTAAGTTCTTGCTCAGACTGATAAGGTCCGCACAGCTGACCAGATAGCCAAAAATCGAGTTTTTCTACGAGGATAAGGATGGCGTCGTTCGGGGCCAGAACTTCAATTTCGAGTTCGAGAATAACACGATTCCTTTGAAGGGCGAGGCAGGGAGCATCAACTCGTACCCCCTTCAAATGGCTAACGATACGCGGGTTTCCTGCTATTTCCCGTACATAATATCTCAAGACGCCGATGATGGAGTGAGGTGGACCGTGATGCTTGGGCAAAATGGGTCCAACCTAAGTGCGCCTTGGTGGATAAACGACACCACATGGGATGTGAAGGCGTCTAAAGGCGCTGGCATGGTTGTTTTACCAGTTGGGCAGAAGTATCTCAATGCGGGGGGCATAGTATACAGGTAATTTTCCCCTGATTTCTCCACGCTGCCACTGGTGCATGCATTAACACAAATTAATAGGAGCAGCGAGGGTATGCTGTCAATAAAAATTCGGGATGAAACGGAGTCGAGTAATGAAGGAGTAGCATGGAGGAAAGGGGCTCTGTCGAAGGAGATTCCGGCCAACGCTTCCATCGGCGCCTTCTCCGTGGGGCGCCCTTACGACAACAACAATCAAGTCAACACGTATATACTCTACCAGGAAGACGACGGCACGATACAAGTAGTGTGGCAAGACGACGACACGGGCTGGCAAGGGCCCAAGACCTATCCGGCCCTCGACGGTGCCGAGAAGGATACGGATATCGCGTGCTTAACCCCGGGTGCCTACAACACGGCGAATGTAGGAGTATCTAGAGAGCAGGATATGAACAGGTGTTTCTTCCAGGTCTCGGGCGGGGGCGTCAAGGAAGTCTGGTATGATGGTAGCGACTGGACCGACATTGGAATTATTCCCATGTCCTAATGTATATATGCCTAGGCGCATTTAGCGGATATTATACCCCTTGAATAGAGTAAAAGTGATGAAAAGGATGACATACTAGAGCCCCAAGTATGATTTGACAGCTAACCCGAGTTGCGTGATGCCGAGATATCTTATTTTTTATTTTTATTTATTTATTGTATCTCATAGCTAAAAGCTCCTGGAGATTGTTGACATTGTCTTGTGTAGGATGACGGGATCTTCCCGCGCTTCTCTACCAGACCCCAATTGCCAATGCCTCACTTATGGGTGTGATTCAGATCTTGTGAAGAAACTGTAATTTTGGTCAATGGCATGAAAATTATAATCACACAGGGCTTGCCAAAGTATGAATCTTGGACTACCTTTAAGGCCGAACGTAGGTACCTAAGGTTAATAAGCACCCCACCACGGCCCCGAGGTAGCCGATAAGATAAGAACTTGGGAAAGCTTATCGGTGAATGCTTGGCGATTGTGTAACTCCATCTCCAGCAACCTCGTTCGTACATGTAATTCTCCCCACCGAAACTCAGAGTCGCGTGCACTGAACCTACATTTAATTTTGTTTCTCATTCATTTTTGCATCTTTTTGCGAATCCCCCCCCCGATATATACTGCGAAGCCGAAAGTGGTTTCTTAACTGGAAGCGAAGCGAACGAGAAGGAAGCCCCTCAGTCTGGTGGTCAACCTTGGGGTAAGATCACGATGAGCCATGTCCTGATTGTGGCTAACTTTCTCCCTTGCAGTTTTCTCCGATTCATACCTATCCAGTGTCTCGAATATCTTCCGTCGAAACATTGTACCCGAATCCAAAAAACTTGGATAAACTTCGATGCTTCCATGTTTTCTTCGTCAGCACCTCTGTGATCGGCCTAAGTGAGGATAGGTCGGTAGGATGTCTGCGATTGACGATGAGGCCGTTTCGCCTCATCTGAACGGGGATGATAGTCACGATACGAGCGATGCCGAGTCGGGAAGTTCATACGTAGGAAGCGCTGCTCCAGATACACCAGCCTGTCCTTATCAAAACACCGAGTTCTTTGGACACGAATGCGCCCGTTACTACGACTGTCCAACGCACATGGTTGAGAGAGATACTACGGGGGAGAATACGACCGGCAGTGCAGCTGGGACAAGTAATCATACTTCGCAGCATGGGGTTACCTCGCCACAGCTTAATAGCACATCAGATGGAGGAACGAGTGCAGCAGGCTCGAACACAGATCTAAATGGAATAGGTGCACCAATGCCTGAACAAGCTCCGCCATCTATAGCACCACCGTCAGGAGCTCATTCCAGTGTTTCTACCTTGGGACAAACAAGTTCATCATCACAACCAGCAATATCATCTGAAGGAGAAGGTTCCACTGCGCAAGGGCAGGGCATCACTCTCAGAGAAGCACTCGATGGGTTATCACTCGACGATGAGACCCCATCTCGCTCTACTCCGGATGCTCGATCGCCAATGCCTAGAGATGCCAGTCGCAATGCGACAGCACAACCTACGGACTCTCCAGAAACCCAACGGCCAGCCTCGAGATTAAACCCGATAGCACCGTCGTTTTCCCCGCGGCCGGAAAGGAGATCTCCGCAGGAGATCGCCCTCCCAAGATGGCAGCCGGATAGTGAGGTGACCTTTTGCCCAATATGTCATACACAATTCAGCTTTTTTGTTAGGAAACATCATTGCAGGTGGGTTTATTCTCGCATAACACAACTACCTAACATACGGAAACTAACAGCTACATAGAAAATGTGGGAGAGTCGTATGTAATGCGTGTTCGCCACATATGATTACGATACCGCATCAGTATATCGTAAGACCGCCTGGCGAACGATCTTTCCAGCGATATTCATTCCTCGGAGATGAAGGCGGCATTGCCGATTTCAGTGCTCTGGGAGGTGGTGAGAAGGTCCGTCTCTGCAACCCCTGTGTCCCGGATCCGAATACCACACCACCTCAAACTCAGCACTCGGCAAGCCCACTATCGCCCAGAGCAGCACATCAACGATCTCAGAGTAGCCAAAGCGGCAATTACTATGGCGACAACAATCACAGTCGATACTCGCCCTACATGGTAGCACCAAATCCACCTTCGGATTCTTACGCTCGCAATCGAAGTATCACTATTGTTACTTCGGATCCCCCAATGAATCCGAATCCCACTTGGTCGACCATTCAGAACCGAATCATGAGCGGGACTCCGCCGACTTACTATCCGCAGGCATACTCGGGGTATCGTCATCCTCCTGCTCGTCGTCCCACCGAACCCCCTACCGGTCCTTCAAATCCTCTTCGATTTTCTTCGAGAAACTTCATGTCAGACTTCAATGAGTTCATGGCCCAGGCTGAGTCATCTTCCTCGTCGATGAACCGCCCCTTGCCACCGCCGCCACAGATTCCGGAGGAGGATGAATGCCCTGTGTGCCACCGCGAGCTACCCTCCCGAACCTTGCCTAACTTCGAGGCTCGTAGGGAATCGCACATTAACTCGTGCATCACGTCTCACAGCTCGTACAGTCCAGGACCCGATGGCAGATCCGGGAGCCGGGAGCCCCGAACCCCTCACAGAACGGGCATGTTTCCGTATCTGGCCACGGAGAAGGACTGCGTGGACTCCGCGGAATGCACCATCTGTCTCGAGGAGTTCGAAGTGGGCGTCAGCATGGCTCGCCTCGAATGCCTGTGCCGTTTCCACCGATCCTGCATCCAGCAATGGTTCGTCAACCACCCAGGGCGATGCCCGGTGCACCAAGCGCTACAGAACTAGGGCGCCGCAACGAGTACGGACGACTACCTACACGCAATGGTTTCGGCCGTACTCTTATCATCCATTTTCTATTTCTCCGTGCTTTGTCCAAGCCTATACACCAGGTATGACGGCAGCGGGCAAGGGTGTCTGGCGTTGGAAGCGTTGCTTCATCATACCGTAGGCACCTACTCATTCGCAGGCTGCATCTCTCTCTCTTCTTCTTTCCAAGGGTTTTCCAAGGGTTGGTTGCATGTGGCTCCTACGTCACTCCCTCCGCTCATAGTATGGCGTCTGGCACGTGGCCGGCTTGTTGCGTTTTCCGTCAGGTTGTTTGTAGATAGACGAGGTATATACCATTGCTTTGCACACACGTTTGCGTCGCGCGCGCGCGTTGGAATTGGAACATGGCTTGGTTGGCTGTTCTGCGAGGTGACGTGATTTAATAGCTTAGCCTAGTTGTAGCTAGCTAGCTGACTGACTAGAGGGAATCTCACAACTCGTTACCCCTGACGATGCTACATTGCATGGTACATAAACTATCTTAATCCAAACGATCTCTACATACATAGTATAGCGCTACTGCTATACTGTGTTTCAATCCACCTTGGCGCGCTTTGCAGGGATTGTGCGTAGTATAGCGCTGACTTGTCCTATCCTATCCTATCCCGTCGTCGCCCTCGGACCTTCACCGACTTCATCCACCACGTTGTCTGTTCGCGCTGTCGCAGTTGATGATCTACTGATCTAATATTGCTATGTATGCTATGGTAGCAGGCACCCCACCTATAGGCCCGTTTCGTCCAAGTGCTGGGCGCGATCGAGATTCCCCCACCTCACCGAGCTGTCACCTCGTCACCGTGCGCACCTTTTTCGGCCAGAAGCTAGCTAGCCTGGGTTAGGTGGTTTTTTTTCTTGCCCGTCTCGGCGGTAGGGGGCAATGACGTACGTAGCATGCGCTAAGGCGCGTCAGATGCTAGGGGCGCTTGATGACAGGATGACCCCTATTCTTGCGTTGCGCTACTGTGCTATACGTGTATGTAGTATCGCATTGTGGTAGGCATACCTACATATGCGCGCCAAACTTCAAGGACATCTGGTTGTTGCCATTGGCAACTACATAGGCAGATTGGCGGTTCTGGCTACCGGAAGCCAAGTCGCGGGTCGCGGGTGCTGTTAGGGCCAGGGGGTCTTGGACTTCATGCCACCTTATACTGTAGTCCTACGGGGCGTATCATAGGCCGGGGCGTGTCATAGGCCGGGGCGTGTCATAGGCCGGGGCGTTGTCCGAGTACCTATAGGGAGGCAGTCAAACTACGTAAGGCCACTAGCTGTATAGGCTGTTAGGGTGTTGCATCTAGCTCGTTTTCAATCGCCCAAGCGGTATCCAGAGGGGACAGGCTGACGGGATAATCTAGCGTAACGGCTCTTGGCCTCATCCTACGAGACGCCATGTAACAGCACCGCGACGAGATCAGCACCCATGCCGTGGTTTTGCGTTTGAAGTGTGCTAAGGTAGATGCAGAATGATCTCACAGAGTCACAGGCAGATGCCAATAGCACCGATAGGAATTGATGCTGAACCTATGACTTCCTGATTAGCCGGCGCCAGTGGTCCCGGCATCAGCTCCGTGTATCCATCCGCACCCGGTTCCTGGGCACTACGATCTTGGAAGGGGACGGCGGCTCCTTTGCGAATTAGATCCGATTTCCTAGCATCGGACCAGGCACGCATCGTTGCAGGTACCCATCCGTTCCTGAACATCGCCCGGGTTCCGACCGGTACATGCATCGCCGCGAGTCAGGCCAACTGCGCACAGTGGCAGAACACCGCGACCTGGAATTCTTAATATTAGACCATGCTTGCTCCGTCGGGCCCGCGCCCTAGCTCCGGCTTCCGGTCCACTTGGGTACCTAACTCCGACTCTGTGGATGCGGCTTTCCCCAACGTCATGCGTGTTTGCTTGCCGTACATGGCACGGCAAGGCCCAGCCCAGGCACCGCAAAGCTTAGGTCCAACTGCTGGCACGGCGACTTTACATAGATACGACTCCTGCTAGCGCCATCTGTGTGATCTCCCTCACTTCGCTCATCTACCGAATCCCTGGCCGCGGTATCCAACCGAGAAATTGGAAAGGATTCCCGGGACTCCACTACTTTCATCCTTGGCGTTCGGCACTGCGAAACCTTAGTTTGACCTTCCGGGCGGGCATTTTCGGTCGGAGGTGGAACTGGAGAACACGGATGCGGTGGTGTTTTGTCTCATTCAAGGTCGTGCAGGCTCGGCCCATGGACAAGCGGCAGGGAGCTAGCTCTCGGATTTGTTCGTCGCCGCCCCGTCGTCTTCCCAGGCTCACGCCTCACGCGCATCGCGTGCCATCCGTTTGGTCATTAACAGCATGCATCCCCTGGAACGCCATCAACGGTAGACGTTGTAATCCAGGCGGCATCGGCATCGGCATATATCCATCCTCAGCGGCCCCGCAGCTCCGGACAGATACGTAGATAGGTATAAGTGATGACTTTTCGAGTGGATGCCGAAGCTACTTAACGACATTCGGTAGATAAGTAGAAGAATATGACCCAGTGCGGTTTTATTTCTGTTACTCGCGATCCCGCACGTCGTCACATATTCACGGCCCAGTCGCGATCCGCTTTTCCATCAGGTGCCGACGAGCTCTGTAGCATCGACGAAGGGAAAACGCGAAGAAGGCAGCTCGTCGCGTATTCATCGTACGATTCTATCCAGCGACCTTCTATAAATATCGATGCTATTTTGCCGTGGTAAAATACAAATGGTATAAACAGCTCGTCTCTTTTCCCGGCGCTGGTGGAGCAGCGTAGTGCTGTTCTAATAATTGTGCTCGTTACCTGCCATAAGGCCTCTTCTCTACGCTTACCTTTCCATGCCTTGATGGTACCCTAAGAGGAATGCTTCCCGAATTTCCATGCATGAAACTCATATGGCCGCCTGCGACCGAGATGGATGCCATTTCGGGACTTGGACGTCACCCGGGCACGCGCAGATTGCGTTAGATGTACATACCTAGCAGCCTACATAGCAGGCATATACATGTATGTCTTGCCGCACTGCGTTTTGATGTACTGTACCTGACCTGTACCCTTGGATTTGGCGATTTTGATTATCCAGTACCATGACCTCGGGGTAATAAGGGTCCAGCCGCATCTAACCGAGGGCGAAGCGCCGTCCTGTTCAGCTTTCGCTGATCGGGCGGGCGGCTATCTACATGTAGGTATCTTGTGTAGGCTCTCAACCTTCCCACAAAAGGTAACCCGATCTTGCCTTAGGGAAGTACCTATTTAGGTAGTCGATGAAGAAATCAGAGATTTGAAAGCAAGATATCGCTGAGCCGGGGCATGGTCATGGAATGCATTCCTGACGCGCGTGAGAGATTCCTACGGCTTCACGTTGTTCGTATCAACCCGAAAGGATACATGTATGTAGATGCGTGCGTGTAGGGATCTAGGTACTTAGGTATTTTTATCGTTTAACCCGCAAGCGCGAATGGCGGCCCTCGGCAGCTCGATATTTTGATATGTCGAAAAAAAATCTAAGCGACGAAAAGGCAATGTAAGAGAAAGCGGTGAAATGAAATGCCATTTCCATTGCCATTTCCATTCCTGCATCCCACGTGCCGCCACGACCTGCCGCGGGATAAGCAACAGCAAGGGTCGGTTAGCTTAACGGCGGGCAGCCCACCCACAAACAAGGCCGGTGAGGCTTCGCCAAAAGTGAGATCTTACAGCTACTGACCGGTGATAAAATCAAAAGTACGGCGCGTGCAAGTTAGCTAGAGAAATTGGGGGCTACGATATGTTCTAACTGAGCTTGGCGGAATTGTATTTCCCTACGTTGCAGTACCTTATTACACACATGACGAGATTGACGATGGGCAAAAGGGGGGACAAGTGTAAATACGCAGCCTCGATGCCCCCGCGGGATGGGTACCTGTCAGACGTTAACCTCCAGAAGCAGGGTCTGCCACAATGACAACATCTCACGAGGCACTGCACAACAACGGATGACTAACACGACATATCGAACTACGGTAACGAACCAACCTCAACTTCAGACTCGACACTAGGTCGCGTAGCACGGTAAAAAAAAATTTCTATTCTATTCTAGCAAAAAGGGCCAAAGATGGCTGAGTAGACGAAGTTCTACAAAGTGAGATTGGGATACTACCATTGTCCAATCCTTAAGACTCGTCGTCTGTCATTTTTTGCAAAAGTCGTGGGGGCGCCATAATTCCCATAGGTGCCTTGCGTTGAGAAGTCAGAGAGCAACGAATCGAATATTTGCCAAGGGAACAGAGGGATGTCTAGAATCTGCTCGCTGGTGACACTATCGGTGTGGTTACACAGAAAACGATGTCCTCGCGTAGATGTGACATATCGGCACCGGTTTCATGGTAGTCGTGCACATGGGAGTTTGTCAGATGCATTTTTGAGATTCTCGATTTCGTGACCTGGCCTCGCTCCTCTCGAAACCTCAAGATTAAACTGTCTGTGAGTAGGAAGATAAGTAGTTATAATGCATTGAATTAAAGTAATGTACTTCTATGTTCAATGTATGTATGTAGGCCTGCCCTCACCCAGAGCGCTGAATCATAGGCGGTACAGGTCCTAGAGGGAGTTGAGCAGAATTGATCCTCGCCTATGCCCCTATCTTGCCAGACCGAGAACACCACCATGCCTGCTCGCTCAGTCTGCTTGCATCGTATATTGATTTCCCATCCAAGTAAATCCGTTTCCAAATCCTTCTAATCTGCGTCCCTAGAATGGGATTCTCGCATCATCCGCAATGTTTAAGCATCCAATCTGGATGCTATCTCTCGTACCAGTGCAGCGTCCCCTTTGTCGCACGCACGGTAACATTGCCACCTGTTCCTTCGTAATCTAGGTGATGGTGCTCAAGTTATTAAGCTTAACGCTTATTGCGAGGCCATCCAATTTGTCGAGCGTGCGAAACGAAGGGGTGCAAAAGGCGAGATGATCGTGCTGCTGCTCGGAGCAATCTCTCGCCTATCGTCTGGCGACCAGTTGGCGGTTTACCCGACGTTGCAGCGCGAGATGACTTGCGTGGCCGTCCTCGGCAACACACGCATTGCAGAAGATAACGAGATTGCGAAACGTCCCAAGGATCCAAACAGCTGTCAGCCTCCCACGATGGTGAAACGGACATTGGATGGGAGAGGTAGGATGCGTCGATCCGGAAAGCGTCAGCAGCATGCGAGGTCCACTAGTACGCCGGGTCACTGGGAAGATATCATTCGTCACCCGACAGAGAGCCCAGAAGTAATAGTCGAATGAACGGGTAGGCTCTATTCGCGAATCATTTGATGATCGAACCATTGTAATGCCCCAATGACGAGCAAACGCCTACGTACATGTTGTCAAAGAGGCCAATCCGCCTCCCGATTGACTTTGCCGAAATCAAATAATCGTCAGTGCAAAACGCCGTTTGTGATGCCAAATTCCGTTTCAACCCCACCCCGTGAGCCAATGGATGTCCCGATGCTGAATGTAGTAAGTCATGAAACGGCAATGGTATATAAACTCTTTTTCAACACCGGATTTCCCTATAAAATCACAGTACAACTCATCCACCCCTTCGTCTGTATAGAAGCACTGTTTTGATAACACACTCAGAATCGAAAGTCCGCCGAAATAGTCGGCTCAAGACATATTCGGCTGAGGCGAAACTAATAAAAGTGAAGAAGCAACAAATGGCTACCGGTGAACTTCGTTGCTGTATGTATGATGCCGTATATAACCGGTAGGGCTGATTGTTCGGTGTCGTAAGCGATTTAAAATCGCAAACTCGGTAAAGGGTATCATAGGCGCCATCTCTGTAATGTGGCATACTTCACTACTCCTCCTATCGCAAGAGATCGTAGTGGTCGTTTACTTTCTGCCTCTAGTGCTGGTAATCTTGCTTGTGCTCATTAGATCGCCGATGTATTTTTGCAGAAACTTGTTATGATTATCCAGCTTGTCATGCTCTTCCTTGACAGCTTCTATTCGGTTGAAAATCATCAGGAGAGAATCTTGTAGTGCCCTCGCGTGTCTATTAAATTTGTTAGTACACGATACTTATATACGAAGAAGGTAGTGGCGTACTTGTGAAGCTCTTCTCGTGCCTCGCGACCCATGACCTCGATGTCTTCGCTTGTTCTTCGCGGACTCATGGCCCTGACATCGTCTGGCTCCAGGTCCGGCTCCAATGGGCCGACTTGAGAAGAATCTCGGGGTACTATAAGAGTGCCGCTACTCTTTCGGTTAGGGAGTCGCGGTCGAATCGGGATAGGGTGATGTATATCCTGATTGTCCACTGAGGAAGAGGAGGATGAGTCCGATCGCTCGGGAGGATTAGGTTTCGTGCTCGTAGGTTCACAACTCATTATGAAGGTATTTAGAGTATAATCCTACTAGGGGGGTCCAGACCGTCGAAGTATATGGTATCGAAGTGAAGAAGTATTAAGTTGGTGAAAGCGAGAGACGCAGTGTCGCGATATTAGAATGGATTAAGGCTGGCAATATGCCGTTGATGTTTATGCCCGTATCCTCCCGTCGCCCGAACCTCAAGAGAGATCGCCACCATTCAGGTTGAGACTGTGTTTCGTTGTCGAGGGGGCAGAGCAGAGGCCGGGTGCGTGAGGGAGTCGTGTGCAACGAGCCTTAAGCGCAAGTAAACGAGAGAAAGGGCGCAGAGAGGCTATCTTGGCTAGCAGTTGCTGCACGAAGGATACATCGGCTCTTTTCTACGATGGAAGGTATTTTCGTGGGAGGGTGTGGGTTGTATAAGTTGTTGCAGGCTCAAGGTACGGTAGCAGAAGAAGAAAAGAGGATGGGTGGGCTTTGGGTAATAAGGGAGGAGAAGAATCAGGAAAGAAGTTTAGTGTTGCGAATCGGGGATGAGCGGGGGGAACCAATTCGACAGAGGCAGAAGAGGGTTGAAGTGATCGTCAATCCAAACCTCAGGACCTTGGACCGGGGGTGCAACAGGTGTTTTGGGGGGTGGACTCTTGTAGTCTTGGTGTGAGCGTGTGGTTGTGGTTGGGTTTTGCGCTGGCCGAGTTATGGGAGACTTTGTGTGGTCAGCGAGCTCGTGGGTCGTTGTCGATCGGTACAAAAATGTTCAAAGGACAGGCAGGACGACGTTTTTTTGTTTGGGCCTCTGATGTGACAGAGATTACGGCACGGCGCAGGGACATGGGCACTTAAACGGCCCAGTGACATAGACACAGTAAGCCAGACACGGTATTGATATTTCGGTAAGTACCAGGGGCCAGGGGGTACGTATCCCACCTGCCCACCTGCTTGCTGCTTGTCCGCCACGAGCAGCACGAGCCAGCTTAGCTTCGCTTGCTTTCAATGCTATGATGTACAATAACCTTGAGAGATACCCAAGCACATCCCTACTAGCATAACCTTGTGTACCCGTTAGGTGGGCACTTTTTTTTACCAAGCAGCCAAGCGATGAAGAAAGGGGCTTTCTCTACTGAGGTCATTTGGGTCACTGTTGTGTTCCTTGCCCTGGCCATAGTTCATCAAAGGTTTGTAGAGGTATGTACATCCGTAGCAGCAAACACTAAAGTAGGAGGTGGAGAAGTAACTAATTCATATCGTGCTACCTATATACCTTCTATCTTCAAAATACGAAACCAATATTTTATTATCTTATGCTTTCAATGCCTTGAATGGGTTGACACAGACTCGTAATGAGAAGCTTGCTCCGCGAGCAAGTAATTACGCTGGAGGCAATACGTAAGAAGGCACATTGCCATGTAACAGAGTTGAACTCTGGATTGACAACGTCGAAATTCTGAGCATATCCTACTTCTGATCATCTATTCTTTCGTACACCTGAGACACGACAACGACAGTGGTGAGGGCCATAAGAAACATTCACCTCTTAGCAATGGGAGCAGGTATCGCGGTCTAAGAAATGGCCATCATCCACCATAATTCTTGGGCATACATAGTACTATTGTCCACTGAAGAACCCCCTAGTCGCGCTGATCGTCGTCGTCCGCTTGTGTGACTCCAACAGACTTATTCGTGATTGGCAGATTTGATAAGAAGTGGTCCTCCTATGGGGAATGAACAGGCGTGGTAACGAGGAATGGGATTTATGATGGATTCCTGTCGGGCTTGGCCAAAAGCGAGTTAGCCAATGATAGCGCTAGGTCCGTGGACCAGCGAGAAAAGTTGATGGAGTACCGGCAATCTTAAGCCGTTTCTAAGGGGCTCTGTGATGGGCAACTGATCTCAAAAGCCTGCTTCACAACGACGTTTTCAGTAAGTGATAAGCAAAAGGGCTCCGTTTTACGGCCTAGGAGATTCTCATAATCTGGCGGTCGGAGCAAGACCCGAATCTACACATGTTTGATGAGCTTCACCGAATGTTCTCGCACATCATGACGAAGACACAGCGTTCTTAGATACATGCAGACATGTAATCAACATAGCCTGGGCTAGAGGACAACTTCTTGGGAAATATCGTTGGCCGCGTCAGGAAAAGAAGGATTCTAAATGAAGAAATGAACCCGACTCGGAGGGTCACGTTGCATATGACTGGTCTATCCCATCCCTTGGCGCAGATTAAAGTTGTTCTTCCGCTGCTGCAGGGCGCCATCTTAGAGGATTGGAGGAGGACCCCTAAAAATGATGATTGGGATTTTAGGGGGATCCAGGTTTCGGCAAAATACCAATTGCCATCCGTCAAAAGCCCATGATATGGTCAGAATGCCACTAAGAATTGTGCCATCGCTAAACAATTCGAACAAGGTCTCAGTGCCTCATTCCCTAAATTCGAATTTCGCATTCCTCTGCGATTGATTGATTTGAGCAAATGATCTTCGAACCACGTTCATAGAGAAAGAAAGAAAAAACAAGGAGATTCGATGTTAATGGCGTAATCGGTATGTTCTCGGGTCTTTTCTGAACGGTTCAAATGACCTAGCGCTACCTACAGTGGCCCCGGAAGATGACGATTTTGACGGACGGAACAGACCAGGCAGATTATTATGGATATGGGTATGGATATCTGGGGCAACTTGAGCTGAAGCAGAGCTGGGCCAGTGAGCTTGCGCTTTGCACAGTCAATGGGTACAGTACGGATTTTCTCGGCAAGTACAGTGACTTTCTCAAATGATGTAGGTGTTTCCAATCCGGATGCGGGGCCCCTTCACCCCCTGGCGTGTAATCAATATCAAAGGTGATGTCATTTTCCAAGCAATCCGTGTGTGGTTATTCTATGGATTCTATGGTAATCGTGGCAGCTTCAGCGCTTCAACAGGCCAATACGTAGCAAGCACGCGCCCTGTGGCTATTTTCGAATATCATCTAATTACCAGTAATCTGTACTGGGACAGGTACATACATACATGTCCTACTGCTGCGAACGTCTTCAATGGTATCGTTTTTCTGAAGGCAGTTCAAGTTCGGTCTTGCAAACTGGAGGAGACCGGCCAAATGGGAAAACGACGATCAAAATGTTTAGGTATTCAAGTATCCCGGTGCGCACTGTCCTACCTAGACTTACAAGTATCTTCAACATTAGCGAGATACCTCTCGTGCCCACCGACGAATCATTGCCTTCATTGGAAAGTATAGCAGCCAATCCTCATTTGAGCCTATCGTCGGTCGCCAGAGGTATTTGACGGCAATTTTATTAGAAGCCCTGCTTGCCCCGTCTTTTTGGCTCTTGATTTCTTCCATGCTATGCTTCGCTGAATCTTTTCGCGTTTAAGCCGTCGTGAAGCCACGAGGCATTTCATGTGGCAGCTTGCCAATTCCATCGCAGTGACGACATGTGTTCCCTTAACCCATGCGAGAGAAGCTTCCTTCGCCGGGATTCAGCTTTGATCCATTTGCCCCCGCGTTTCGTTCAAACATGAACCATCATCAAAGGGCTTCGCGTATCAGCCAGTACGCCAGTCCAAGAACATCTAAGACGGGACCCTTTAATCTCAGCCCCCCTTCGGCCCCCGAGCCACCCCAGACGCCCGTTTATTTTCCCCAACGACCCCTAAAAAAGCCTCGTCATATCTCGAATCTCCTTTCGCGATCTCCTGCTGGTTGCCGGCGCCTGCGCCCATGTTGTGCAACGGTAATGACATCACTTTTCTACATAGTAGGTAAAATATATCAATGTTTCTCTTTTCTGAAAAGAATACTGCACTCACCCTTGCCCCCTCATTAAGCGTTTCAATGTTCTCCCGTCAAAAACTTCGAAACTCATGTGAGATACCGCATTACGTACCAGCAAGTACATCATCGCCTTACCTAGATGCACATCCCACGACATTCACGCTTGCATGTACATGGGCTGATGGGGTTCTATGCACATGTAGTGAACTAACCAATGAACTAGCAAATGCTCTGTTTATGCACTGTAATTATGTGTATTTGACAATTGATAATAATGGATACATGTATTGTATTGTACATGACAAAGTCTTTCTGCTACCTAACTGCACTATCCTCTGATTAGTGCCCGCTTTCTTCCCGAAGTCCATTTTTTTCAAGGGCCGAATCTGCAAGCCTCACCTTGTTTTGCTACCTTACGCTATCAACTTCCTGCCACTCTGACAACTCACCCAGTCATTATATATTATGGCTCTGTGTGTTATGTGTTATCCATCAACACGTAATACAGCTTCGCTGTGCGAAACCTCACCCACCCTTCAACTAAAATAGCATCTCGAGTTAATAGGGAGACGGGAGCCGCTCCATTTTAGCAATCCACAGCTCGTAAGGCCTCCACCTTTTAATCTGAAAGAAACACCATGCGGCGTCACGGAGATTGGAACATCTCGTCGAAACAAAAAGAAAAACGCACTTCACCGACAGGAACCTGCCTCGAAAGTGCCGATCTTTTGCTCCCGCGACGCCTGTCCGACGAACCCGGCCAATCAGCTATCCCATAGCCGGAAATTCTCTCCTGGCAGCCTAGTGCTAAGAGATCGTCGGTCGTTGGAGCCAAGTCGGAGCATTCTCTCTCGCCTCCAGTTTTATGCCCCCAAAATTTATATCACGAGGGAGCTTCTTGAGTCTGCGGCCTGCCACGTGCATCATGACTCGTCGCCTCTCTTCGGATCGCCCTAAGGTACTAGTAGTCCGCCCATAGCGAGCGGGCGGGGCTTGTCTTGTGGTAAGGCACATTGGCACACTGCTCCACCACTGACTTGCTTATCAGATGGCGGCCCAGTCCGTCTAGATTTGCTCAAAGCTGTCAAAAGACAGTTGGCGGTATGCCGTAGACAATATTGTTGGCCAAACCTCAATATCTATCCTCTTGGAGATGTTGGGCCGCGGGGTCCTCCTACGAAGCCATCGGGCGCTATAGGATGGTAAAATTAGCCTCCAGCTCGGTGGCAGATGGATCGACATAGTACACGACTGCTAGACTCCAAAACCAACACGATTTGCGTCCAGTTCATACAGATATAGGAGGTATGAGTCCTCGTGTTAAGCAGTGTGCGACGATCATCGATCTTCATATCACGCTTATTCTAGCAGTCTAGGTATTGGGTCTTATTTTCCTTCTAGCACTGTTCGAAAAGTGGAAATTCGTCAGAGCCTCGTTCTCATTTCGGTGACTCTTAGTGCTAGCTAGTCGGCCAACCGCAAGCCTTAGCTTAGAAGTCGACAAGTCACGGTAAGAATCCTCCTTAAAGGTTACACGCGGACGGGTGACGGCCTATCGTGGATCTCTTCCGCATAGGAGAGAGGAGAGCGTTGCGATCAGCAAGCGACATTTGGCCCTGATCAGCGATGCAAGTTCACGAGCTCAAGAATGGGCAATGCTCGGAACCGACTACGCAAGCCTGCCTAACATATTATGCATGCTGCGGAATACCTAACGGAGTAAGGCAAATTGGGTGTCGAGGGAAGTCTCCACCATGTCTCCTTATTGACACCATCTTTCACGTGCTAATATTAATGCACGAAGTTCTCACATATCTGACATATGTGTGGTGACTACCAAAAAAAAGGAAGGGAAGATATCAAATCGAATTGAGGATTCGTATCTCCTCGGGACTTGTACAGCATTGCGGGCCTAGCGCACTAGGTAGGGCTAATTTGGAATCTCGCCCCTATGGGATTGGACAGATCCGGCGGTCACTTTGTCCAGATCCCGAAACTCTAAAAACTCCATTGAAAACACGTATGATTGGACTGTAATGGCATCAATATATGAGTTTACACCAATGACGATGATGTTGGCGCTACACCTGTCTCACCCCGTTTTACGAGGGAATAGAGTCCAATTACTTTACGCAATGCGGTCTGTCCGCCATTGTTGCCAGTGAGCGTAGGCAGATGCCAAGATGATTGAATCATATGAATCATCAGAAGTTCTTTGTGCGACACTAGATGGGTTGAGAGAGTTTGAAGCTTTGGTCGGCGCATCGAACACACTCTATGACGACATACATCGTCGTCTCTTGTACGTCACAACTGCGCCTCGAGTCCGCGAGCTTCGTCCTCGCGCACTCTTTCCAACTCTTGTCCTCAACCTAGATCATGAAGCCCTAGATGCATTAGCTCCTGATCAGAAGGAGTGTATTTGCGTAGCACGGACTGACTACACCCATGATGTCTTCATATCTAAGGGAGGTTTTACAATGGGACGATTTAGCGAAGAGAAAGTACATCCCCTGGGGGACCCAGGGGGTCGAGGAGATTTCTGCGTCAGGAGAAGGAACACATAAAGGCTGTTATTACTCAGATTAACGAGGCGAAACAACGTCGATATAACAAGACGCGGCATTGTTATAAAAGACGAATTTCGTCATTCCGCCCACTGGTGGGCGCTGTGGGCGCGTCGGGTCGGATAGCTCGATTCTATTGGTTGGGTGGATCAATTGCGCAGCGCGTCTGGGCGAGCCAGCGGCGTTACCTAACTCGTATCGCACAACTTTTCTCACCTCACGAAGACATCATTTACTGACCATTTATCCAACACCAAATTATGTTGAATTCCAGAAACCCCCAGCAGCTTGTGACTATGGATCGCACACGGTGGACGGCTCCCGAGGCTGAGGCAGACCGGATCTGGCACGAACCCGAGGTTATCATCTACAATCATTCGGTATACCCTGGTGTCTCCTGCTCTGCTAACGCTTACGACGTTGCAAATCGTAAGTGGTATGAACTCAACGTTGATTCTATTGTCAAGGATGAAGACTGGATGGAGAATTTGATTACGAAGTATATTTCGGATTACTATTCCCAACATGGAAGTATGCCTGACTTCAATGTTATCAACACGACATGCCGAGGAACTCCAACAACGTTCGAGAAGAAGCCTAATGATCACGTGGCCCGGAAAATTCAAGGCAATATCCACTACGGCCGAGGACCGGCAGACATATTCCCTACAACGACCTTTAATCAGATAAAGCAGAAATATTACCTGAGCCGTTCGAGTGACCGCTGCATCTGGCACGATACAGACTGCGTCTTTAAGCGGATCGAATTTGTCGAGGACTTAGACGCCATCGACCGGGAAATCAGATCGCGGGAGGCACTCGCCGCCGCATTAGAGCCATTGGATTCTACCATGGACCAAAAATTTCACGTGCTGCCAATCCTCGCAGTAGTCAATCAGCACTCCGAGACAGACGAAGTTCTAGGGATCATGTTGCCCTATGGTGGCCAAAGTCTGGAGAGCCTAGCCGGAGGCTATCAATACGGCATGGGGGCTCCTTCAGGGGTAGACCCGCCTCCGAAGCCGTTGCCGTCTCTCCCTATTACCGAAGAGCAGATTCAGGGCCTCGTGCGTGGTATACGGGAGATGGCAAATGCTGGAGTCGTCCATGGCGATATCAACGACCGAAACACTCTCCTAACGCCCGACAATCGTCTAGTCCTTATCGATCTTGGGGAGGTTGCGCCGGACTATATTAGCGATGCTTACGCGCTTGGAACTATGATCCTTTGGGCGGTAGAGAAAGTCTCTTGGACTAAACCGGATGCGGAAGAACGAGCTCGGCAGATTGGCGCATATTTACAAACAGAGACAGAGAACCCATTCAGCCGAAGTGTTGGACCGAGCTTTTAAGTTGTAGCCTAGGGACAGTAAAGCCTGCGAAGATACTTTACACCTTTGCGAGTCATCAGGTTGTGTCACAGGCTGACTATCCTATGGCTAGCATTGTTGAGTCTACGCAGCCTCTACTAAAACAAGGACTGCTTGATGTTCCTAGCAGGTAATTAAGAAAGCTATAATCCATTCATCGTTCGGCATCCTTACCCATCCTACACTTCCTTACCCTCCTCCTTTTCTTAATTTCTTTAGCCTCTGGCCGTACCTTGGTTAGTCCCGAGGATTTCAGATAAAGCACCAGCTACAGAGCAAATTCCCAAGCAAGACGGTTGGTAATACACGAGAACAGCATTCTCAGGTACCATGTGAGACTCGACCCTGACAGTGCTACTTCTAAGTCGCTTACTAACCCCTGACGCCGTACAAAGTACGGCTTGCCATTTTCTTGAACATATGTTAGGATGCTGGCGGATTTTGGTAGATACTCGGCTAGTAGTGCACTGAGGAATGAACGCAAGACAAGGGATCAACGTTAAGAATATTCGCGAAATTCCTGGCTGAGGTAAATAGGTTTGATCTACCGCCTCGCGAGGAACGGCAGGTAGATGTAATATACAGCGTTGCATCGAGGTTTTGCGGATTACCCATAATAGATAGGATTCACATGTCAGCTAAAATAAATTATGAGGCTTTCCGTTGTCGGCCAGCTTATACAAATGAATACTACGATGGAACATTGACACCACACCTACAATGATTTTGATGGGGCAGACAACACTGTGTACATTCATGTGGACAACGTCTTGGCCGGCACATACTACTAGCGAGGCTAAGTAATTTGTACAATATCTTCGTGATGTTTCTTAAGTCTCGCTAGTAGTGTTATAATCAGTCAAGAGAAGAGCAGAAAAAAGCCGTCACTGTGAGCCGCAATCAAATCACCCGAAACCCGAACTGGAGCAGATTGTAAGCAGTCTCCACGCAGATATATTTCAATCGAATCAGAGCAGCCACATTTTTCGCTCAACGACAATTATCATCAAGCATCACGAGAAAGGGGAAAGTTGCCCCCTTCGCTACGAGTACGCCAGCGATGTGAGGGTATCACCGTTACATCGCGGCCGCGCGGCTATAAAAAAACACCAAGGCCACATGTACAGCAGGTACATAGGGGTAGGTACGGAGATTGGTAACGTATTATCGAGCGAGTGTCGCAATGCATATGTCACAGGCCGGGCGTGCGTACTTTGCCGACTGCTTCCCTTCGCTTCCCTTCCTGCTCGGCAGATCAGTTTTGATTGCCAAGTTGCCGGCAACCGGGAATTGTCCAGTGCGGATGCGCGGGATCGTCAACGCCAACGCGGGCCCTCACTCAGCAGCCCCCTTCCCTTCCTACCACCACCACTACCACCACCCGGGAATCTTTATCCAGAAGAGTATTCAATCTAGCCTCCGCGGCGATCGACGGACTGGAGTGCGAGATTGGGCCGTTACTCAGTTTACTCGGTCGCGCAGGTGCAGGAGATCTTCGTCGCGATGTCTTGGCTGACTGAGGGCTGTCACTGGATGTCACTGGGCGTCACTGGGCGTCACTGGGTTACGCCAAGGCGGTTGTGCGCAAAGGAGGATGAGAAGAGAAAATTAGTTCAAATGAAGGTAGGCAATTAGTAACTGAGGAAATTGAATTCGCGGCAATTAAAGTTTTGTGATCAATAAGGAGGCTTGTCCCCCACGAGTTGATGGTGATACATCAAGACAATCCATATCTTCACCTCCCTCGCCATCTACAATGAGAAGCAATATCCGGTCCTTTGTATACCACGTCGCACGTCCAGGGGCTCTCCAAAGCCGATTCATGAGATATACTACCATAGAATCACAGTTTATTAAACATAAAGTATTCTTCTATCGTGAGCTAGATAATAACGAGGGCTTAGAAAGACTACGGTTCACGTTACTAGATTGAAATACGAAATTATTAGAATGTCACGATGCAATAATGAGAGCACTATGAGCGTCCTTAGCCCCTATTAACTCTGCTAGCCCCTGGTTACTGGTGGCCCTGCCACTAGACTCCTGGTTTAGAATTCTGTTAATACCTAGCTTTTCCCATTTCAGCACTATAATTAAAGACCTTATTCTCATTTAACGGCTGGCTCTAGAACACAGTCCCGAGATACTGGCCTCATAGACTTAGTAAATGCCTAAACCTTCAGGAAAGACTAAGAGGTACTCTTTTCTGCAGCGGTCTAAGTACGAACACATTCTGCAAGTTCTCGGAACGAATTCATGTTGCAAACCAGAGTGTCAGAAGTCAATAGCTTCCTTGATGAGGAGGGAATCGCCGACGGAGCTGTCCTAGAGCTCAGACAAGACACCCCTGCTCGCTCACTTTCCCCCCTATCTTCACCCACCCCCACAATTATAGAACCAGTCACACCCCGCCGGGCAAATTCACCTTCGTCAAGAGTTTCGAGTAGTGAAAATGACTACCTGGGGCAAGATACTTCAGCTACGGATCTCTCCTCTCCCGGTTCTCCTAGAACGCACTTGGCGACACATCTTGCATCATTCTCATGGAAGACCTTTTCGCCCGACCCGTTCATAAACGCTGCTTCTGAAGGACAGAACATAGTGCCTAACATGCCTTTCCGATTCCGTCATTGGTCTCCAAAAGCAATAAAAATATGAAGCACTTCACCTCGATGGTGCTCGATATGCTCTGGGAGCATCATCCTGTCGGCTTAACAAACGCAGCACCGCGTCTCACTCGAACTTCGGTCCCTCTCGACGGTTAAGGCCGTCTAGCGTTGCCATATCGTCCTGCGAGATGCTGAAATCAAAAACATCCGCATTCTGCTTGATGTGTTCCTCCTTCTCACTCTTCGGCAGCGGCACCCAGCCCTTCTGCAGGCAGTACCGGATCAGCACCTGCGCCGGCGATTTGCCGACTTTCTCGGCGATTCCGACAAGGGCCGGCTCCCGCAGCTTTATTCCTCTGACCAGCGGACTGAACGCTTGCAGGATTATGCAGTGCTCGTTGCAGTAGTCCACCGTTTCGCGCTGCTGCGTCCAAGGGTGAAGCTGGGATACCATTTAGCTGAACCGTATCGGAAGACAAGGAATGCGGGGCAGCAACGCCCGTCGCGAAAGGCCGCTTACGAGTATCTGATTCACAGCAGGTGGCCAGACCGTGGCGTACCCCTTCATCTCCTCCAGGTGCTCGGGCTGGTAGTTGCTAACACCGATGGCCCGGATCCTGCCCTCCGCGTGCAGCTTCTCGAGGGCCAGCCAGAGCTCTTTGCGGTCTTTGGGCTTCAGCGCGTGCGGCGAGTGGACGAGGAACAGGTCGACGTACCCGTCGTCGCGGGGGTCGATCTTCCGGACGCTCTGCAGCGCGCGGAGATAGGTCTTGCCCTTGCCGAGGCGCGGGTACCGGATCTTGGTGGTGACGAAGACGGCCTCGCGCGGCAGGCCGCAGCACCGCAGCGCGGCGCCCACCTCCTCCTCGTTCTGGTAGATCTGCGCGGTGTCGATGTGCCGGTACCCGGCGGACAGGGTGCGCAGGCAGGCTGCGGCGCAGTCGGGCCGGTCGATCTGGTACACTCCGAAGCCGAGGACGGGCATCCGGGCTTCCGACCCACGGAGAGGGACGCTGGATGTTAACATTAGTTCGGTGCACGCCATCTTGATCAGATTAGGTGGAGTCTTGAGATCGCGTAGTTGGAATTCTTCTTAGGTAGAGTCTGAGTGTAGGGGAGGGAGCCCAGAGCGTGCCCATGAAAAGACATGGGGGGCTCAAATACCTAACCCCCAACCAACCAACTTTATAGGTAATGTATAAAGACACACATCCATCCTTAGGTAGTCAGTCATCAATTGCAGCCAATAAGAGCCATAATTCTTTGTGACTCTGCATGTGACGATGTTACCCAAGGTTTTAGTGCGGAATACACCGTGAAACTCACAACCTGTTGGTTCAAGGAGACCACAGCTAGCGATTCAGCCCTCCCGGGAGTCTGGAGGTAGTTACTATATGCATAATTAAAGTTTCAATGTAGTAATCTAGACTCCCTTTACAGTGAGTCTGTTCCATCCTTGCCAACGCAGATGCAACTCCTGCTTTGCAGCAAAGCGAAACACCACCAAGCACACCGTAATAATAGTTGAAATCATGCCAAGCACATGCAAACGATCTATCCATATCAGACTGTTCCCTACATTAAATGGGAGCATGTTCGATATTGCTAGCATCATAACGACGCAGTAAGTTTATTGTGAAATACTAAAAACGATTGTTTCTTATGACGAGCCTGTATTGAAAATAATCAAATTGTACGAAATAAAATACACACTTTCTTTTTTCGTTTTCTTTTTCTCCTTTCAGTATTACTTACCTACCTATCCTTCTCTTTAGTTTAGTTTATTTACTTGATAAAGTACTTTGAATTCGACTCATGGGGTCTGCTTAGCTGGCTTCGTGGTCACCTCCGTAACACTTGGCTTAGTTGACCCAATCTCAGCCTGCCCTGCATGTTGAGAAATGTCGTGGACAGAAACTTGGATACGTTGGACGAATATCCGTAAGTAATCCAATGCCTCTTCCATAGTCTTAGGCGACCAGTCAAATTGGGGATTCTGCGCCTTGTTGAGGAGATTCTTTAGGTTGGCGTACGTTTTCTGGAGGGCTTGGTTCAACTGATTGACTATATCAAGAACAACTTGAATGTCCTTCTCAAGATTATCTAGAACGTCAATCTTGCCTCGAATTATGTTTATAGGTGCTTTCTTCTTCCAAACCCACATGGCGTCTTTGACTTTATCTTCTTCTTGTTGTAGTGGTTTGTAGTTGTTACGGGTATACAACTGCAACCTGTTCATGCTCTGCTTAAGATCAAGTAGTTTCGCCCTCGCCTCTGAGGATGCCTTCCTGAGTTCGAGTACTTTGTTTTCATTCGACTTCAACAGCAGAACATACTCCTGTGCGATTGATTCGTATGTTTTCTGGGCGCCCCACCGTTCTGGCATCCAGTGGAACGGATGGAAAGGTGACTGCAGTTGCTGTTCAAGCTGCTTAACCCTTCTCAACACCGCAATATTTTCGCCGTTGACACGTATTACAACATCACGGACTTGCACAAAGAAGTATAAAAGCTCTTCGTGAAGTTCTTCTCCCTTCTCCCCCAGACGGCCGAGTTCTTCTAACATTTCGTCCGGCTCTGGGAGATCAGCAGTTTCGATGATGATTCGAAGACGTCCTACAGTATCGACGGTCACCATCAACTCGTTAGATAGAGACTCTCCGTGGTCTGATTTGTGCTTCATTGCCCGAATCTGATCTTGTGAAGACATCAATACTTCGAAGTCATCAGTGAAATTGCTGTTTGTGGATGACGGTTGACAGTATGACATCAATGATATTCCAGGCACACTACAAGTCCAATCGGCAACAGGCATCCATGTCGAGATACTAGTCGAGGGTTGCGAGCAGAAAGCACCTGCGACAAGGTAAACCAGAATACGATTTTTGCAGACGATGAAGGTTATAATATAACTCCCAGCCCAAAGAAGTAAACTCAGGATAACGGCCAAGAAAATGAACAGGGCTGATATGCTCATGATAAGCAAACCCAGCGATGATTTCGAGATATATTCTATTGCCGCTGCAAGATACGATAAAACTTCGAAGGCTATCTTGTACAGACCTGCCATAGCGTCCCATATTTTTGTATAAATTGACTGAGTCTCGTCTGTTTCCTCTTTGGTGTTCCCAGAGCTTTTATGGCCTGGTATTTTGCGAGTGCCGTCACCGGAGTTCTTCAAGCGTTTTGCGAGTTCTTCTAGGGAGGTCTTCTGGGTGCTCTGTTTGGCGTTCGTTTTGGCGCCCTTTGCGCGTCTTCTCTTGGCGCCTTCCCTCTTGTGAACTTCGTTTAAATTCTGCTGGAGGTTACTAAAAGGGTTGTCCAAAGCGATGCCGTGGCTACTGGACTCATTGATGGAACGGTTCGAGAGCTGGCTGATGTCCTTAGCAGGAGGCTGGTTGGCGTCTTTGATAGGCTGTAGACTATTTTCCTCTATGGGGGCATTGTTGTCATAATCTGTGGAAGGTGGGTTGCTATCTTCTATGGATCTTTGGTTTTTATCCGTTGTAGGAGGTTGATTTTCGTTTTCCTTAGAGATATTTCTGATGTTCTCCCTAGAATGTCGATTACTGTCCTTCATCGGGGGGATTTTGTCGTCCATCATAGAATCCTGATTTCTGTCTTTGGAGTGCTTAACATCGTCCTCTGTGGAAAGTTGAATAGTGCCATTCATAGAAATTTGGTTGTTGTTCCCCGTAGAAGATGAGTTGGAATTTATGGTAGAAGTTTGAGTGTCGTTCCACACAGAGAGTTGATTTGCGTCTTCAATGGAAGGCTTGCTTGTGTCTTTTGCGGGGTGCTGGCAAGTGCTACTCGTAGATGGCTGCTTAGAATCCTTACTTTGTACTGCATCTAGGTCTGACTTGTGATACAAGCGAGATAAGTGTAAGGTGCTATCCACTTTGCCCGAAGACAGGTTTGAATACATGTCTTCAGGTTTGGAATTCATCGTGTGTGATTTATGATTTAATAATGAATAACTGTAACGGTATACAGTCTAAGTATTACCTACCTACACAGGTGTATGATATTAGAATCGAAAGGGACAGTAAATGGGAGCGTAGTCTATAATATAGAGATCTAGATTGGTTAACTGGCTGATTGGAGAATGGAGTAGATGTTTAACACATGTCTAGAGCTTCAGCGATTCCATCTGAGGCCGTGACCTTAGGTGATACTTCGTATTGGTTGAGGTACCGACCTGCGTCAATCAGAATATATCATGACGCATAATGGTCTCTCTTTTGTCGCCACGGTGTCGGTATGGTGACAAATGTAAGTAATAAATACCAACACTACCGCAACTACCCGATGATGTAGAGTCACGCGGCTTTTACTTTGGTCGTTGTTTCAAGCACAGAGTCTTCGTTAGCCAAGTAGGTTCTAGAAAGCTCATGCGGCGGCAGGTTTATGATTATACCTCTCACTACTGCATCTACTCATTGCATTAGAATGGGTTTGAAAAAGAAAAAGGGTATGAGAGGAAACGAAGAAAAAGAAAAAGAGGTGCTACATCGAGGATTCGAACATGATACCTCCAAAGATAGAAAACTAAAATAAAATAAAAATAAAAAGAGAAGCAGAAGAAAAGGAAACCTCTTCAAGGCCCATACTAGTGCTGGCTTCTCTATCATTCGCCCATCGCACTTGACAGTACTGCGTATTAATTAGAACATCATGCATTAATTAAAGCCACATCCGAGGTACTTCCGGCTATATACAATCTTCATATAAAAGTAAAATATCCCTACCGAGGGTAATATACTTTATTTATACATATACATACTTACATAATATTATAATTAAGATTCCTTATAAGCTAATTAAAATAGGGTTATTTATAGCGATTATAATGACTTTAAATATAATTATATATTATAAGTATACTAAAAAAAAGAGTTATAAACGTTAAGTTATAATGGCTTTAAGGATTACCTAGGTAGGTACGTTATTATAATAATTTTATATATTAACTTATAATAATTTTAAGTATTATCTTATAAGGATTTCATATAAGGACATAATGTTAAATTACAGGGACCCGAAGTATTCTATTTTAAGATAACTTTAATTTATATAATTATAAACTTTTAAATTATTTATTAAACGTAAGTATATTTAATAAAAAGGAACTATATTTTTTTATATAAAGATTATTATAAAATCTAATATATCAGGTAATCCTCGGATATGGCTTTAATTAATGCACAATACTTTAATTAATGTGTAGCATTGTCAAGTGCGATAGGCGAATGATAGAGAAGCCAGCACTAATACTTAGATCTACACGCGCCTAAGCTTATGCGCCCCCACAGCCCCCTCAATCCAGGGCATTGGGTACTTCTTTGCGGCATCGAACCCTGACGTTAAGTCCCTAGCAATCCTTTTCAGGGCTAGTCCAAGGAGGAATAAGTTAATGTCGTGTCTGAGGTCCCAACCGCTAAGCCATTCGACATAGCTGGTTGCGGGTAAAGGACCGCGTGGTAGGTGTTCACTTATTTTTAATTATATACCTACCTTCCCTCCTCTATGCTTTTGCCGGCGGGGGGACTAGAGACAGCTGGTGGCCACGGCAACGGATCTGGGAAAGGAACTTGGGTGGGTGCCGGGATTTGAAAATACTGGTTATCCTATGTTTAGGTACCTAGGTAGGTACCTAGGTAAGGTAGGTAGTCAAATCCAATGCCTACCTGCACTTGGAATAGATGTATCGTCTACGTCCGCCGTCTTTAACCCATGGAGATCATGTACTAGTCACCCCTGAAAAATTATACTATGGATAGCGGGAATTCAGCATGGTATGTGGCGTACCGGATGTAGTAAACCTTTGCCTCGTGCAAAGCGGCTATGTAATCAAGTACAAGCTTGTCCTTTCCCGCATTTTACATGTCGCTTGGGCGAGACGGTGATAGCTAGATGCTTGACTCATGGATTTTCTTGCTAAGCACCTCCTTGTTTCAGCGGTTTTCAGACATTTGCTTAGCGTCATTCATACGGTAGGACAATGTGAAGACAATTGCAAAGTCCTGAAAGCAGATACCTTGAGAGATAAATGGAGTGATGATGGCTCGCCATGGTTAGCCAGTAGAATGACCTTCTGAGGTACTATTCTTAGACTCTAGCTAGACCTCTTGTTTCAGGACGTTCTTGGTAATTTGATTCAAGTCTTGGATCAGATAGTATACAAAGGACATATGCTATGCAACTGGATGTAACAACGGAAATATGTTCATGACAACGAGAAAAAATATCCAAATTATCCTTGTGTAGCCCAAAATGATTTAGAACCCTAAAACGACACATCCTGGGCAGTCGAGAAAGAGTGGAAGCTTCCCGTAGCTCTCGGGTATACAACCTTGGTATCCTTCTTCCCATTCACCCCATTGGCACCGTTCGTTACCGGAACGCTCTCGTAAAACTCGTATTCTTCCTCGACGTCATCTGGGATGCCCCAGCCACCGCCTCCGGGGGTATGGATAACACATCGGTCACCGTCCTTCATGTCGACTTGACCCCTAGAGCCGATGTTGACCCAGCGCTCGCTGCCGTCCCCCTGTTTCTGGACCCAGTAGTTAGCGCCGCACGCGCCTGGCTCGCCGCCCATCATTCCGTAGGGCTGGTGGACTCTGCGCTCGGTGATGAGGCCGTAGGTCAGGGGATGGCGACACTCCCAGTCCCTGACAACCCCGCAGCCTCCGTTGAATTTGCCGCGTCCTCCGCTGCCCTTGCGTATTGAGAATTCGCGGACTAGGACGGGGTACCGCTTCTCAATGATCTCGGTGTCGGTCGTGCGCGTGTTGGTCATGTGGATCTGCACGGCGGAGGCGCCGTGCCAAGTCGGGCCTGCACCTTCCCCACCGCATATGGTCTCTCCGTAGCTAAAGCCAAAACCGCTCTGAGCCTCGCCTGACTCGTCTTTGCAGTTGCCGAAGAAGCCAAAGCAATTCATGCAACCCTGAGATCCGGACGCGGCCCGGAAAGCGCTGAGAAGAAGATCCACTAGCCGCTGAGATGTGAGCGTGTTGCCACAGCAGACAGCCGGTCCTGATGAGGGGTTTAGGAAGCAGTTCTTAGGAAGTATGACTTTAGTCGGTGCCAGGCAGCCCTGGTTTAGTGGGATATCAGAGCCAATAAGAAGTCTTAAGGTGTAGATCAGCGCCGAGTAAGTGATGGCTGGCGGCGCGTTCATGTTTGACAACATCTCGCAGGTCGTCCCTGTGAAATCGAACGTACCGAAGCCGCTTTCGTCTATAGTGATTGCGACTTGCATCATGGATCCGTTGTCCAAAAATTGCTTTGATTTGAGTGGCTTTGATCCGTATTTCTTGTAGGCAGACTTCAGATAACCGCGGACGGCAACCTCGGCATTCTTTTGAATCTCCGCCATATAGAAGTGGACTGCATGTTTGCCGTATTCTTCCATCAAGGCTTTAATGAGGTTACTACCCTTGGTGTTTGACGCGACTTGTGCCTTGAGATCTGACCTATAGTCGTGGGTTAGCCCTTGCGTTGGTATGATTCACATTGCAGGCTATCTATGATGCCCATGATGGAGGCAAGAGACGATGAACTTACAAGTTGTCGCCCAACCGTCTCGAGCCACTACAATTGGGATATTTCCCAGGCTCAAGAAGGATCTTAATAATCCCCTCCTCATCGAAATGGTTGTCACGGACCAAGAAGAATGAATTGATGACGGCACCTTCTTGCCACAGCTCAGTAGAGTCACTGGCCAGTCGTTAGTCACAACACGTAATTCTAGTTAACAGGAAGGACACATACGGTGGCATAGAATTTCCACGATAGCCGCCTATGTCTAGGTGATGTCCCCTCGCTTGAAAGGTTAGTTATACCAGTTTCGTAAGTTACAAAGTAATATGAACACTTACAAGCGCAATAAAAGCAAATTGCTTCTCCATCTGCATCGAAGACGGGGGTGATGACGGTGATATCGGGAAGATGGGTGCCGCCGCTTTCGGGGTGGTTTGAAACGAGCACATCACCAGGTCGCAGATTACCTCGGTGAAGGTTGTGTTGATACTTGACGGCAAATGACATGCTTCCCAAGTGCACAGGGACATGGGGCGCGTTTGCCACCAACTCGCCGTCCGGACTGAATATGGCGCAGGAGAAGTCTAGACGCTCTTTGATGTTGATCGAGATACTTGTCTTCTGTAGAGTCCTGCCCATCTGCTCCGCGATGCTCATGAATCGGTGACCAAAGATACTGAGCTTGATAGGGTCCACCACTAGCTCTTGTTCTTCTTGAGACTGCTGCGGTTTCTCATCGACAAGGTCGATAACAACGTGTGAAGAGAGGATCCGTGCTTGGGAGCCCGGAACAACGACTATAGTCTGTGTGTTATCAATGATGATTGCTGGACCAGCTACGATGGTGCCAGGGGTGAGCATATTGAGTCGAAAGACTTTCGTCGGTTGCAGACCACCCTCTGCAAAGTAGGCTTGCGTCTATCGAGTGTTAGCACCGACTGGTGAAATGTTGGATTCCTAATTGATCGTTCCGATAATTATTCGCGAGGGGTTTGGTTGATCTTACCGTTCTATCCTCGCCACCCTTGACTTCTGCGAACATCTGGTGATTCAGCTCCTTCACAAGCTTCGAGTTATCATGACTAACTTCAGTGCTCTTTCCAACTCCACGGACTCGTACGTCATCAATATGAACCTTCTTATCTTTGGGGAAGATGAATGACAATTCTCGCAGGTGCTCCTTTTCCAGAGCCGATCTCCAGTCACCATCAGCCGGTTTTAAGAGCATAAAGTTCGTATCCGTCCCTTGGTACCTAAGGTTGAGGTACTGTTCGTATTCGATGGATATCTCTTGAGTTCCCTGGGCGAGCAGACCTTCGGTGACCTTGGTCTTGAGATCTTGCATGCGGGTCATCAGCCGACTCAAGGAATCTTCAGACAGAATCTCAGAGCTCGGCTCTTGGGCTTCCTGCACGACCTCTGCTAGCGCCATACCATAAGCCGAAAGAATGCTGGAGTACTTGTGGATCACTATCCTTCTAATACCCAGCTTCTTTCCGATCTCACAGGCGTGCTGGCCGCCAGCGCCACCAAAAGTCGCAAGATTGTGTTGTCCCGTCTCGAAACCACGAGCTTCTGTAAGGGCGCGAATAGGACGACTCATAGACTCATTAGCTACATCGATGAAGCCATGGGCGACCTCAAGCGGGGTCATGGAACGTCCGGTATCCGTGTTGATTTGTTTCGTGAGCTCCTCGAACTTTTGAACCACCACATCGATATCGAGTGGAAGATCCTCACTGGGACCGAAGATCTTGGGGAAGTAATCAGGGATTAAACGCCCAAGGAACAAGTTTGCGTCAGTAACTGTAAGAGGGCCTCCTTTCCGATACGAAGCTGGGCCAGGGTGGGCGCCTGCGCTGTCAGGTCCAACTTTAAAAAGTCCATCCCTCCAGAACAGCATCGAGCCGCCGCCGGCCGCAACAGTGTTTATGTCCAATTGCGGAGATTGGATAGAGACACCAGCAGTCGTTGTTTCGAAGACGTGCTCAAAAGTGCCTCCGTAGCGGGAAACATCTGTACTTGTGCCACCCATGTCAAACCCGACAATAGGAGAACTTCCATCGTACGAAGTTCTGGCGTGGCCCACTACGCCTCCAGCGGGGCCTGATAGAATACCCTTTAGACCGTTGAAGTTCTTGTGACTTACTAGACCGCCATCACTTTGCATGAACTCGCAAGATACACCGTCGAGAGTACCGTCGGAAAAGACCTTGGCGAAGCCAGATACGTAGCGGATAATCTCCGGCGTGAGATATGCATCCGCAGAAGCAGAGCTACCACGCGAGATCATCTTGATCATGTTCGCACCGACCGAAGAAGATGTCGAGACGTGAGTAAAGCCCATCTCCTTCGCGATTTCCGCGATGCGGTTCTCGTGATTCGGGTAGATGTACGAGTGTACCAAGCAGATGGCAAGCGTCTCAATTCCCTCTGCCTTGATCTTTGCTAACTTTTCTCGCACTTCCGTCTCGTCTAGGGGGCGGATAATGCGTAGGATGTCGCCAGTGATACCTCTCACGAGGACACCAGGGACTTCTTCAAGTGGTGGGCGGTTCTCTCTCGTGATATCTTCATCGAATTCTTCGACAGTGATGCGCTCGGAGACCTCGACTACTTTCTCGTAGAGCAGTTCTGGCTTCTTGATGCCAAGCTCAAATAACTTTGGCCTTGACTGATAGCCGATTTCCAATAAGTCGCCAAACCCCTGGTTAACCACAAAGGCATGCCTTGTTCCTTTCCTTTCCAACAACGCTGTAGGCGTATGAGCATCTTAGGTTTGGGAAAGAAAAAAGAAAGTCCAGTGTGAAATGCCCACCGTTTGTAGCGACAGTAGTTCCCATTCGTATAGAATGGATCGAGTCTTTAGGAAT
Organism: Hypoxylon fuscum; assembly: GCA_022578945.1. Lineage (NCBI taxonomy): Eukaryota > Fungi > Ascomycota > Sordariomycetes > Xylariales > Hypoxylaceae > Hypoxylon > Hypoxylon fuscum. The sequence goes on along the minus strand of MU399865.1, from coordinate 146,404 downwards.
TGGAGACCCTCTGGGGATCTGTTTGCCAGAGACATTCTCAAGCACTCTCCGAATGCCTTCTGCCGGCGCATCATCGTAACTACTCGGATCAACAGACAGTAGCTTGAGGACTATGTCTTCCCGGCCTGGCACAGCAGCGAAGACGTCTGTGAAGGTGCCACCTCGGTCTTAAGGAGGATGTTAACTGCAAGCCACGAAACGAACGAACATGAGTCGACTAACCGATAGCGAATTTAACGCTCTTGGGCTGGACTGGCGGGGGAAGTGCGTCGACGGTCATCTTGGATGGCTAAGAGAGTATCTGATTCAGGGAATTTGCTCTGTACATTGCATGGATGTTGATAAGCTCGAGGAAGCTCGGGTTGATATACGGCCACGCCATCACGAAGAATCGGAGATGGTCCGGCACCGGAAGGGGGTCGACAAGCCGGTGACAAGACTCCCGTAACTTGGGTCGTCGTTACGAACTGCCTGTCATCTTGCCGGCATCTCCAACTGATAGGATCTAATCAGACTATGCATTGCCGCGACCTTTCAGTAGTATCTGATCCGTTTCTTTGGGATTGTTTAATAGGAAAGTTGATTGCTGACCCTTGCTCTGTCATTATCTACGCGATGACGCGACCCCCTGTCACTTGGCGGATTTGACCTTATCCCAGCAAATCATGTCTTCGTAATTGGAAGCACAGTGTGGACTATCTGTCCCGCACCTGTCTCGGAGACTAACGCACGTCGATTCGAACTTCCTCCGGTCTTTTAGGCCGAAACACGGGCCACTTCCGATACGTGTTGGCCAATCATCTTCGCTAACCCCTCCCGAGCTGTGTTACCCAATACAGCGAACGTTATCCGTAGCCCTGATATCGGATGCCAGAGGATCGTTATGGATCAAGACTGTTATGGATAAGGCTCGCTGTACGGAATAGGTAACGTACCTACCTATATTTTCTTGGTTTAGGGCAATGCCCACACCATGGGAAGCTTACAAGAAATCGGTACACCATCCCCAGACTGATAAGCAACCAAGTGCCTTCCAGAGGGTCTATAAAGTCTGGGAATGAAACAAATCCGATATTCGTCCCTGTACAAGATGTGCATCAGATATCTACAACTTTCATAATTCGTCTACGCGGCCTTGTCATTTTTGTGCCCGGATATTGCCTAATAAAATGGCTCAAGATACCAAGGGAGACGATGATCTCCAGCCGGTCACTTCGACCGTGGCCGGCGAGACGACGAAGGCGGTTGACGACCGCGCTCTAGACGAAGCAGCCAAGTATATCGCCAACCATGAGGAGTTCGGGCCGATGAGTCCAGAGCAGGAGAAGAAGATTGTGAAGAAGATTGACTCTTGGATGATTCCGTTGGTAAGCAATTCGAACGATGGCCCCTTTTAAGATACACTGGGGAGAGCTACTAACACTACTCCTACAGCTTGTGTTCTGCGCGACTCTCGCTGCCGGTAGGTGTTAACGTCTTCTAGATAACGAATGATTTGTTAACAATCTTGGAAGTGGACAAGGTAGAGATTAGCACAGCTTCGTTATACGGGTTCCAAAAAGACAATGGCATGGTAGGTCAGCAATATAGCTGGCTCGGCAGTATTCTGCCTTTGGGCGTAAGTGAATAAATGAACACCCCGACCAGCTAAACGCTCCGGCCTAACTTTCTCAAGACCTTGATTGGTCTTATCCCGGCCTCGTGGCTAGTCCAACGAATTCCCCCAGGAAGACTTCTAGCAGCCGGTTCTCTCCTCTGGTCTCTCTGCACTTTGTGCTATGCGCCCTGTCGAACATGGTCGGGCTTCATGGGTCTACGCTTCTTGCTAGGTTTCCTCGAAGCCATCTCAGTCCCGTGCTTTACTGTACTTGTTGCTTCCTTCTACAAGAAGGAAGAGCAGCCACCTAGAAACGGCAGTAAGTATCGGGCCTTGCCGGCATAGTGACTGTTTCTGACTTTCTCTAGTCATATTTGCGTATTTCTCGTCCATTTTCAACGGTTTCTTCGCTTGGGTCATTGGATATATTCCCGCGTCTGCTCCTCTGCTAAAATGGCAGTACCTTTACCTCCTGACCGGGTCCATCAACGTTCTCTATTCGCTCTTCCTGTGGTTTGTTCTGCCGAGCAGTCCCATGGATGCGTTCTTCCTCACCCCAGAGCAGAGGTATGCAACACTCCGTAGAAACTAGCATCGAGTATGGCTGACTTGAAAAAGGTATCATGCTACTAGGCGCCTTGCCGGAAACCGAACCGGCATTGCCAACCGGGTGTGGAAGTGGGATCAAGTCTGGGAAGCTTTGCTAGACGTCAAGGTCTGGCTTATCGTCTTATTCAATATTGTCATCAACATCCCCAACGGCGGTCTCCAGGCTTTCGGGTCCATCATCATCAACGACTTGGGCTATACCCCGTTAGTCAGTAGTCTGCTGACCATGCCTTTTGGCATTTTCGCTACTGGCGGCGCTTGGGCTTTCTCGTATATCGCGGCGAAATGGCATAATCGACGAGCTCTGACTGCCGCTATTGCCTTGATGCTCCCCATCTTCGGAACGGCTTTGGTGTATGGTTTGCCGCGAACAAATGTGCCTGGCCAAATGGTCGGACTTTACTTTATGTATTTCTATTGGCGTAAGTTTTGTGCGAGACTTAGGCTATCAGCATGCACTGACTAAAAATAGCCCCGTATGTTGTTGCCATCTCCTTGGTTCAGGCGAATACCGCTGGTAGTAAGTGGCCCTCATTAAACCAATTGAAAATCCCAACCAAAACAGACCTAATGCCTCGGGGTCGCATACTGACTCTTGATGCTGCAGTGACCAAGAAAGCCGTTACATACTGTCTGGTCACCATCGGATACGCCGCAGGGAACCTCATCGGCCCGCAAACTTTTATCGCTGCCGAAAAGCCTAAATACACTACCAGCGTAATAGCTATGCTGGTCAGCTATTGTGCCTGTATGCTGATCCTCATGGTATACTGGCTCGTCGGTGTTTGGGACAACAAGCGCAGGGACCGTAAATACGGCAAGCCAGAAGAAGTGCACGAAGGCACGGCTGATGGGTTCGTCGATGTTACAGATAAGAAGCAGCAAGACTTCCGTTACACTACCTGATGCATGCTGGTGACGAAGAAGACTCGTTGGGGTATAAGCTCGTAGAATAGTGCCATTCTACATCTAATAGCAATAGATCATGCCAAGCTGATAGCACCGTGTCTTCTCCCCTGCATGATGCTCCACCCTTGTGACAGGTCGGGTCGCAGGTCTCGTGATTTCCACACGTCCTCGATGATTAACCTGGCTTTCTTCACATTCGCTAATTGTCTTGTATGGTGAAGCGCCGTGATTCGGCTCAGGAGGAGCTTCCTATCCTCGTCACGCTCGGGGCGAATTCCCAAGGTTGCTACAATGAATAGGGGCCAAAGACCTGTGTGAGTGCGAAGGGAGATTTGAGGGAGGAGTGACAAGATTTGGGACGTTAACCGGATCATGTGCGGTTCGTGAGGCCCAGCGCCGTCAATCCTGGAATAAAGATACAAGATAGTGGTAAGTCTCTTCACTTCGGCGACGATAGCGAACTCGGATTTAAATGCTCCAAACACTTCGGGGATCTCTTGGTGCATTTGGTGGAGAAGCCTTTCAACATTATCCCGGCGTTGCTGTATCGCGGGCGGAAGTTGCTTCTGATATGATCGGCCAATCAATAAGCCCATCTGGTTTATTTCGGAAAGCAGTATGAGGAGATCTCTTGAGCATCCAGTTATCGCCACAATGATTGAATCGTCTACCGATTTACACATTTCGGTAACCGTCTCGGCGGCTTCTTCGAGTGTCCCTCCAGTCGCGGCCAGGATATCATGCGAAACGAAGTACGTAACGGCGAAATAAAGAAGAGCCTCTTGTTCTGGGCTAAGGCTACCAAGGTCTTTAAGGCGAGAGAACAGAAAGGCACGCGCAAAGTTGGCATGCGCAGTCCATGAATCCGAGCAATCCTGCGAAATCTTCCCCAGTTGGTTAGCACGTTTACTCGATTATGAGCCGTCCTTACACTTCAAACTTACTTCGAAGAAGGTCAACATAACGGTCGACGCAATGATCTCATCTTTGGAAGGCGCGCGGCATCCTTTCTGCGTTTCTCCTGATGCTAGTTGGCCAATTTGTGATCTTAGAAGACGTAACGCCTTGGCTCTATGAAGCCATACGATAGGCTTGTATTCATCGCAACCTGTACTCTGCAGTTGGTTCGCAGCCGCAGCAAGCACGCAGTGGAATAGAGGCCCCTCTCGAGAATGAGTCGCCATCTTCAGAATTATATGCCTATACGGGTTGAAGCCGGGATCTATAACGATTTGCGGAGTCATGAACTCGTTAAAGTAGCTCCAAAGATAGCCTTCGGCTTCCCCTAAACGAAAAGGTGAAAGATATCGAGGATAAGGTGCAATTTCGTCTAATTGATGCACAAGATCTTCAGCCTGGGTTGAAGAAAGATGTAGCTGGTCCTCGAGGTGTCTTTGAAAGCCACCTGTTTTAAAGTCGGACTGGTCTGTATTGAGAAACATCCAGCTTTGGATAGAGATCAGAAGGTCCTGGGGTAGGCCTCCTGAGACTCTATCGTGACAGTCAAACAGGACAACATCCTGCCAGTTCAGTTTGACTTCGTACCGGCAAGTGAAGCCTAGTCGTTTACAATGTCCACATATCGGACGCTGCTCTGGGCATTTGACTCGTCGTTCTAAGCCAAGATATCAGGAGCTGCGGACTGGAGGAGACTTAGAGACGTGACATCTTACCTCGACACTTCTGGCACCCACTCCGGGTCCGCAACTCACCTTTCGTACGATTTCTCGTGTTTCCCATACCTAATGCAGACAGGGGTCGATGATGATCAACAACGATGTGAGATTGATAATAGTTTATAGGATACATGCACTACTACCTACCTCTTTGCGCATCTTACAGTGAAGTCGCCCAGACCCTTCGTCAGGAGAGGAGTCGTCAAGTCGGGGTAGTGAGTGAGTGCTCCATCGACGCGACTCCTCCAACCAATCTGCTAGAGATAAGGGAAAGATAACTACCTAGGTACATACCAGGTAGGCAGGCTTACATACATATGCATGATTGCTCGGCATATTCCGCCCATTCTGTCGCACTGTGACTATACTAGAAGTAGACTAGGCTGCCGACGAGGATCAGGGATCACATCGTCGACCCACTTCCCCACGATGCTATTTCCCCACGATACCTACCACCTGCATATGCACGTCGCTTGATGCTTCCTCTGTTCTACAAACAATCACACTAGCATGAGCTTTTCAGGGAATGTCGAACGATAAGAGGCTCAAATATTCCTACTCTAGGAGCCGGCTGCCTGGGCGCGCAATCTAACAGAGTCGTAGAAAATGGTCAGCAGAATGCATAGGTTGCGTTATACGTAAATAACATCTGAGGTCGTAAGAGAGACCCGAAACCGCTCCGATGAAAGGCTTCAAGGAGATTGCACTCCGCCAGCCGGGCGAGTGTAAAAGAAAGGATTATTCCAATATGAAGCTATCGTCTGTCCTCAATGGCTACCGACCTACCTATCCAGCGTAAGCATCGTAGTCATTGGTCAGTCACCACCAGGCTTCAGTTGTCAAAATGGATAAGCAAACCTCGATCCTCATCCTAGGCGCAGGCACCTTCGGCCTCTCCACAGCCTACCACCTCGCCAAAGCCGGCTACACCAACGTAACCGTGCTCGAGAAGTCTGCCACATTCCCTCCAGAACTCTCCGCCGGCAACGATCTGAACAAGATCCTGCGCGCCGAGTATGAGGACCCCTTCTACGCCGAGCTAGCCCTCGAGGCCATGGCCGCCTGGAAGTCCCCCCTCTTTGCGCCTTACTACCACGAGACAGGCTATCTCCTCTGCAACTCATCCGCCGCGCCGGAGAAGTCCAAGAAGTCCCTCCAGAAATCCCTCGACTCCATCCGCCAGCACCCGGCGTTCAAGGGCAAGATCACGCCTGTCACCTCGCGCGAGGATATCCGTAAAGTAGCACCTGCCTTCAGCGGGCCTATGCAGTGGAAGGGCTACTTCAATAGCTTCGCGGGGTACGCTCACGCCGCCGACGCCTTGACGGCTGTGTACTCGGCGTGCATCGCGCTGGGCGTCAGAATCCATCTCAGCTCAGCGGTCCGATCTCTGGTCTACTCAGGTGACGTCTGCACAGGCGCAGTGACCACTGGCGACAAGCAATACCGCGCCTCCGCCACCGTGCTCGCGCTCGGAGCGTCGCTTGGTGCTGTGCTGCCCGAGATCAAGCGCCAAGTAGTCGCCAAGGGCTCGCCGGTAGCGCACATCCAGCTCACGCCGGGGGAGGCGGCGCAGCTAAAAGGCATCCCCGTGACGTACGCGCGAGACCTGGGGTTCTTCTTCGAGCCGGACCCGCGCACCAATCTGCTGAAGATCTGCCCCGCCGTGGCAGGGTACACGAATTGCAATACGCCGTCCGGCCTATCGCTGCCGCCCGAGGATAACGCGTTTATCCCCGCGCGCGATGAGGCCATGGTCAGGCGGTTGCTGCGGGAGACGCTACCGGCGCTGGCGGACAGACCGCTGATTAACCGCAAATTCTGCTGGTGCGCGGACACGGCTGATACGGAATACGTGATCGATTTTGTGCCGGGCAAGAAGGGGCTCATTGTAGTGACTGGGGACTCGCTACACGCCTTCAAGATGCTGCCGACGGTGGGTGGGTGGGTGAAGGATGTGATGGAGAAGGGGCGGCAGGATAGCGCGAGGTGGCGGTGGAAGGAGGGAAGCGATGCCGCCGCCGCGGATATAAGCTGGAGGGTTGGTAAGACTGCGGATTTTAAGGAGGTTGAGATGTGTAGGGATCCAGAATTAGTCAAGGCAAAGTTGTAGACGACCAAGGTTGGTAGAGCACAAGACTCACGACGTCTACACAATTCAAGACATTATTAAAGGGGGTTGACGAAGAATGGATCCAACTAAGTAAATTCATCAGAACATCCACAGAAGGATACCTAGGTACGTACCTAACTATTGAGATTTCATTGCTATGAAAGGTCAACCCTACTGTCTTCATCTTCGCTAAACCTCTATCCACCCGTACCGAGCATCTTCAACTGACTTTAATACGCCTAGTCCATATAATGCCCGCCTTGTCATTTGAGATTCTTCCAGAGCTTAGAAGCAATGCCCAATCCGTTTATAAGGTTCGACCAAACCCGTGCCATTCTCGGCATCACAATTCAACTTTCCAAATGATAGCATCTGACGTCAGTTTGGGTCATACCACATTATCGCTATTTAGAAACACCTCGGCCATTCCTTATTCATTCGCTTGGCGTGATGTGGAAGGAGCAGAGGCAGTCAGAGTGTATTTACTATATGTTCCGTGTTGGATAACACATAAAAATCACGGTAGTTTGTCAATGAAGGGTAGTAGAGCCCTTAACAGCAATTTCCAAGGCCATCACTTGCCAAAATGTGTGGGTGCTATAACCACTCTATAGGAGCGGAGAGCCCTTCTCCTTTTGTAGAGATGTAATACAGGTGTAGCTCCTTATGATGAGCAGCTCGCCCAGACGAAGCCAAGCAGCAGCGATATTTAAAGAGATCTCATCCCTTCTTTAGCTTTAGTTATCATGATGCTCCTAGGTAAGCAGTAGAGAGCATGAGGTCATGGTGTACCCCAATTAAGAGTGGTACTTCCCCCTCGATCTAGAGAAGCGGAAAGATAAGAGGACAACGAGAAGTATGATCCTGTCTTGCGAGGAATTAAGGAGATCGCAACCTCAGATTAGACTTCACCTCTTGAGTAAGTGGCAAGGGTCGAGGGTTTACGTTCTCGCATCCATCCCTACTTCCTGCCATCTAATCCAGGAGCGCGCCTACTATCTGAGCATAAAGGTTAGAAAACTGTGTCTATTTCTCCCCCAGCCGGGTCCAAAGAATTTCTTCACTTCAAAAACAACATCAGCATTCCAATAGACACTGACACTTGGACTAAAACCATCTCGTTAGTTTTTGGTAATATCTTTCTCTGCCAACAAGCCACATCTATTGCTAGTTCTGAGAAGCAAAGCAGAGTACCCAGACAAGTTCTTACTATAATTTCTACACCCAAGAAACAGAGCAGAATGGCACCAAGCACTTCCTCAGTGGGCCTCGCCAGCCTCTTCACCATGTTGGCCACCACCCCTATCTTCTCTAGCACACCCTCTTTCGCTCTGGCTTCCTCTTCCGCGAGCCAGCAAGTGTCCGCCTCGGTCGTGTCGTGCAGCCAGACCGTGACGGTGCCATCGCCCACGCCCACGTCCACCAGCACCACGGACGGGCCCATGCTGCTGGACCCGCGGCAAAACCCGGTGGGCAGCTCCAACCTGTCGATCGTGGACGAGGACCCCGTGTACAAGTACGCGGGGTGCTGGTCGGACACGACGGAGTTCCCGGGCCAGCACCGGGCGCTCGACGGGCCGTACCTGAACCTGGCCGGCTCCATGACGGTGGCCCGGTGCATCAAGTTCTGCGCCACGGCGCGCAACTCCAAGAAGGGCGGCACGGGCTGGCAGTACGCCGCCGTCGAGTACGCCCGCGAGTGCTACTGCGGCAACACCCTCTCCCCCCACAGCTACCACCTCATGGACCCCGTCTGCGACACCCCCTGCGGCGGCGCCAACACCACGGCCTGCGGCGGCAGCCTGGCCCTGAGCGTCTACAACGTGACCAAGAAGGACGAGGGCGGAGACCACCCGCCCCCGGGCGGAAACGGCAATAACGGAAACCACGAGGAGAACGGAAACGCCCCTGGCGACCAAGACACGCCCGAGGACGAAGCGGTCCTCCAGGCCGTCGGCATGGGTGTCTTGGCGGTTGCCGTGGCTTTCGCCGTGGGATACGGAATACTATAACTCAACGGGGAGAGGATGGTGGGATTTCAGTTGAAGCAAGTGTTGTTGCTGTTGGTGGTGTTTATTATGGTAGTGTTTGACCTTTACATTCCTGAACGCATCCAAGATTGAACGTCGTTTAGCGTTTCGTTTCTCTAACGATAGGTACTTTCAACACCCGCTGCCGAAATTGCTTGACTCTTGTGGGTGGAGGATCTGGAATGGATAGACAGACGTATACGGATGGTGTCTAGGGGTGTGATGAACAATAGTTAGAGAGCATTCGTTTTTTCTGGAAAAATTATTAAAAAAAAAAGGACTAGCGGTAGATAGTTTGATTACACAGTCTCATTCATTAACATGAAAACATTGATCTGGTCTTCATTATTGTAGTCATCATCGACGTGAGTCTTGAAAGTCATACATTACATATCCAGCGACCCTAACCCTCTCGACTGCACCGCCTTCTGCACTTCCTGCTTGACGTGCTCCAGGGCATCCCGCCAAGCCTCTTTCCCGTGGGATTCGGACTCGTCATCTTCGATTAGGTAGTCCAGCCACCGGACCAATTTGGAGGCTTTGTCCATGTCCTTCTCTTCCACCACGACGCGGGCTAGGTAGGTCTCGAGCATATCCAAGTCCCTCTTATGCGGGCCCTCCTCCTGCGTCTCCCGGTGCCACACGTTCAGCATATCCCTGACCTCGGAAAGAGTGGTCAGTCCATTCGTAGTAAAGGAGATTTTGGGGGGCTTTTTCGGAAACCCGATTTTCTTCTTCTGCGCGCGCGGCGGGGCTGCTGCCTCGCCGTTCGCTGCGTCTGCGCCTTGGTTCTGGTTCTGGTTCGGGTTCTTCCTATTATGGCCAGGTTTGGATAAGTCCAGGCCCGAGCGCTGGACCATGCGCCGCCGGTGGTCCGCAATGACTTCCTTGCGCATGTCTTCGGGCAGCTCGGCGAGGAAGTCCGGGTCGATTTCCTCGATCTCGGCGGGTGCGGCTCGCTGTAGTTGTTTGAACGTCGTCTGGACGACTTTGGCGTTGGCGTCTGCTTGCCGTTCGCGGGCGCGGGTGAAGATACCTGGGACGCGGCGTTTGGTGGGGGTCCTCTGCTTTGGGGGCTGGATGAGGCGATCTTTGCGCGGTGACTGGGGGAGGACGGCCTGCTGTCTATTTCGGGGCTTGTATTGTTCTAGAATCTCGGCTTTCATGTCATCCGGCAGGGCGTTGAACACCTCTGGGTCGATCTCGGGTGGGATTTCGGGTGCGGGTGCGGGTGCTGGACTTTGAGTCCTCTGCTTGGCCGCTGGCGGCTCGGCACGACCTGCCGAGACGGGTCTGCTGCCTTGAGCCATGAGTCTGCTTCGAATATCTAAAGGGAGTTCTGCAATCACACTATGGTCTGGGTTAGATGGCATGATGAATTGAGTTCCACCAATATTCAGGGGCGTATTCGCTTTAGCATCTAGTTCGTTTGCTCGAGATATTGCAAATGCCGGATGGGAGCGGGGCTCAGGTTTCGGTTTTCGAGGAGTCAGGGGGCTCTCAGTGATAGGATCCGACGACTCACTTCGACGCCGTTTCGAACTTGTTGCTTCTAGACCATTGCCATCTTGGATTGGGTCTATCGTTGTTTTCTTAGCTGAGGCAGGAGTACGGAAAGCTCCGAAACTGAGCCTTTTCTGGCTCCCATCAGGACCCGACAACGACGTCTTGATTGGCTCGAGTCTGGTCAACTGCACGCCTAGACCGCGAAGGTCGCCTGGACTGAACTTGTAAGAGCGGAGTATCGAAACGGCCTCCTTTCCTAGGACCTGATGGTCGTGTGTTGCAACGCCAAACATGACGCTCTTGTTGAAGATGTCGCATTTACCGTGTCCCAAATGCTTTGGCGGGTCAAGTGGTGCATCGGACGAACGACGCATGATCTTCATCGTGAGTTGTTTTCCCTTGACTTGTTCGTTGAGCAAGCGCTTTTCCAATTCTTTGCACAAATTGAACACGAACTCCTCGGCCTCATCCTGGCTAATGAACCGGATACCCCAGTTGACCTCGGCAGAAACGGACTTTCGTATCGGTTGTTCGCCAACTTCAGTTCGGTCAATACCACGAGCGTATTCCCATAGCTTCTCGCCTGTCTTCGGCCCAAGGGTATTGACCAGGCGCTCCTTGGAGGTCTGCCGGACATCGTTCACGAACTTCACACCGATCTCCTCTAGCTTGCCAGCGATGCTATACGCAACTCCAGGCAAGTCGTCGACTTTCAAGTCCCCAAGGAAGCTCAGGACTTGCTCTGGTTTGATCTGATATTGACCCGCAGGTTTGGCCTTCCGAAGAGCAACCTTGGCCAACAGGATATTGCTCCCAATTCCGACGGAAACAGCACATCCGGTTTTCGTCTTGATTTGATCTCGCAAGGCTTGAGCCATCTGGTTCGCCTTTTCTTGCTCTCTCCATATACTACCTTCGTCAAGTCCAGATCCGTCCGATCCAGTCGCGGAGAGTACAATGGAGGTAACATCCACAAGAGCCTCGTCAATGCTGACACTCTGCACAATGCCACCAACTTCCAAGATGGACTCATAGAATAGCTTACTGGCTTCCTCATACGCCGGGAAATCGTACGGCAGGACTTTGAGGTCAGGGCATAACTCCTTAGCTCGTTTCATCCACATGCCATTTTTGACACCGAACTTCCTAGCTGGATAATTGCAGCTGGCGATTTCCGAACCGGTCCCCGTTCCATGTGCAACAACGGCAGGCTTGTCGACGAATTCAGGGGCGCTCTTCAGCGAGACGGCACAGAAGAAGCTATCAAAGTCCACATGCATTACATACCGCCTTGCCCCTGGCTTTCTCTTCATTGGCTTTCTTTGGGTTCCCTTTTCGGCTGCAAGCCTCTGCATTCTCGACTTTAGCTCTGCTTTCCAGGTCGAGAGATGATGCAATCTACTCTCGGAGTAGTACTGCTGAATGAAATCTGGGTTCGCAGTGGAGGATTTCCTCATTCGAGGATCTTGAAGTAGTAGTGCGTTATGTTCCTCGGAAGTCATCGCTTTTCGTTGCTCGATCGATGGTTCAGGCTGGGCGTAGTCCTCTATTTCGTCTTTTCCCTGGAGGTCCGACTTTCCGGTTGGATTTTCGGCGCTGGATTCCGGGTAGTCGACCAACATTGCCGAGTCCTCGTCTAATTCGTCAGAAATATCCGGCACATGTCGCGATTTTTGGAATAGCCTTGCAGGTGTAATAGGTTTAGCAAATCCATCCTCGTCTCGCACGACTGGCGTTGGCCCTGATCGACTAGGCGAGGCATCTCCAACATGTTTGCCATCGATAGAGAGTGCAACGTCCTTTAACTGACTAGTGTAAAAACTACTCTGGGTTTGTTCTCGATATCCTGCCAGCGGTGACTGCTGCGGACTAGACTGTGTCGATATCCCATTTCCACTTACACTGAGGGTTTTCTGCCTAGGGCTCTCCTCGACCACCCGATAATCCGACCACGGGAGAAGCTTTCCAGCTTTGATAGAATCTGTCACCCACGCAGGTTTCACTATTCTGTACTTGCTAAAATCGACCATCTTCTTTGGCGGCAGGCTAGACGCTACGATATGGGTGGCCATAGTCTTGGAATCCAGGTACTGGAGGAAGCCGGCGCCATGCTGGACTAGATCATGGTGAAGGACATGAAGCGGCGGCTGCGTGTAGCCCATAATATGTGCGACAACGCCTTTGAATATCTGAGGCTTGTCCGACGACGAAGCCCGTAATTCAGAGTCGAGGTTTTGTAACTTGATCTTCTTCCGACGGAAGTAGTCCCCGAAGCCCCCGAAGGCGCTAGACTCGTATTCATCGCCTGCTTCATCAGAGAAGGTGTGGTTTTCTATGCGTTTCCGCACAGCGTTCGAGTTGCTATCAAGACGACTCCCCATCTTGACGCGAGTACAAGTCCGATCAGAAAGTATCGATGCCTTTAGTCCGGAAAGAATCTAGTCGATTGCCTTGGGCGATCTTTCGATGTGAGGTCATCTTGGTGATGACGGAGTCGCGGTAGTAATAATCATAGAATGAGACGACTGGACCCGTAATGAATATTCTGCACGATCCTGAGGTATCGAGATATACGAACGCTTAGCTTGTGCAACTTGTCTCAACATCCGAAAGGCGGAAGACGCGTTCTAAATTGAAGCTGAGCGACGGGACGCGGGTAGCACCACGTCATCCCGTGACTAAATAAATGCAGGCAATTAAGCAGTGCATTTAACCAAAAAAACGCCACAAAGACCCCACCAGCCTGTATCGAAGTACCTTGGGTCGACCCACTTTCACTATGTTGTTCAGCCACAACAACTTACGCACCTACCACTTCGAGTTGTGCATATCTCTCCGTAAATAAACTTATTTCAAACCATCTCGTGGCCTCGCAGATGGACAGCAAGGTTTCATAGCAAGGCCATTCGACCTTCCAACCGCATATCATTTTACTCTTGGTCGCAAGATTGCAACGATGAACAACGATCAATTCCGTCGCCTAGTTGCCGCGAATACTCCCAAGCCCTCTGCGGACGGCAATGGCACCTCTCCAGGAGCCGCCACTCCCCGAGGAGTATCGCTTGGCTCCAGACAGAGATCGAGTATTCCTATGACGCCGTAAGTCAAACACCTCGGTCGTGCGTGCATACACAGTATATAGAGTACTAACTAATATAGGCGCTCGGTAGGTCTACATAGAAATGAATTTGCGCGACAGGTGGCAGAGCAAAACCAGCGCAACAAGCAAGACCCCAAGAAGTTCAGATCCTACGACCCGAAAGGTAGCAAACTAGCTGCGGGATACGTCGACCGCGCCCAGAACAGAACCTCGGAGGAAGAAGATGAACGAGCCGCCCGGATAAAGGCGCTAGAAGAGGCCCTAAAGAACGAAGAGATCGATCAGGACATCTTCGACAAGCTTCAAAGTCAGATTGCGGGCGGAGACTTATCTAGCACTCACTTAGTAAAGGGTCTCGATCGAAAGCTCCTCGAGCGGGCTCGAAAAGGCGAAAATGTATGGGGCGAGGAAAACACGAAGGAGGAAGAGTCCGAGCCGGTGGAAGACGACGTCGACGACGAGTTCGACGAACTGGAGGAGAAAGAGATTGCGGCAGTCACCAAGGAGAAACTAGCAAAGAAGGGACAATTATCAACCGCATCTCTGAATCCGTCCAAGAAGCGAACGAGAGACCAGATCTTAGCCGAGATGAAGGCAGCTAGAGAAGCGGCGAAAGCAAAAGAAGACTCTGGCTTGGGGTCCAAGTTCAAGAAGATCGGTGCAAAAGCCCCCGGCACAAGAATAGAGCGAGACAAGAAAGGCAGAGAAGTGTTAATAGTGGTGGACGAGGACGGTCACGAGAAGCGAAAAGTACGGAAGATCCAGCCAGAAGCCGAAGCCGAAGAAATTGCGTCCAGAGCAAAGGAGATGATGATGCCTGATAAAAACGCCAAACCGCTCGGCATGGAGGTTCCAGAAGCCTATAGAAAAAAGGAAGAGGAATCCGACGATGAAAATGTCAATATCTTCGATGACGTTGGGGATGACTACGATCCTCTTGCCGGTCTAGAAGAGGATGATTCCGAGGATGAGGAATCTAGTGAGAAGAAGGCACAGCCATCTGATGCTGAAAAGGAGGACAAGGCTGCCATGCCGCCACCACCCAAAACGACCACTACAGCAGAACCACGGAACTACTTCAAAGATTCTAAGACGGGATTGGTGTCATCCGAGTCACTCAAGGCACCTTCCATGTCCGATCCAGCCATACAAGCTGCTTTCAAAAAGGCAGCATCCCTCAACCCAATATCTAGAAAAACGGAAGAGGAAGAGGAGGCAGCCAAGGCCAAAGCAGAACGAATCAAGAAGATGCTGCAGAACAGCGATCGCGATGCGGAAGACATGGACATGGGCTTTGGCACAAGCAGATTTGAAGACGAAGAGGACTTTGACGAGTCGCAAGTCAAGCTCTCGGAATGGGGACGCGAGGGCGACGATGGTCCTGGTGGAGCAGGGGGCGGATCTAAACGCAAGAGAGGCCCCAAGAAGCGAAAGGGGGATGCCAATAGTGCGGCGGACGTCATGCGTGTGATCGAGAAACGGCGAGCTGCTGGATGATGGCTTATTCAAGATAATAAAAACCCGCAATAAAACGTTGCTTAATAAAAGCACCTACCTTACAAATATTAATATCTATCAGGTATGAGAAAGATATGATCGCATTATCGTGATATTGGTGTGTGTTCCCGCATATATCGTGATCATGAATAAGGGGCGTGTGCGCGTGCAGCTATAGCAGCGCCGACATTTCCGCCCAAAGTCCCACAAGAAAAACAAATCACCTCTGACTTGTTCGTTTTCCACTTTTTTATAACCAGCATCCGACTTAAATTTCAACATTATCCAAAAGCTCTTAGACAAATCCAAACATCTAGTAAATAACAAACATCGATGTACACTTGCTTCTCATTACGATTACAATACAAATAAATAAATAGAGAGTTGGAAAGTGTGAATATGCCCGAGCCAGTCCCCCTCTGGCTCGATTGCGATCCGGGCCACGATGTAAGTTCACGTTCCTCCTTCGTCACTTCACCCGGGCCAATCAATCATAGAATACCGAGTGGGACTTCCATGATTCCCACGTAATCCGGAGCCGGATTCGCGCCGCATCCTTTGCGGATCCGATCCGTTGGAGGTTGGGGAGGTCTGGATGGGTTTAGGTGGCATCGGGCCCCCGCGTGCGAATCCGCGGCCCAAACACGGCCGGCACCGGACCTCGTCTCACTCCCTCATATCATACCATCTATCTCACTCATACAATACCTCGCACCAAGAAGCAAAACATATACGTACAAGCTCCATCTAGTCTAACAACGAGTCACAGGACGCCTTCGCCATCTTGCTCGCGGCGTACCACCCGGGCATCGCGCTGCTAGGCATCAGCACGGTGCACGGCAACGCCTCGCTCGAGAAGACCACCAAGAACGCCTTCTCGGTGCTCGCCGCCATCGGCAAGCACGACGCCGTGCCCGTGCACGCGGGCGCCGCGCACGCGCTCGAACGCGCCCCGATCCACGCGCCCACCGACATCCACGGCGAGTCGGGGCTGGACGGCACGGCGCTGCTGCCGCGGCCGTCGCCGCAGCAGACGGCGTCCGCGTACGCCGGCGCCGGCGCCGTCGACGCCATGGCCGCGGCGCTGCGCGCGTGCGCCCCCGGCTCCGCGTGGGTCGCCGCCACGGGCGCGTGCACCAACGTGGCCGCGCTGTTCGCGCGCCACCCCGAGCTCCGCGCGCACGTCGCCGGCGTCAGCATCATGGGCGGCAGCGTGGGCGGCGGCTTCACGCCCGCGGTCATGGGCGTCGTCGACGGCGCGCAGCGCGTCGGGAATTACACGCCCTGGGCCGAGTTCAACGTGCTGATCGACCCCGAGGCCGCCGCGGCCATCCTGGCCGACGCGGTGCTGGCGCCCAAGACCACGCTCGTCCCGCTCGACCTCACGCACCTGGTCCTCGCCACGAAGGACGTGCAGGATATGCTGCTGTACGGACCCGAGGGGGAGGGGGAGGGCGGCCCGAGGGAGGGCCGGGGGAAGACGGATTTGAGGGTTATGCTGGTGGAGCTGTTGAATTTCTTCGCGGCGACTTATCGGTGCGTTTTTGTTTCTCTTTCTCCCCTTCCCATCTACCTTCTCTGTTTACAAGATGTTTTTTTTAAAAAGTCTGGGTTGAAATGAAATGCTAAACCAGCACGCAGCGACGTATTCGGCATCGTGGAAGGGCCGCCGCTGCACGACCCCTTGGCCGTCGCGGCCATACTGACCGGCACCGAGCACGAGATCCCGTTCTTCGACTACGACCCGAAGAAGCCCGAGGGCCCGAACCGCAGGGAGCGGTTTGCCGTGGAGGTCATCACCGAGGGCACGCTCGAGGACGCCAGAGACCGCGGCGCGCAGACCGGACGCACCCTGGTGAAGCTACTGCCGCCGGGGAGCGAGGGCGTGCGGATTCCGCGCGGTCTGGATATCCCGCGTTTCTGGAGGGTCATCGAGGAGTGCTGCGAGAAGGCCGACGAGGCGAATAAGAAGGCACTGGCTGCGTCTGTATCGTGAGGTGGATACAAGGACGGCATTTCAAGTGAGTACGCGAGATTAAATAGACTTTACACTGTTTAGGGGAAAACCAGACGTGCACTTGTTGGACATTTATCTGGGCATTTGTCTATCTACAATATATTGACGATGCCCTGCTGAACGAAGGTAGACCGACGACGGTCTGTTACAAATACACGTTTTCTCTACAGGAGTGAACCGTTTCTTAAACCAGGTGTACCCTATGTCATATCTCACTGGACTGCCAATTTCATGTTTCCTTCCAATATGCTATCCTGTTTGACGTAGTTACCTTGCTTAGTCATCGCCAGTGAGGTCAGTGTCTTCAAGTTCGATATGCTTGCGCTTTACCCCAGCAACCGCATTCGGATTCGGATCCAGGTCCGGTGTTGAAGGGGGGTCGCCTATGCATGCTATCTCCGCATCGAGTTGGGCGAGCGGCCCAAGTGGTGAGGGATCTTGTTGAAACGGCATTGCCGGCGTGTTGGGAGGCTGAGGTGGGGGTTCTGGGCGGTCAAGCATAAACATGTGCAGAAGGTCGTCGTAGTGATCCACCCCTAGCACACCTTGTAGCATATGTAGTTCGAAAGCCGCGAACTTGAAAGCTGCCTGGAGCCGGCGCACGCACCAAGCCTCGAAGGCTGGACCATACTTTGTCGTCTTCGTCACAATGAGAGTACACGGGATCCCGATGCGCTCAATCTTAATATCAACTTCTGCCTCGGCTATACATAGCTCTTCCTCAAGATGTGATCGTCTAGCTTGGTCCAGCGGGAAACGGCCCTCAGTCTTATTGGGGTCAGCCAGGTACTCGTTAAGCTGGGCGCAGTCTTCACAGGGACATAGCACCCCTTCGCGCGCAGGAGGATTCTGTGGCATTGGCCCGACGAAGTTCGTTTGGTAGGCGTGGAGGACGCTCCGGAAGATCTCGGTCCAATGGGGCGCCGAGAGAGAGATGTTAATTTCTTTTTGTTTGAATTCCCAGCATAATTTATGGATGATCGGTATCCAGAACGCGTGGAGTTCCTGGCCCTTTATTTGCTCCGCCTGGGATCGTATCTTCTCGGCAAGTAACTCTATGTGCTCATGAAGGTTGAGATCGATGAGAGTATCAATGAAATCTAGCATTGACACGTATTTTATGTAGCTGGGCATTCTCGTGTGTGCTTGGGGAGGAGTCTCGACAGCAGTGAGTGATGCCAAGTCGAGGTTCTGTAGCGCTAGCCGTGCCATATGCTCATAGAAAGATTGCGGCTCCTCTTGGGGGTACTCCTGGTCTTGGGGGTCCGCCTCGCGCTTCGTATGTTGATATACAATCTCAAGAAGCTTTAGCATGAACGGGGTTGAAGAACTGTGTTTCTCCACTATAGGTAACATACTAGGTGAAGTGGATTAGCGAATGCCTTAAAAGAAGGCTGTCGAAGACTCACGTAGACTTGAAGTGATCGAAGCCTCCTCCATGGATGTAAGAAATATAAAAAAACACAAAGGCGTCTTCCGCGCAGAAGTCCTTCATCTCACAAGTTCTCAATAACAACAGATCCAATTCTCGCGTTATGAAATCTTCCATCTCGTCAGATAGGTCTGGGTCTTCATAGACGGCGCAGATAGCTTCGTAATTTTGCTCGATTGTGGTCAGAGTTTTGCAGGCGTACATGAATCTATAGCAAATTAGATCTGGCCATCGAAATATCTTCGCGACTACTCACCCATCCCTAAGGTCACTAATAGAGATGACTGATTTGATGTATTCCCCTATTATCCAATGGAAAAATTCCAAAGGGATAGGATCGGTGCACTTGTCTGTGACTGTGTCGAGAAGCAAATCACGGAGCACTGTATCCTTGATAAGTAGAGACACCTTCATAATTCTGGCGATGAGATCGCCAGTAAGCAACCCATCGAACTGGCCCGAATCCGTTTCGCGTTGACATCTCTTAAGGAACTCGTACAGCTGCGCTACCGGTTGCTCATCTCCAGGGAGATCTGTACATTTCGTGATGAAATCATCACATGAACCTCGGAATGTATCCATTTTAGACGACGTATAGCCAAGAAGGCAGAGTAAGGAAATCGAAAGTTGTGTTGGGAGGAATATTATTGAAGCCTACCAAATAGGTAGGTAGGTAGGTAGGTAGGTAAATTGGTAGAGCCCGGTCTTGACTGGTTATGTTGTCATGGCGAGGACTTACAAGCGACGCTGACGGTGGACGAGGTTCGAGCCTCAACGGCAACTTTGACCAGTTTTTCATGTATCTTTCATGATGCTCTTTATCAGGATCGTCTTTGAATACCTACATCCTCCCTTTGTAAGACTCCGTCGTGATTAAATTGTACATTTGAGAGCAATTTATCGCCATTCAGATCGTATATCGGTTAGGGCTGATAGGAGGCTTCCATGTTATCCTTGTGTGAACGGTGATCAGGATCCTCAGCTTTCCCTTGCCTTCCCCCCTATCTTTGTCAAAGCCAGTCACATTCTGCTCTAAAATCGTAAAAATAATATCGAAGCCGAACTCGTCGCCTATTATTTGTTGATAAGCACGTAATAAAGGGGTGCCGCTTTTCTTGAGCCCTCACCAACATTCCGTGACCATAATTCGAGGGCTCTACGAAGTTATCAATTGCCAAAGAGATCTTCAGCCGTTGACAACTCGACGGATGGATCTATCACAAGATTATAGGCCAAGGCCCAACGATATCCAACTACAGTGGGTAAGACCTTGTGAGAAACATCAGAATGCCTAGGTGCATCGTAAATTGGATATATCTCCCATTTGTTCAAAAACTTATAACACACCAAAATATAAATGATAAATCCGTTTCTGAAGTCTGAGACGTTTTCCTGATGCGGCAGTGAGTCACGAACACGCCTCCGCCTTCGTGAGGTGAAGGAAGGTTGATGTTGAGCGTTCCAAATACCCCGGGAATCTTCTCGGTGCTACATTCAGGATTGGTATGTTATTGCATTAGAGGTAGGGCGTTGCTCACTCTGCATGGACGTTGCACACTGCGCCTTTTTCATAGACAAGCAGCTTACACAGCTGAGCACGGATATGGGAAGTGATACTTAAAAGTTTTTGCACACTGATTAGCCGAAAGCCAAGAAAGCTTTTCCTCTGCATGGCCACTCTGGCTTGCGCCGCTTGTGTCCATCTCTTTTGAACCAGGTGGTTACAAAGAAGATAGTGCAAACGAGCTCCGCGCATGCGAGTTCCAACATATGATTCTGAGATCATATGCTCCAACGATATCAACAATCACATTGATAGCGATGACTCACTATTGAGGACCCACGATCTGTAATGTCAGTGGCTTTATTCAAAACGCGGCAAGATAGTCGAGTCGTGGTCCTCAGGGTGACCGTGTTACGCGTTCGTTTGATTGTGGGGCATCAAGGAAACCCCCTGAATAGACGAATTTTTGATTTGTGATAGAAATAATTTGCAATCCCATCAACAAGCACCTGTCAATGTCTTTTATTAGACTTTGATGGGAAAGGTACATATTTAGTATGAAAGTAGATAAAATAGAGAAGATGATTAAAAAGACGACAAAAAGGGTCTACTAGCTACTAGGAACAGGTCATATGGTACCATAGTCTGAACTTGGAGTGTATGCTAAGCCACACTTATCTATTATCTGTTATAAAACGCCAATGATTCTCTCATATGTTGCCTTGTAATCATTGCGGCAACTAAGCCCCTGCCTATTGTCAGCAGCCTAATATTAGAAGTCTAACAGAGCTGTTAGGAGCTTAGCAGACAGGACAAAAGAATGGATGTTCAGGTATATGCATCCGGGACCTGATAGCAGTCGCTAGTTTCTAGGAAGATAGGGCTCCTTGTGCCGCGATCCTTGTGCTTCTACGCGTGCATCGTGACACATGTATCTTTGACGGCTGTTCGTTAGTGAACCCACCATCCACTTCCTGATTGCGCTTCTGTCCAGCCACCGGCGATACTTCGTCCTTTCGACTAGGATCCATCCTCAAGAGGAGGGAAAAGTTGTCAGAGCATGGCGCTAGGACTGTTCGTCCCGGGGGCGATTGCGGGGACAGAGCGCCGGTCTGCTGGTCTGTCCGAGCTTGCCCATCTAGTGTTTGAAATGGACTCTTCGAAATCGTCTGAACTATGCTGGACGGATGAGTAGAGCAAGATGTATCCAAGGCTCGTTCCCTAAGATTCAAGTCTTGTGGTAGTTCTTGGCTGAAGTTTGATGGAAAATTCTGTGGTTGGTCAGAGCAGATCAGCATTTTGAATGAAATCTCTTCTGCAGAGGGGAGACCGTCCGCAATGTCCGGAATAGGATGCGGAAGGCTTCCATATGAAGGGTTGGCTGGTGGAGTAGTCTGAGGTACAGCTGCTAGACGCCCTGGCCGGTAGGCCTGCGCGCCCCTTGAAGACTCAACGAATGAATCAGATGGGCAGGTGAGACGAGGCCAATCCTCTCCACGGACGTGATAGTAATCCACCCCTAGCACAAGCCACAGCCTCATCGGGTCAAACGCTTTCAGTTGGCTTCTCGCGCCTGTGACGCGTGTTTCCCAGCTCAATTTGGCCTTATCGTACTCTGTAGGAATTTTGGTAACCTGCCATTTGCAAGACTGCCCATCTTCAACCCGCGTATAAGAGCGATTCTGGTGATGCGGCCAAGGAGCTCGGAGTACATTGTCGACATGCTTCTGTTCCTCTGGATCAATAGAAGTGAAGTTAAATCCACGCCTGGTTGGGTTGGCAAAGAGGGAGTTCATTGAAGTGCAAAATTGGCACCAGCAATTACAGACAACTCCTATAATGACGTATCTATTCCAGAAGGATCTGATGATAGATCGTGCTAGGCCTGAAAATACAGGGTCCTCGAGTGAGATCGACCAGCCCTCTAGGATATCCAAGAGACTGCCAATGAAGGGAACGAATAGGTCTGCCAGCTCAAGCACGTCTATCATTTCACTTTGTTCCGTCAACTTCTCTGCTAGAATACCCAAATCGCTTTCCATCCCAAGTTTTAGTAGAAGCGTGCATAAGTTAGACAGAGTCTGACTAGTGACCGGGGGTGGTGGAGGGGGTGGTAGTATCGCGTTTCCATCGGTGCTAGTGTGTTTGCCTTGCTGGGTTGCTCGTTTCTGTTGCCAGCGCTGAAAGCCCTGTTCGCTTATAAACTGCGTGACATTGAATCGTGCAATTAAAAACTTCAGTGTAGATCTGACGAAGTCGAACGAGTCGGAGACTTGCAAATTGTTCTGGCTAGCACTAGCATATAGCTGCCAGCTGAAGCCCAATACAAATGCAACGTTCTCATGCTTTTCATTAACGAGGGGGCCCAATCTACTTCATGTTAGACTCTCGGACACGATAACGCTGTGAATAAACTTACCTTTTCAAGAGCCAGTCATAATCCCGATATCGACAAGCAATGAGGACGAGAGTCTCTCCGTCTTGTTCATACAGCAGGGAGGTGTAACAGAAATCCACCATCTTATCCAATACATTCAACACAAGTTCCGATAATGCATTCGGCGTCTTGCCGCGTGTAGCGTTCAAGCTAAATATATACCTAAATTGATCGCCAAGGGTATGGAAGGCGAAGACAGAACGTTCGAGACTGCGGGAGTCAGTACTAAGTTAACTACCTAGGTACCTAGATATCAAGAAAATACTGACACTGAACCCAGCACACTAGGTGACAATCCCGTGCCCTGCAATCTCGAGACCATCCATAGGAAGAATTGGGGTGGAAGGTTGACTTTGATATTGTTACAGACGAGCTCAAACAAATTGTGACTCTGGAAACCAATGGCTACTTCAAGAATTTTGACCATGATATGCTCAGGAAATACCAATGGATTATCCTGTTTCGCCTCTTGTTGAGGAAAAAAATCTTCGCATAGATCGGTCAAAACCTCTAGAGATTTCTCGTCGCTCCCGGGTTCTCTACATTTTGTTGCGAAGTATTCCAGGATATCTGTTGCTGTATCAATGTTATCAGTACTAAGGGTAAAGTCCGAAAGATAGGCGACCGTTGTGGCTTGGGGAATCATAAGCAGAGCCTCAACAAGCAAGAGGTTAGTGAATATCTTATGCCAACGACCTTCTGGCGACACTAACCAATGATTTGTGATATTGGCAGAATCCGACAATCTAGGCTACGTAATTAGCTGAAGAATAGGTACATAGGAAAGGGTCAATATGAGTTCGGACGAACATCAGGGTGGACGGGTGGATCATAACCATCTGGAAGCTCGCCTTCGTCGTCAGGTTCTTGGTCTTCAAAGACATCACCTTGAAGAATGACGTCGGATATGTTAGAATTGGCAGATAGGTTATACCTAGGAAACTTGAGTGGTTCTCGCGGGCCATTGCGCGGGCCATTCGTATCAAAGAGTACTTGAACAGACCATTCTACATTGACAATATTGTCGCTGTCACCCCATGGCTCGTCAATTTCCTCTTCTTCGCTGTCGTAGACTTCATCGAACGCATGTCTCTGGAGGTCATGTCGAGTTCCAATATTTCTCTTCTCCACTTGTGCAATGAAGACATTGAAATGACATTGAGATTCAAGATCTTTTAGGGAGCGGAAACGAGCCAAGTCGGCCGACGTCAGACTAGCTATGGAAAGATCCGTATTCGACGACTCGTCGAGTATGTAGAGCAAGCGGTGAGTCGAACCTAATGTTTTCTGAGCATCTATGATCCATTTCTGAATCGCGTCTCTAGGATCTTTAAATTTATCGGCCAACTCCGAAGACTGAAGCGGAAGAGCTTCAATGACGTTGAGTAGCTCTTTCTTGAAATTGGTGGCTTGAACATTATCGGAGGGAATTGGCATGACGTCAGTATGCCCGGAATATCATACTGCTTCACAAAGTTGCATAGGTCTCAAGTGGAATTGATGTCGCGTGGGTGGCCAGGCGGCGATGCTCTGTATTGTACAAGTCGTATCCAAGATGAAAGATCGAACGAGGACGGTTTCAGCCATCGGAGCAACCCGTTCAGCACAGAATACCAGGGCCCAACGCCCGTGCCCTAATTAATGAACCAGAATCTGATCCATCACTCAAGAAAGAGGTCCTACGTCGCATTGTTTTTCAGGCCGCGCGTAGGGTCGCGTTTGAAGTCGACCAGGGTCTAGGAAATTAGCTGACGACGGTAGGACTTATCTTCAAAGAAGCACTAGCACCCCGCAAAATGAATATTCATTCATCGTAACTTATTTCGATAGAAACGGCGCTGATAAAAGGAGGTCTGAAATACGATATCTAGGTAGATTCATGTAGCTTTATAGGCTAACTACCTATTAGGAGCATGGTTCTCTGAAATTGGTATGGAAGTTTAAGATAAAACAACTTTCCATTTGTACTAATATTAGTGCCACCTAGGTAAATAGGGGGTGTTCATAAGAAAGACATTTAAACCCACCGCGTAAAGTAACAGAAATGAAGAACAAGACGAAGAATAAGAAAAGTGAAGATGGTGAAGATATATAAGAAAATGAAGAGATGAGTAATCCCATGGCACTCACTAGCTTAGCCGGATGTAATTCTCAGAAGCGACGATCATCAAAGGTTATCATGAACCTCTTACCATGGGGTAATGAGCATCAGCAAGATTCGAACAACCCTAACTTACCAGAACACTAACTACCTAGACCTCTAGAGGATATTAGCTAGTTGATCAATGGGCTTAAGATACCCCTTTATCTCCAAACCCCGAACAGGTTCCGCCCGTACATTAAAGCCGGCCCCACCATAGCCGGCGCGGAGACTTAGCTTACCCCTTTCAGGCCGGATTTCAGAATTATAAGTATGCCAAGCCCCGTCGCGTTAATCTACTCGGAAGTCGTGTAGAAAGTAAGAGTCCACGCTTTAGTCCTGGGCGTTGTTGTGTAATTCACGAACAGCAATGGCCAAGAAAATCATCGTTGTAGTCGGAGCGACGGGCAATCAGGGGAGCTCCGTCGCCAATACCTTCTTGGGCCTATCGCACTGGCACGTTCGAGCATTGACTCGAAACCCATCTTCGGATACCTCGAAATCACTGGCCGCTCAAGGCGCAGAGGTGGTCCAGGGAGACCTAGCCGAGCCGGCGTCTCTCGCCAAAGCATTCGAGAACGCCAACGCTATTTTCCTTAACACGGACTTCTGGGAAACGTAAGTCATGTATCTCATCCCATTAAAGTATATCCAATAAGACTCTTACTCGTATTAAACCACCCCGTGCAGATACAGGCCGGCAAAGGCAGCGTTGGATGCCGAAGGGAAGCCACCCGAATCAGCAAGCGTCAAAGCCTTCACTTATGAGACCACCAACGGCAAAAACGCTGTCGATGCCGCATCCAGGGTTCCTACACTTGAACGCTTCATCTACTCGGCGCTAACTTCGTTCTCGAAGAGCTCTAATGGCAAGTATACACGTTCGATGCATGCAGAGGCCAGGGGCCAGATTGTCGAGTACATCGAGACCGAGCAACCGGAGCTCGCCAAGAAAACGTCCCTAATTTATGTAGGCGTCTATTCGTCGAACCGGCTTTTCTCCCCGCCCTTCGACCCGAATAGCGGCAAGTACATCTTTACGATGGCGCTGAAGAAGGACTTCCGGTTGCCCATTATCAATCCAAGAGAGTCAATTGGCCCCTTTGTCCGTGCCTTGGTCGAGGACGAAGCACCAGGCATACATCTACTCGCGTACAACAGCTACTTGACCATGGGCGAGGTGGTCGATACATGGTCGAAGGCGAGTGGAAAAGAGGGAATTTATGTTCCGATAACTACGAAAGAGCTCCATGAGAAGATGGGCCGGCCCTACGAGGTCCTCGATGGGCTGGACGCTGCTAACGAGTTTGGATATACTGGTGCTAATGCCGTTATTGAGCCACACCAGTTGAAGTCCAAGGTTCATACCAAGTCTTTCGAGGACTGGCTAAAGGAGAAGGACTGGGATAAGGAACTTTCTATTTAGCTACAATGAAGTTAGTAATGACAATGCAACAGCTATGGCTAGCAATGAATGTTGTCACTGACCAACTTGTGAGACAGACAGAAAGGGGGTACCGGTATCACTACGAAAGAGTGCATACCTACCTACCTACCTAAATAACTAAACTTCGTATATATATTCTCAATGTGTAATAACATCAAGACGTACAAGCGCCACTGTAGCAATTGGATACAGCACAATAGTCGCTCGAATTCCCGCAGAAGCCAGACGAGGAGCAACACACGCCAAACTGGGTGGCTGTGCAGGTCTTATTCCCAGCAAAATTGGGCGGTCTTACAATTCAAAAGCGCGGCGCCCCCCTCCTTCTCGGGGGCTCGGGGGCACTCTGTATAGAAGCAGCTGCCCTCTTGATCGGTTTAGCACCGTTCACCTTTGGCATATCGGCCGCCATCGAGGGGGTGATCTGTGCCGCTGCTGTCGTGACCGCGGTGGCCATTGCGTTTGCCATTATCAGTGCTATCATCGGGTGGCTCTTTGGCTCCTCGCCATCCCAGCCCAATACCGGGGTCCCGACCACCATTGAAACACGATCATCCTATGGCCAGTGGCCGATCCTCGACTTTGGAGGCTCTACGGCCACCAGCTGCGACTGCGCGGTCACGTAGAGTTGCCGTTATGGTCTAGGCTGGGATGAAATTTGCAACAATCAGCGCTGGGCCATCAACAAAATGCTCAACGGACGAACTGTTTTCCATCCGTTATTTTCGGGCAGGGGTGGGAATCGCGCATACTCATCGGGGGCATATACGAGTTCCCAGCGCAACGCCGCGTACCGGACGCTGGTGCAGGGCTCGAGGTCACCCCAGAGTGCGCGGTGCCAACTTGACGAGTTTCGCCCACAGTATATTACTCACAGGTGGTCCCATAGGATACCGCTTATCACGCGGGAAAACCTCTGCTGGGGAAATAAGGAAATCTGAAAAGACCTTCAGCGTGATACAAAATCACGCCCTGTCTGATCCCTATCCACTCCATTGCCTTCAAGGGACAGAAAGCCATACTTCAGCGATTCCGTGCGTAGAGCTATGTCGAGGTGCACCGGTCTTATGGAGGTCACAATCATCCCTAAATCGGCGGTATACCGGACCAGTGTGGCATCAGGGCTAGAGGTGTTGAGTACGATATTCGAGGGAAAGAACACGGCCTTACGTTACCAAGTCGGTGAAATGACATAGTCTCTCCAGTGCGTTGTATCAGCCTCCCTGAAGGTATCAATGGTGCCCTCTACCCCTTGTGACCCGACCGACCAAATGCCTTGGTCAACCAGCTTGCACCAATGGTCCAATAAACGTTCCAGCCGTTGAGGGCGGTAGTAGTCGCCGCCGAAAGGCTTGTATCCATGTTGGAACAGTTCGGCCACCGCTCCCCTTTGAACAAACGACCCGTCGCTCTCCTGCGCACCCGCACTCGCAGCCCCGCGGTCGCCCTCCAAGCCGTACGGCAGCAACAGTCGAAACCCTTCCTCGGCGTTGTCGAAAACATTCCTCTCAACTGACTCACTGTAGACACCAGCGGGGACTTGAGTCGGCACGGGCGAGTCGGCAGACATGGCGCGGAAATTGTTGCAGAATGGATTTGATAATCCCGTCAAGTCGGCCTTGAGCTCACCTCTTGCGGCGGGGAAGAAACATACTGGCGGTATAGCCTGCGCATCACGCGGCAGCCTGGTGAAGGACTGCGATGCTGCGAATTCAGGCGCGTCTGCGGAGGGGAGAAGGAGACCCGGCGCGATGCAGCGGAACTGGGGGCGGCGAGCACGGGACAGAAAGGCGCGCGCAAAGCAAGGCTTGGGCACCGATGCTGCGTCCAGGGCGTAGGGCGCAACTAATGGTTCAGGTTCGACTGCATCGGTAGTAGCACTGGTTGGTAGCAGCAGCGGCAAGATGCGCGCCTCGATAGCTTCACACAGGCGATCCCACGCACGGACGCAAGCAGCAACCTGAGCCTCGCTGTAGGGCCGCCACTCCCAGAGCCCAATCTTTTCGCTAGCGAATAAAGCCGGCATGTCTCTGGGCGAGGCCGTAACCTTGCCGAGACGAATAAGCTCGATCCAGTTGGAGAGGACAGTCTCAAGGGGATGCCAGAGCGAAGGGTGCGCCTCGACGGGTAGCGCATAGTCGTAATCATCCATGTGCATGAAGACGGCGGCGCGATGGCAGCCTTGATGGTATAATAGGCCGCCACCAGATTCCCCGCCCTGGCCAATGTTGGGGAAGTACAAGCACACTAGGTTATCTACTGGCTCATCGAACAAGTCGGCCGCCTGGTCGGCGAAAAGGTCGTCCGGGTCAGAGAGTCCATTAGCCCAGAAGAAGAAGGGTGCGGGCTCAGGACCATCAGCAGGAGGTAGTATAGCGGTAGCGAGGAAGGCCGCTAGCGAGGGACGGAGCCGTGGGCGGAGAGCCTCAGCTGCAGCACCGTGGGTGGTGAAAAAGGTGTTGTTACCATTCAGACTATCTGGTGCACGACCTTCAGAAACCCAGGCGTAGTGCACGAGGTAGTTGTGGAGAGCTGCGCATCGTGCGTAATCCATTCCTAACAAGTCGGCGCGGGCTGGGTTGTCCGCTGTTACCAGCAGCCCGTTGACGTTAGGAAGTTGTGAAACTTCCATGATTCAAGGTGCCTAGGTCATTCAAATGATCCCGGTCTTCGACGCCTCTGTTTGAAAGGCAGAAAGGAAGCGATCGTCCGGCCCCATGATGGTGGTCGATTGAAGATGGTCGATTGAGGACGCAGATGCTTACAGGATAGAGCGGAGGCGGAAAGGCATCGAGTACACGCGCCGCCACAATGAGTCAGCAGATATAAGCGTGCAGTCCATTCGACATAATATTAAATTTTAAAATTAATATGTTAAACATATAATTATTTATACTATTTTAACTAATAATTATTAATTTTAAACGTTACTTGTAGCTTACAGCTAGTACAGTAGGTACCTAGGTATTTTACCTAACATACCCTGGTGTAAATGCAGTCTGGACGATATGAAGGGTGTTGGTTGGATTTATATCTGTTGGGCTTGGCGTTGTGATGGCTGTCCCTTGAAATATGGATAGTGACAGATGACGAGTCTCTCTCCTTGATCACTGTTAGGTAGATATAAGCACTTAATTCTGTGTGAAGAGGTATCTGTTGACCGAAGTCATCACCAAAATCAAAAGCATCTTCTCTCCCCTCCTTATATCTATCACACCCCTCACCGTTAGCGATATACTCAGTTCAGCTTCTCTTACCTTTGAACTCCCTCATCTGTGTTTTACTCATCATGGCTGCCGAAACACCTAACGTAGAGAACATCGCCCGAGCCCTGAAGCAGGTGGCAGAAGACGGCGACAAGTTCATGAACAACGACTCGGCCGCACGCGAGAGGCTAATCGCAAGTGCGAGAGAGCTCGTTCTTGCAGCGGAGACGCCTATTGAATCTCTCCTGTGGAACATATGGACACTCGTAAGTGTCATACCATTGGTTTTATCAAGTCACATTTATTGACGATATACTGACATAATTCGGTCTTGCCCAGCCAACTAGAACAGTAGCCGCCCGCATCGCTGTGGACTTGAAGATCTTCGAGACTGCCGTTCAAAACGGCGGCTGTCCTAAGTCCAACGAGGATCTGGCTGCTGTAACGGGGGCCTCCCCTACTCTTGTGAAGCGCATCAGCCGTGCTTGTGTGTCCATGGGCATGCTAGTCGAACAAGGCCCTGACTTGTATGTGCCTAATAGCATGACAAAGCTCCTGGCGACCAAGGAATACGCCGCCGGTATCATCTTCTGGTATGTTTAAGCATAATCCATCCTATTTGTAATGGTTATTTTTGGTAACGCCACATAGCTTCGATATAACCCAGCTATCCTTCGCCAAATTACCGGCCTATCTCAGGAGCACCGATCTCCAAAACCCAGAGAATGCATTGGACGGGCCGTTCCAATACGCAACCAAGTGCCCCTCAGCCTTTACCTGGCTGATCCAGCACCCGGACGTATTCGAAGCCTTCCACGGCTACGTCCACGCGCTCCGTCTGCACCGCCCTAGCTGGACAGACATGTATCCCGTGCAGTCCCGGCTCGTAGAGGGTCTGAAACCCAATGGCGACGCCTCAGTCCTCGTCGACATCAGCGGCGGCACGGGCCAGATTCTGCAGGACTTTCGGAACGACGTCCCGCAGTACACGGGACGGCTCGTCTTGCAAGAGATCCCCGAGGTTGTGGCTGCTGCGACCGAGAAGGGCGTCGGTGCCGACGGCCGTATCGAGTTGCAAGTCCACGACTTTTTTACCCCTCAGCCTATCAGGGGCGCCCGCACGTATTTCATGCGCTCCGTCCTGCACGACTGGCCGGATGAGCAATGCCGGAAGATTCTTGCCCAGTTGAAGAACGCCATGGAGCCGGGATACTCCAAAATCCTGATAAGT
This sequence comes from Hypoxylon fuscum, assembly GCA_022578945.1. NCBI lineage: Eukaryota > Fungi > Ascomycota > Sordariomycetes > Xylariales > Hypoxylaceae > Hypoxylon > Hypoxylon fuscum. Next base: position 115,956 of record MU399865.1, on the reverse strand, counting down.
GATTGCGTACGTATTTTTGTGACCTTTTCCTTCATGCTGCCCATCTGCTTGCTCGGTAGCCTTCCATGTATCGAAAGTAGTTCAAGGAACCTCAAACTAAGTATTAACCCGTTTCAATATTAGGTTGTTTCCGACCAACAGGCCGCGTGGCAACATGTGTCACTTGATCTTTTCATGATGGCCCAGGTATCGTCTCGTGAGCGCACTGAGCGTGAATGGCGTGAGCTCATTGACAGCTGCGGTTTGGATGTCACTGGCATTTATAGCAAAGGCGATGGTAATGAAAGTATCATTGAGGTTGTTCAGTCTGTGTGAGACTAGAGCATAGTCGCCGATGTATGGAAGTAGCTTAGGAAGGAATACCTAGAATATTAGTCATAGCCTAGCACGCCCTGAATGTCCCAAGGGGGTTCTGGGATAGCTGTAGCGCGGCGGTTCCTTAGCGATTAATAGATACTTACTACTGCTTACGAACACTCAGGAAAGCCCTTTACAATATACACCTACTATATTCCCAGCTCCTTCCGAAATCCTCACTTTAGTCTCTCCTGAATATCATGATGCGGGATTTCCCCAGCATGTTCTCTGACACTCATATCCCAGCTGAACACCGTAAATTTCCAATTTCCCCGCCCCAGTGTGATGTCGAAATGGCTCGAAGCACCTCGGCTAGATGGGTTCTCCTCAATATTGGCTTCGGGGCGTGGTACAATTGTCCACTGTTGATCATCGCTCTGGTCATCGTTCTGACCGTCTTGATTGCGAACTTTAGGTGAAGTTCCTGTGAGCATGGTTGGAATCAGCTCCTGTCAGCTTGTCGTATAGAGAATCAACATACGAGCATCGTCTCCACGTTCTTGGATCGCGGAATTTTGTTCATCTTTCTCATTGTCATCCCCGCCGTGGGGTTGGGAGGAAGAGTTGGATCGAACAGGGGAAGCAACCTCTATTGAACTTGTTATGAACTTGGCGAAGCGGTAGGTAAGAGGGAGAGGGGAACTCATACTTGCTAGAGGGCGATACGTGCCTCCCTGTTGTGCCATTTTCGGACAGTGGCACTTGGTAGAAAATCAAAATGATGAATGAGGAGAAATTGAATTCTTCTGCAAGTTGGCTTGAAGTACCTACCAATATGGCTGACTAACCGGATGTTTCTTTTTGCTGTCAATGGTTATACGAAGGCATCTTGATTGGAAGTGATCAGCGAGTGTTGTATGTGCCGCGCAGGATCATAGGAATTCGTCTATTACAATTATGAAATAAGGGTAGGCAACTTTGATATGAAGCACATTGGTAGGCATAGAAGACTTACTCATTAGTAACTCTCTAAGCTTAAACTTGAAAGGCGTCTCTTCTTTTCATAAGATACTGCCTCGTGATATCTTTTAACAAACATCCAAAGAGGGAAGAAAAGACAAAAGAGACATTTAGTTCCGGCACGGGGGATCGAACCCCGAGCTCCTTGGTGAAAACGAGGAATGTTAACCTTTACACCACACCGGACTTTACATGCCGCTTGCATCGTGCTCTATTACTGAGTGGATGCTATTGGCATATCATAACTCAAGACAAGCGCTGTAAGTTTTCTCCTCTCCAATTTCAATACTGATCTTAATCATGAGACAATCAGAACAAACCTTTAAGCAAATCGCGGATCTTATGCCGTTATATAATCTGTACCTTCCGAACTCCAAGCAGCTACTGATCTTGTAGCCACGTTGTCTGAATAACTTAAACCGACCTATAGCAGAACCTGAATATTCCAGGCGTCATCACAATGCCAATAAGCCGCAATTCGCCCAAGAAACCCGAGAGTAAGCTTATCTACGAGTAGGCTATCGCGTACGGTATAGGGGCTCTTATTGGGTGCTGTGTCTTAGTCAGCCCGAACCAGATATGAGTGTTGTCCAAAACGGGAATCGTCCTTAGAAATCGACTGTTCGGCCGAAAATGCGCACATGGATCACACGTTCTCGGTGAGGGCACATCACCATGGTGCATAAGTACCGATGGCGCTCCTACGTTCCACGGCAGGCGAGCATGCTTCCCGGCTTTATGTAAGAATAACCCTAACCTAGCAACAACAACACTCATGGCTTCCATTGCGCAGTCTGCTATTGCCAACTTGAAGGTAGCTGGCCTGGCGGAGATCCTATATGTTCCAGGCCAGCAGGACTACAAGACGCGGGAAGAGTCCTTTTGGTCATTGACCCCTCGTCTAGAACCATGGGCCATCGTGCAACCTCGAAACACAGAAGAGGTCTCCAAGGCAGTGAAAGCTCTGGTCAATACAACCGATTGCAAGTTCGCTGTTCGTAGGTTAGTCTATATTGGAACGTGGACTGTGATATCATGTGTCATACCTATTTCCTATCCTTGACCTGGGACTGCGTTCCCTGATTCACATGTTAGTCTGCGATAACCATCTAGAGATATCGCTGACAGCAGACTATGTCGAATATAGCGGCGGTCACATGTCGTGGGCTGGAGCCGGTAATAACATCGAAGAGGGTATGACTATTGATCTCGGACTCATGACGAAGACGACATACAACCCCGAAACAAAGCTTGCGTCGTTGCAACCTGGCGGTAGGTGGACTGACGTATACGCAGATGTAGAGAAACGTAAGTGGGCAGCCGAGAAAAAAATCTACAAGATGTGAGGATGTTAACTTTTGGTTCTGCAGATGGAGTGATGGTCGCCGGTGGTCGTGAAGGCCTTGTCGGCGTTGGCGGTCTTTTGACTGGTGGCGGCTTGACCTTCTATACTTGTCGCGATGGGTGGGGATGTGGTAAGTTTCGATTGCAATCATCTCAAGAGAATCCGTATGATTAGGTACTGACCATGGTCCAACGGCTAGATCAAGTTGTCAACTATGAAGTCGTTCTAGCAGACGGCAGTATAGTCGAGGCAAACAACACCACGAATCCAGACCTATTCCGCGTGCTGAAAGGAGGTCACAACAACTTCGGCATAGTGACCCGATTCGACATGAAAACCTTCAAGGCGCAGGATATTTGGGATGGGAACGTAGTCCACTCTAAAGTCTCTGCTAAAGAGATCATCGAAGCATACGTCGACTTCCAAACGAACCTTGAGAATAACCCGGATAGCCACGTTCTGGCAATGTGGGTTTACATGCCTCAGACACCGGATTATTTCATAAATATGGTCTTAACTGGCCTAGACGGTGTCGAAAACACCAAGTCTCTTCAGAAGTTCTTGGCCATTCCAGGTCAGCAGAACATGAAAACGAAGTCTGTGGCTACGAAAGTAGCAGAGTTTTTGATCCCTTCCGGAAGATAGTAGGTTGAGATTTCTTGAGCCTTCGATAGTCACCAAGCCAAGCAACGAATTAAGGAAGCCAGATTCATGATGTTGCTACTAGGTCGCGGTAGACTCCTAAGCTAACTCATGTCGGTAGTGACTCCTGGTTGACTCTTACCTTTAAGCTGGACGGTCGGATCATGCACAGAGCAGCTACCGCCTTCGAGCATCTGATAGAGGAACTAAGAAAGTCCATTCCCGACGGCAACTTTGGCATCTCGATGGTATTCCAACCGCTACTCGCGTCATGGACGCAGCACTCTATCGACAAGGGCGGCAATATGCTCGGACTCGAGCGTCTACCGGGGAATTGCGTCGTCCTAGTCGTGGCAACTGAGGTCGGAACGCTCGAATTGTCTAGGAACGTTGTGGCCCCTGCTATGAAAGCAATGTTTGACGACCTTGAGTCGTACGCTACGTCGCTCGATAAAAACGCGGATTTCCTCTACCTGAATTATTGCGGCGCCTCGCAGGACCCGCTGCCAACCTATGGCGAAGAGAATATTAAGAAGATGAAGGAGGCGTCGGCGAAGTATGATCCCACCGGCGTCTTTCAAGAGCGGGTCCCTGGCGGCTTCAAGATTTCCAAGGTGAAATGAGAATCATGTTGAATTTCATACCTCGGTACAGCTAGCGGTGTTCAACAGTCTAATTCCCAATCTACCTACATATATATGTATTTCATGCTAAGAGCTTCTCGTGTCGTCATAATTAACCTTCTTGAGAGACTTCTATTCCAGTAGCTCTTTAAAGAAATGGTGATGGTAAAGAAGAAACAATGTGAATGTTGCCGGACATTACGTAGCTCAGAAACCCCACCATGAAAGTCCTATCGATAAGAAGCAGAGCTGAAACACTAGCGTCCCCACGGGCATGGTAGGGAGCTGAACCAGCTCAGCCCTACGCCTAACCCCACCTCGTCTTTTGGGGAAGGTACAAATCAACAAACGGCTAGAAACCCTTATATTGTGTAGAACTCCTTTGCGTAGGTCTCTTTGGCGTTTGTACTTTCATGTTGTTGTAAGTGCTAAGACCGAAGAACCACTTGAATTCACTACCTAACCATGATAGAGGTCCTCATCAGAACATACAGAATACCTAGATATTCCCGAAAGAACTATTATCAATAGGTATAATTATTCGAGACACCGAGGACTAAAAATTAAAGTATCACTGAGTCGTGAGATTGTCGCAACCAGTGTTGATTGCTTAATAGCAGACTATGTAATACCTAGATGGCAATGTTCCCCACTCAAGATACTGCTTGGTACAAACAGCATATTCGTAGCTCTCGGGCAATATGTATCTCCTTCATTCTTATTAGGGACGCCTCCAAGCGCAGCCAAGGTTCTTCAGTCTTCAGTCCATCCCATGACACGGTTCTAGTGTTCCATGCGATCTCCGATGCCTTCTTCCCTCAACCTTCGCCCCACTTCGTCGTGCTCCTCGACCTCCTCCTTGATCCGCTGCTCCACCTCGTCCCGGATGGGTCCGAGGTCGGGCGGGATCGTCTGGAACTGCACGCTCGGCGCGGCCGCCACGAACCGCAGCTGCTCCGTGACGTGCTCGATAATATCGTCTAGCTTCTTCTTGGTGTTCTTGTTCTGGCGCGGCTCGCCCAGGATTTGCTGGAGCGTGGGTAGGAGCGTCTCTTGCCTAAAGCGATCGCGCCAGGGGGTGTGGAGGGGGATTTCCGTCGGGATGGTCTTGTTCTGGCCGATGGCGACGGCCGTCTCGTATGCCCAGGCGCGGGCTACGTTTCGTGGCGTATAGCCGCCTCCGCCGAACATGAGCAGAGGGATGCCGAGGCTCTTGCAATACTCTACGCACGATGCATGGCCTTGCACGAGTAGGTTGAACTTGCCTAACCTATCGCCGGCGAGAGAGTCCGCGCCGCATTGTAGAGCAATTGCGCCAGGTCTGAACTTTTCTATACATCTGGAGATGATACTTTTGAAAAGCCACTCGTATTGTTCGTCCGTGATGCCGTCATTCAAGGGCACATTAATAGCATGGTGTGCTCCTGGGTTATGCTCGCTCCTGGGGCCGTTGTCGTCTAGAGCGCCGGTACCAGGAAAGAAAACTTGAGGGTCGTATTTGTGGAAAGAGACTGTCATAACACGGTCGGTAGAGAAGAAAGCCTCTTCTACACCATCTCCGTGATGTACATCGATATCGATGTAAAGAACTCGGGGGTGGACACGCAGCAATTGCAGTATACCAAGGACAATATCGTTGATATAGCAGAATCCTGAGGCCTCCGATTTCTTGGCATGATGTAGTCCACCACCCCAGGATATAGCGATGTCAGACTGTTTCGAGCAGAGTTTTCTTGCGGCGTCTAGAGAACCGCCAGCGGACATAGAACAGTAGTCATACAACCCTTCAAACAATGGGCAGTCACTACCTCCCAAATTGAATCTAAGGTCTGGTGAAGCGTTTTCGACGTCTAGAGGAAGCGGTTGAGGTGCAACCGTGGCAAGAAATTTGACATAGTCATCGGTGTGAAATGCCGTTAGCTCCTCGTATGTGGCCGCGCGGGCGGTATAGTTATCCATAGCAAAATTCATCCCGTATGATGCGACTAAGCTCTTGGTGAGAGTTAAGCGCCAGGGTTTCATAGGGTGTGTCTGGCCGAAGTGATGTCGCTCCATGTCAGGGTTGTAATGAAATGAGACTTTGTAGCCTTGCGGCTTTGTTATGCCATGTTCGCGTGCGAAGCGTTTGATCTTGTTAAGATAAGCAGCATTTTCCATGTCACTTGGCCGATCTAAAGGTTTGTTAAATTTCTTGACCACCGGCTCATCGATATCTGTCTTGAACGGGAGGTAGTTCGGTTTTGGTAACCGCAACGAATAGTGATTCGTCGGATCTGGCTCCATCTTGAATATCAATATCAAGAGGCAAGATGCGCCGATGAATAGAAGTAATAAATGAACTGCAACGTAGATGTCCTCAATACTCGCGTCGAGGTATGCCTATCCCAAACAAGTGCGCGTAGAGATATTGCAACTGTGGTAACAGGACCTATATAACAGTTGCGTCGACTCGTCCTTTGAAAACTAGGATTTAGACGTGTTCGGTAACCCGTTAAGCAAGCACAGGCACTAAAATCCTTGGTTATGCCCACCGTATGGTTTACCACTGCGAAGATTCTTGAACCATAAAACAAGGATAGTAGGACGGTTTTGAATATTCGTAAGTATCAAGTAGTTTGTCGACCTGAATCTGTTTTTCCGAGTAACGATGAAAAATTCGTAAGTTGTCGTGAAGATGAAGAAGGATGAAGGCGACTTTCGCGACTGTTATCCTCCACAAGATGCAGTAGTTGCCGGCTAGCTCCATTTTAATGCACAGGCTAGCAATAAATTGAGAGGCGCTAAGCTAGATCTGTATTAGGTGCAATCGGAAATCTGCATAGGCTCGCAGGCTCGGTGTGGCTTATTGTGGCGCTATGCTGCAGGTACCCCACCAGCCGGCTCCCTCGGTAACTCCTAGGTGCCTTATGCATATATGCGAGTTCGATGTGACTTCGTAACGGTCTCGCATGCTGCCATGACAAAGCTAGCCGAACTTAATCAATGCACAGAGTCCCTGCGAGTATATATAAATGATCAGGATGGTCCCTGTTGTCATTTTTTATCGCAACAGCGAAATCCGCCCTCATGTATTGCCATTCCACTAATAACTCTCTGAGGCCCTTTACCTGCTTAGTAACCTGGTCGGGAAGGATCCTTCGATAGGTATCATTAGTACTACCATGTTTCTACTATGCAAGGCGTTATCACAGCTGCGAACTTGTTCAAGCCGAAGAGCCTCTTATAGCCCCAATGGCTTATCAAACACCGCACTTTTCGGGTTTATAACGAACGAATTTTCCCTTTGCCGGGAAAACGGGACAGGAGCCCTCGACAACCTATAACTGACGCCGTGTGAGTTGTGCCTATTTAGCACCTATTCGAAGGTTGAGGCCGGACTTCTTCAATGGCCTCCTTGCAGAAGTTCTTATTTCCGTTCTCTAATTTGTTATAGATCTCCACGACTCCCCTCCGAGTACCACGAAGACTTGTCTCTGAACCTCGATAAAGTGCTTGTGCTTGTGCTGTTCAGCTGACTTGTCTTATTCGATATCTAGATTTTCAGAGACAGCCTGTGCGAACATGGCATTCGCGGCCAATCATACCTTTGTTGCATTCTTCAAGCTTCTTTATGTAGATTTCCGCGATACCTACATCCATCTGTATATCCGTAATCCTTTCCAAGGAATGTTATGCAGATCAATTAGATTACGTAATTGTTTCGTTTAATAACTTTTGTCTCTTCGATATTCAAAGCCCAACATTCACTTTCATAATCTCATTTAACGGAACCGCGCCTCCCCTCCCCACTCTAGGGATCTAGAGCAGGAACTATCTGGGACCATACCTGCACTTCCCTCGTGTTTGCCCGGCCTGTGCAGCGGCGTCATCGGCAGCAGCGCTGCATCAATTTTTAGCATCCTGGCGTTTCCTAATGAAGCAAAAGAATAATATCTACAGTTCTTTACGCCTTCCTTTCTTAAAATATTGTAGACTACACCTACGTAAGGTACGTGGGGATTGTCAGGAAGGTGAGCCAGAGCTCGAGTTCACACGTACATTTGAAATTTCATTCCTATCACACCCCGTACCTTGTCTTGTGCATGTGAAGACACTTCTCCCAACCACAACTTTTTACCACATCGTCATTCATGATCCCCTACACTCAAGATACTACGTTCGTTTCTTAGAGGCCGTCGGAATAAAAAAGTGCAAGTCATTAAATAAAAGGAAATATAGAAGAAGAGAAGAAGAAGGGTGACAGCAGAAGAATCGACAACAGAAAAAAATAAAAAATTTCAAGTCGATTTCATCCCAACAACTTTTTCTACTTTTCCTCCAATTTCCTCTCGTCACTACCACTCACTACCACCAAAACTTCAAGCAAAAAAGCGCGCCTCCCGCTTAGAGGGGCCAGGTTAACAGCCATGCCTAGAGACGACCTAACCATCGACTTCGTGAAGAACATGGCACCGTCGGCGTCCGACTCGGCGCAAGACCCGGCGGCCATCCTCGAGGACTTCGTCCACCGCACCGCCAACCTACCCGATGAGATACGCTTCTACCAGGAGGAGATCCAAGACAAGGACCGCTCCTACCAAGACTGCCTCAAGACCATCGAGGAGTGCGACCAGAAGATCCAGCGCTGGATCCGCCTGAACGGCAGCCACCAACCGCTCCCGCGCGAGCAGCAGCTGCGCGACATCATCCGCGAGAACTACGTCAAGGCCGACAAGCTAGCCGCCGAGAAGATCAAGCTCGCGCAGAAGGCCCAGACCATCTTCGACAAGCACCTCCGACACCTCGACCTGCAGATCAAGGGGCTCAGCGAACGCGGCGAGCCCGGCTTCACCGACCCCGACGAGATCCCCTCCGTCGTGCGCCCCAGCGCCGCCAACAATAGCAACACCAGCCTCCGCGTTCTGGCCGTCTCCGTGTCGCAGAGCAACAACAACAACAGCAGCAGCACGCCGCTACACCCCATCGCAGGTAACAACGCGACCCCGGCAACGGTCCGCCTGGCCAACCCGCAGCTGCGTACCACCGCGTCGGCCGTCGGCCACATCTCGAGCTCCGCGCCCACGTCCCCAGCCGCCAGCATGATCCTCAACAGCCGCGCGGCGCGCGAGTCGTCGGCGGGGCCCGGCAGCGGCGCGCCCAAGAGAGGTCCGCGAATCAGCTCGGGACTGGGCAGCTTGCCGGCAGCTTCGAGCGGGCTGGCCCGACACTCGTCGCTGGGCCCGGGCACGCCCAAGGCCGGGACGCCGGGCGCGAGCGGAGCCGCCGCCGCCGCGCGCGCGGGCAGCGCCGGGCCCCGCGGGAGCTCTAAAGGGGCGAGCGCGAGCACCGGGCGCAAGGGCACGCCGTCGGCCGGCGGCGTCGGCGGCCGCAAGAAGCCGCCGAACCCCAAGTCGTCGCTGTCACGCGTGAAGCGCGTCGGGACGTCCAAGGGCTCGCCCGCGTCGACCGCCGACAGCGAGCTGAGCGACGCGGAGTCGGTGCGCAGCTCGCGCGCGGGGTCCCGCGCGGGCAGCGGCACGCCGGTGCCGCGCCCGCGCCCGCAGCACCACCACAAGCCCCGGCGCTCGCTGGACGGCGACGTGGAGATGGCGGACCACGGCGGCGGCGGCGGCGGCGGGGGCTCGGACGACGAGGAAGACGAGGAGGGCAAGAAATATTGTTTGTGCCAGCACGTCTCGTACGGCGACATGGTGGCTTGCGACAACAACGACTGCCCCTACGAGTGGTTCCACTGGTCCTGCGTCGGCCTCAAGAGCGAACCCGAGGGCCGCTGGTACTGCCCCGCGTGCGCCGAGGCGATGAAGAAGAAGGGGAAGTGAAGGGTGGCGAGGTGGAAGGATAGCAGAACAGAAACATAGGAAAATCTGGAATGGAATGGAATGAACGACTGGATGGGATGGGCTTTGGATGGTGTAGGTCGACGCACATATACACCTTCTATGCTGGCTACACTACGCTTGGATTGCCGCGAGATGAAATTTTCGAGTCTATCAGAAGAAAGAAAGAAAGAAAGATGGCAAAAGTCAATTACACCAACCACACAAACCAATCTCGAACCACTTTCACCACCCTCGACTCGACTCCTCTCTTGCCGACTTCACAACCATAACCCAAACCCAGATGGCCCAGTCCATCACCCAACCCGATCGATGGATATAACGCAAGCAGGCATGTATCGCAGAAATGAGGCGAAGGATATTACGGCAGGAGATCGATTTCGATTGGTTAGTGAGGCGGAGGCGGAGGGATGCTGCCTCGCCGGATAGGGGAGAACAAAATGATGAAGGAATACGATCTCGAGTCCTGTTGGCACTACGGCTTAGGTAGCAAGCCCAGGCTCGTGGCATGGATGTTGGAAGATAGCAGAACCTGTACCTAGCTAGCTAGTTTCGGTGCCCATGTCTATGTCTGTCTATGTGGCATATTGCTTGCTACTACGACTACGGCTACGAATCTCGTCCCCAGAATAAGGAGAACGACAGTCACATACACATACTCATACTCGCAAGAGTCAATGAAAACAATTTGGGAAGCCAATCTTAGCAGTTCTTGCAAATCATCAAAGTGAATTCATTACCTAGGAACTTAAGCCGTGAGCTCTACGAGAAGATACGTAAACAAGCACACACCTTCAAAAGAGCCTCAATGTACACAAGGTAAACCGACTGACACTAGACACTAGACACTAGACACTGCACTGTACTTGCACGTATGCCATTTTTATTGCATTGCATTAGTCTTCCCGGCGTCCACATAACACGCCTGTGTGCCATCCATCCGGTCGTTCATTCTCATTCTCTCTGCAGGTTCCTCGCGCATTTTCTCTTTTGCTGGTTGCTATCTATAGAATTTCCTAATTCCTGACACGGGCCGGCGAGGGCCAAAAAAGGGGGGGGTTGGGATTGGGGGTAAAAACACGCCTCTACATCGATCAAACATGTAGCAGATACGTACCGAGCAGCGAAACGCTCGTCAATGAGAAGTTCGGTGAATGCGCGTAAATCAGTGCTCCAACAGACGTAGGCTACCCTGAACGACGACGTTCTCCAAGATGGATCCCGGAGGAATGTCGATGGTGGAGCCTTCTGTCGCGACGATGATGACGGTTCCCTTTAGCTCGACACCGCGGTGTAGGTTGACGTTGCCGGTGATGGTGAGGTGGTCGAGTTCGATGATCTTGGGAATCGACGGGATGCGCTTCTGGAAGTCCGATACCTTCTTGAAGTCGTTACCAAGCTTGATAAGCGGGGCACCACCAAAGCGGCTCGGGCTCATTTGTAGCTGGCCATGCTTGACGGTGTACAGGTCGGACTTGACAAGCATCAGATCCGAACATGTCTTTACCGGCAAGAATCGACGACGGGGCACGTTGACACCGTGGGCGTTCTTGAAGTGGCGGATGGCAGCACCGACGGCCGTCTCAAGCTGCAGAATGGAGATGTCGGATTCACCCTTCTTGTCACCAGGAATGGTCTTGCCGTTGGGGATGATCTCCATCTCGAGTTCGTTATTCTCAACCACACGCTTAATAGCCTTAGTGTTCATCCAGATGTTGTTGGTGTTGAAGTACTTGAACTTCTTGATCGACTTGAACTCGTTGGTGTGCTCCTTGGGTACCTGAGCAATTTCCAACAGGCGGACAGAGCCCTCGTAGTCGATGATAGTACCACCCTTGACATCGGCCTTGGTCTTGTTGGTCAACTCCATGATGTACTCCGAGTTGGTCTCAACCATGTGTTGCAGAATGCGCAGATCCACCACAGCGCCCAAGTTGTCAACGTTGGACAAGAAGATGATCTCGATACCGCGGTCGATGAGCTTGTCAAGAAGACCGGAGTTGTAGAGTGACTCGAAAACGTCACCGTGTCCGGGAGGATACCACTCGTTGATAGAAGAATCTATGCTCTTAGGGACGGGCAGAAGCGAGTCTTTGTAGATTCTAGGGTATCTTGATTGGTTGAACGTCAGAATGTCGACATTGTGTCCCTCGTACTTCTTGATGATGGCAGCGGTATCGTCGTGAGTGTTGAACGAGTTCATCAGGATGAAGGGGACGTTGGTGCTGTACGTTCGGTTCAAGTACTCGACTTGTCGTACTGACATGTCGAGGAAAGACATGCCGTCGCGTACTTCGATGACGGACTTGGGGCCGACGCAACCCATAGACGTACCCAAACCACCGTTCAGCTTCAAAACGGCGAGCTTGTTAAGGAAGCCAACAGATTCCGAGTTGGCAAGATCCTCGTAGTCGACAACCTGACCTTGCGCGGGGGGGGCAATGCGGTCCCAGTCACTATCCCCGACCAGTATTAGCTTTTTATGTTATAGCCACGACGGGGATTATACGTACACAGCGTTGCCCTTGGCCTTGTCGTTCAGGTATCGTCGGAAGAGAGCAAAGAAGTTGTCCATTTCGGTCTCGAACATCTAGTAAACCAGTTAGTTTGCTTTATCAGATAGTATAGAGCTATCAGGGGCTGAAGTACCTTCTTCTGTTCCGGGTCCTTAACCGTCTCAGAGAGCTCGGTCAAAGAGTTGCGCATCTGCGCTGCAGCGACGTTGGTTGAGGCATTCTCAAAGGCCTTAGTATTCTTAGTTAGTACATCGGTCATGATTGCTAGGGTAGTAGTTTAAAAAGTTTGCTAGAAGAGGAATGATGTAAAATTGAAAGGCGCGTAAAAAGGTTGGCGAGTAAGCAACACGACGTTAAATAGAGAAATGTCATTGAGTATCCGTTGATCATGGGAAGGGTCAGAATTCCGTAGGTCTTATATATAGAGTACAAAAACCTCTTGGTTTCCAATACAGACAAGAAAATCGTGACATGGGATGGACGAGGATACTGAATCAGATGGTTGATTCCTTTTCCAACGTGCTTTTCAGTGACACGAGGTTTTGTTGAAAAATTTTGGGATTTTGGGAGCAAACTTTTGCCTATGTAGTTTCGATGACAACAGAAAATACCATCACACGAAGTAAAGCTCTAGTGTAGGTAGGTATTCACACGTCCCGTCGCTTGGCGGTCGTTCGTCATCGAGGCGGGGTGGGAACAAAGAATAAAGCAATGCGTCTTTTGGAAGATTCGACAAGATAGATTGCTATAGTCAGCTATACGCACCATGTGTGATCGAGTCTTGCCGTGGTGTCGGCCGACGAATTCAGCGTCACCTTCGGGCTTCAGGTGGGAAGGCAGCGCGCTCTTGATTGCGGACGCCATGGTGGGCGATGGGGGGGTTTTCGGAGAAAGAATGCTTTAATCTGGTGACCAGATATCACTGATGGTTATTAAAAAAAAAAGAGAGCGCGAAGAGCACTCAATCCTCGATCGCGGGTGTATTAGGGATGATGGGGATTTAAAAAGAGTAAAAGGAAGGTTAAGATTTATTTTTTTGTTGTTGAAGGTCGAGAATGACGATGTCCCTTCTAGACTTGACTTGGGGGAGAATGGCGGGGTAAATTTGGTTGGCGGCGGAGCTCTGACAAGCTCCAGTACTGTAATTTTTTTGCTATTGGACCTAATAAAAAGGGGGGGTTAGTTTTTACTCTGCAGTGGATGCACCCATTGACGTAATGCAGTCTAAATTAGAGCAAGTCCCTTCCCTGCTTGCTTCCTGCCTGCCTGCTTGATGCATTTTGCCTTCAACTTGTGCATCTCTGCGTCTTTCCGTCCAATCCAACATACGCATTTTCCGCCATCATACCTCACCAGTCCCAGCAGTGAGCCTAGTGACAAACGAGCGGGCACACCTATGTGACGATACCTAAGGCATTATAGTCTGCGATGTTTCTCGCCACTACGAATGACAGATAGTATACTTAGGTATACTTCCATCTCGTAGTAAGTTGGGACGTGGCGATTTTTCCAAAGTCTTTGAAAATCCATAGCTCACCCCCCCCCCCCCCCCGGCCCCTTTCCGTCCCGCAGCATTCAATCACATGAAAGACCTGAGCGGGGAACATAAAAAAAAAACATGCGATGAATTGCAGCTTCAACCGTAGAAAGAGAAGATCATGAACATACCTAGCAAAAGCTCTGCACACCAAACAGATGCAAACTAACCAATGAGATGCCTCCGAAGAGAGAAACAGGACTGAACAGAAAATATTCAATTCAAGAAGGTTCTTCTGCTGCCCTTTTATTGAAATTTCTTTCAACCATCCTGACCCCTTGATGGTTGCTCTAGGAGATTATCGGCCGGCCCATGTTCACGATGTAGCGGAGAAATATTCGACATGCGGTGTATATTTTCCTTGTACCTGACCGCGGAAGTCTATTCGCGGACGGATCACCTTTGGAAAACGCCGCCCCTCCACAATGTCAAGGCTAGTACCCTTGTGGCATTTGTTGGCACGGGCTAGGCCCTGTCAAGCTAAGCGGCTAAAGGACCACCTTCACTTTAGACCATGTGCGGTAACCCAACCCACGAGATACACATCTGAAGCTGGGATGCTACATCTTACAGAGTCCTTAGGTAATATCTAAAAGGCCCGTTATCTCAGTCTAAAAAACAGCAATGATCCTCTTCTCTATCTATGAACATATTTACTATTTACTATTTCAACACGGAAGGCTTGAAACTTTCGGGCTGAATGCTACGTGCTTGCTGTCGATGAGACTTATCATATTTCATATATATACCCGTTTGACATCCACGAGGTGTGGGACAAAATGGCGGGACAAAATGGCTTAGGCTTGCATCCGCTGTGAAGTCTAGCCTGACCGACCTCAGTGTGGTGGGTAGTATCTTCACCCATTTCCAGCCCAGTGGTTGGCGTTCAAGCCACTGATAACATTCTCGTTGATATTATGCATCTCGGCTATCCTTACTATGGTAGCGAGTCAACAATCCCTCAAGTTGGCAAGTTGGCGGGTAGTTGGCAAATTCAATATTGGTTCTTGCAGTGGCTGGTGTAGCTTTCTCTCCACTACGCATCAATTAGCTCGACTGCATCCATGGTCCCTATCACAGTCCGGCGGGAACTAGATGAGATTAGGTTCTGGAGCAATCCACCAGTCCACCTCGACAGCCAGCAAAATGCTTGATATGAATTCAATAAAAAGGCTCATATCTATTGAGCAGCATGAGCTAGCAGAAAGCCGATCAAGGGGTCGGGCTATATCGGCAGAAAGCCATGATACATAGGTATGTCCCGAGGGGCTGAGTCGAATCACATATCGGCAACAGGGAGAAGTCCTATTTACGGCAGTGATAAGATTACAGCTCATATCAGTGGTTTTCGTGAGGTTATAATGACGAGACCGGCCACGTCAGTTTGTAGCAAATAGATGGGCGGGAGTATTCCACGTGGGGGGTGCGGGCACAGGGGACATGGAATCTATCACACCTTGTTGGTTTGTTTGTATTGGTTCGTTAGATAACCTTTAGGTTTATGTAGGTGAGATCGACAACCTCACGGCTAAGATTAGAGCCGCATCTAGCTAGCCAACCTTAAAAAAAAACCAATAAAAAAATCACTGCAATGGACAGGTACCGTTAGTTATGTAGATGTAGGTACCATAGAAATACGGTACAAGACGGGAAGCTGCAGGCGTAAACTCTCAGCTACATATTTCCCTCCCTGTCTTAAGATTCAATTGCATTATTTTCTCCCCCGAGGACCTATAGGACGACCTCGCCATCGCGTTTGCGGCGTCTGTGGCGTTTACCTGACAGGTGAGAGCTACAATATTGTCTCCACTTCCAGGTTGTGATCCGAGTCGCGGCTGACCGCCCGCTTGCAGTTGCAGTTGTCAGCCGCCAGCTACCCCTAATATTCTTGCTATTAATGCACATACCGAGCTCTAGACTGCTTCAACTTCAGCCCTCCCACGTCGAGAACGCACCCGCCTTATGAATAAAATCAATATTGGCAATAAACCATCGGCTTTACTAGGTAAGCTTGCGTTCCGAATCATTCGATTCCTGCTTACATGGACCCCACCCTTGGAGGATTTTATCTCGTTAGTCGGTACCTATTCTGAGGTCAGGTCTACTTACACTCGCTCGTTAATATCAGAGCGCCACAGTTCCCAATACAAGATGGGAAGCGTCGATAGCCTACCTTATTGGCACGTGAACGTCCCCGAACATGAGAGGACGGAGGAATGCCCGGAGTTCCTCGCCAGCCTAAGCGTCAAGGACATCGGTCAGATCAGCACCCCGGACTCCGAGTACAGCATATCTACCTGGCCCGAGGTGCAGAACATAGTAGCAGAGAACCGGCTAGACGCATTCCGCCGCATTCCATCCAACCTACGGCGGTACTTAGAGTACACCTGGAAGTTGAAGCGAGACTACGGAAGCATCATGAATTTCGTCCTAACCCAACGGCTCCACTGGGAAGCACCTGTGAAGCCGAGAGGCAGACCCTTTGAGTTTGATGATGATGTCAAAATCTTATGGAATGACTGGCCGTACGGCATCGACGAGAGGATAGTGCATCTTGTCGTCTGGACCAAGTTCGATCTGGAGGAGGACCCCGTTACGACCGACCTCACAGATGAGGCGCGGACCGAGATCGATAACTACGTACAGAAGACGTTTGGGTCGAGGATACCCAGAGATCGTGTAAGTGAGACTGAAATTACTCATTCTTCTTCTTTCCCTTTTTGGGCCAGCCATGCTAATCGTCGGGGTAGTACATCTGGTTCAAGAATTGGAGGTCGTTGAAATCTGTTCATGCCGTAGAGCATTTTCATGTCATGCTCTTTGACCCAGATCCCCAGTTCGTTGACGAGATTACCAACCGCGACGTTCCACTTTGCCACAAGGTTTGACACGCTGTTTTGTTCGCGAATCGCTTTAACCATGGTAGATCAATAGATACCTGCCTTACTTTCAATGTCACCAACATCCTGAAACTCCCCTTACCGGTTCATGGCTACTTTACGTCTCTAAAAATATACATTTATGAAAACTACGGCTATGGTTGAGGCGCATAATGAGTATTAGAGTCCTAGAAGACAAGGCTTTGCGAGATAATGTCGGGCAACATTTCGGCCAGCCTGTGGTGTCACTTTTCTGTGTACATGTTTCACTTAAACATTGAAGGATGCCTAGGTACCTACTGAGAGTACATGTTTCACTTAAACATTGGAGGATGCCTACTGAGAGATGCCACGAGGGAGATTTCGTATAAAGAGGAGGCCTTAACTCTAGAAGCAAAACATTAGTATCTATTATCAACTCGCTGAACCATATTCACTCTTATAGGACGACCCTGCTATTTTACTCAGATCGAATCATATCATAATGACGACGCAAGGCCTAGAAAACTACTCGTCTACCCTAAGTGGATCACAAGTCCTGATCGAGCCGTCGATAGAGGATGTCGCAGCCTTGAGGCCACCAGTTACAGTGCCTTCTGACGAAAAGCAAGCCAGCCAGTCGAATATACCACCAGATGATCGTATTGGCCACCTACCTATCAGTAACGTTGAAGCGCCTGATGCTGTTAGCATGGTTTCCAATCAGGATCAGCCCTCGCCCATGGAAACACCCATGGATACTCGGTCCGAAAGCTCTCTTCCTCATAGTACTAGCGCTTGGAACACTCGGAATCCAGTTCACTCAGATGAAGGGATTGCGTGCCATGATGGCCAAGCACAGCTATTCGAGAATACCATCAATTCAGCCGACCCACGAGTTTCCACTGCAATTGAATGGTATGTCTTATCACTGGCATACAACTTTTACTATCTCATGCTACCATTATTCAACGTCGCTGAGGATATTGAGATCACCTTGTCCACCGAGGTCAGCATCCCTATGCGGTGGGATGGTCTCATCGTAGTCCTCGTCATGGTCTTCGTGAACCTAGTCTGTGTCTTAACCATCACAACTCTCTATGTGAAACACGTCCGCTACTCAAGGCAAGGCCACTTTTTGCATACGGTTTCGCAGCTCATGTCAGAGCCGATGCAACCCAACTTAAAGGGAAGCAGTGAGATGGATGACGAGGAGGTAGCGAAGGAGTTTAAAGGGAATGACCCTTTCGTCATCATTGGTCGCTCTCCTGAGACCGGGAGGGTAGAGGTGCTCAAGGTTCATGAGCAAGATAGTGCTACTCCGTCTTAAATGTCAAGTTAACGCCCAAGTTTACACTCTTCCGCTTACGTTAAAGCTTTCTATTAAACAAGAATAATTACTTGATATTTTTTGAAATTTAAAATTATACAATATATATATTAGTTTTGGCAAGATGGTACGTAAACCGAAAGGAACCATTGTCTGTTATATTTCCCATAGCGTACCCTGAGCATCTTGCCCTACCATTGCCTCTTACCGCTGCAGAATCAGACCCAAGGACAAGTACGGAACCATTTCCACTGACCTGTACGGTGCTATCACCGTAGACAACGGCTTTGGCGTTATCAGTGACCACCACATGACCTCCACCCATTATCGTTGCAGAAGCATTGCCACTGACTTTTACATATCCACCCTTAACAACGACCCTACTGTTGCCACTAACGAAGACTGGCCGTCGTTCTAAGCCTTCCGAGTTTGGCACCCGCTCTCTCTTAACGACCTCGCACTTCCTTTTCCCCTTTTTCTCATTTTGTCGCTTCTTGGGCTCAATTTTTCGCCTTTTAGTAATAACAGAAGAATCCCTCGGGTAGCGCGAGAGTAACATTTTCTTATCCCCGTCGGAGAGCACGGTGTTCAGGGGGATTTTCGTCCGCCCGTCCAATGTTTCCCCCTTCTCGACCGGGTAGTGCATGATCGACTTGCGATCGTAGGGCTTGTCCCTTGACATTCCCTCTTCCCGATCGTACTCCCGGTGCACCCTTTTCTTAGACCAGTTAGTTCTTTGCATCAACACTGGATAGTTCCATTTGAGCTTACAATCCCAGTGTTTATGCTCGTGTAACAGACCCAGTGCATGCCCAAACTCGTGCAGGATGTCTGCCTGGACTTTATTGCGACTTTGGTCCATTTTGAGCGCGAGGGTGGCGCTGCTGTTAGAGATTTCTTGGGCTTGACATCCGACGTAAGACCAGGACTTGCTTGTGAATTTTACCCGGATATCAGCGGGAAGAGTGTTGCTTCGAGATAGAAACTGGAATTTGATACGCATGTTCAGCGTATTATAATGTTTCTCCACTACGTATTTCACCCGTTCCTTGTACTCGTCGCTGCCGTTCAAGAAGGATACCCTTAAGTGACGTCGGCGGGATGGCCAGATCCTGTCGTCGGCGGCAAGCCCACGTGATGGAAGCGGCTCATTATGTCGAAATTTGCTACGGTGATCCTTACTATGTCGTCTATTATAGGCAGACTCGTCGTCGCTAGAATCGCTGCTACTAGAAGAATCACTACTACTAGAAGAATCGCTGCTACTAGAAGAATCGCTGCTACTAGAAGAATCACTACTACTAGAAGAATCAATGCTGATGACGAAGTTGTTGATCAAGCTGTGGATATCGCTAGGCATGTATAGAGCACGATGCCGGCTAGACATTTTGTAGAAGCGCGGTGGTTGTGCTGATAGTTTTTCCTAAGGTAAAACCTGGATGAAAGCTAGTGAGCATTTCAATGGGTGGGTGGCAGGAATAATTATATTTATGTTCACAGCCTGTTGCTGTCTGTGATAGTTGGAGGCCCTATCGGTATTGTACCCTTATCAACCAGAATGCAGTGCAGTATGCAAGACAAACCCAGAAATCACAGGATAATTCTCAACTAAGAACACAAGACGCTAGAAAGACCTGCCCCTTTTTCATCGATGCATGTACGATACGGCAAGGCTGGGTAGCGGCGGTGGAGTTGGCGGAGCGAGGGAGGAGGGCCCAGAATTACCAAGGTCATGTTATCCCCTTAACAACCTTTTCGCCCCCAAATCTTGAAGGGTGCTGTGGGAATGTATTACGTAATTTGGTTGTATTCATAAGTTGACGGTCGGAGACCGTCATTCTAAACTTGAAGAGTACAACATTGTCCACCCTCATTCTTTCAGAACCCTTTCTCATCAGGGCAAACCATGCCTCATAAAGCTATACATCGCAAGGTTTATAAAGGAATCTACAATTCATATACATTCAAGCTGCACACGTGCCCATTGACGCTGTTACGAGCACCGGGTTCTACATAACATATGATTACCTAAGGAGGATGGATGTTACCCCTCCTCCTCTCCTCCCCCCTTTTTACAGAAGACGCTCCCTGTACATTCCTAATGTCGCTGCCCTCAAATTCAAATTTGTAATATCCACGCGAGCGGATATACAGCCGTCGCTTCACAAGTTCATTTCATGGCAAGTCTTAAGCAAAATATCCAAATGATAATGGTATAGTATATAGTGGTCATCGGGCCTGCCCTGAAACTCCAAATGAAGTTGTTCAATGTCGACGAACCAATTCTTGATGATGTTGAAGTACCCACCGCAATATGTGTGGGTTGGTATTTTGCTCCTTGGACTCTCTCCTTCCGTAGCTGACTCTGAACTTCCTCCATACAGTTGAAACCAAGTTTTACACAATTTGAAACCAAGTGTACATTGTTTTGCGCGGGGTTTCCGAGAAATTGTGTGTCTATCGTTGATTGACATATCCAATCTTCTACATCGCAACGACCAAGAGAGTTATGTAGTACTGTAACCGCCAATCCAGTCTCAGGATGTAAATGTACGGCTGTGGTACTTCCTGGCATATTTTTACCATGCCAAGTTTCTAGTTTCCGAGAAAATTCTCCATACCAAGGGGAGCCGTTCCAGCACATCCAGTGTTGGTGTCAATCGCCACCAACAAGCATTCATTCATTACGAGGAGCAGTTCACAATTGGTTATAGCGATACAGACGCGGGACCTTACCATGGAAGCAGGTAATACAACATGTATCAGTGACATAAATGTTGACACAGATTTGCGGAAGACCGCAGCCCCTAAGTGTCTTGTTTTATGGGGTGCCAGGTGCCAGTCCGCCAGCCGTATGGAACCAACAGACCCAACAAAGGAACAACCAACACAGGTAACCTAGGTAACTTCCAAGATTTATAGAGCACCCATTATCTTGTCATTGTTACTTGATTAATGACATTTCACTTTTATCGAATGAGATAGGCAAGAACGGTCATTATTATTCTACAGTGTCCGTATCAGCTCGTTCGATATTCCAAATGCTCTCCAATGAGATCATTCAAGCCTTGCAGCAGGCTTTACCGATCGAAAGGCTGGTGCTAGCAAAATTAGATGAACTCAGGCAACGAACTGAGTCCAGCGGTGTTGGGTTTGTTGCGGAGTGTATTGTGCAACCAAACACTAGTGACGAGGTATCAAAATTTCTTCGAGCTATCAAGCCCTTTTTGGGCCACAACACCGCCAGCACCGCCGCTGGTGCTAGTACCAACGTCGATGCCGCCGTCGTCGCCCACTTTACTTATGTTGATCCCTCTCTGCGGCCCCCCTTATGGGAAAATTTTCTGGATGAGATTAAAAAATACAACTGTGTACCGAAGACCAACTTCCAAAATTTCCTTTTCCACCACCTCAATTTGTCATTCCTGCCGAGGCCGCCAGGAAAACCTCTGCATGGAGTTACGAATCAGGCCTTCTATAAAGATATTCTGACAGCCTTCCCCGAATCCGAATCCGTGGCTAGGCCTCACCCTGATGGAATCTTTGGATACACTACGGCCATTTTCCCTGGCAAACCGTGGAAATGGAATATAGCAATAAGCGAGTTCAGGGTGAATAAAGGCAATATCTACTTACCTTACCTTATTGTGGAGGTTGAGGGACCAATGGAATCTTTGCAGGAGGCTAAGAATAAATGCTGCGGCGGTATGGCAATGGCCCTGCGTCTAACCAATAGCCTACTACCAGGGGAGGACAACGTGATCTTTGGACTGCTACTATCTAGTTTCAGTGCGGAAATCACCGTCATGTGGACAGAAAAGATAAGCGCTGGCGACACAACCACTGATGCTGTGATTGATGGCGATGTGGCTACTGAGAGATATATTATGAGGACTATCCGGTATTGCTGCCTGTCCGACCTTGACGGCTACACGGCAATTTACCACTTCGTGACCAACCTTCATAACTGGGCCTTGGGAGAAAGAAGAAGGGATATCGAAGCTAAGCTGGTCCGCGAGTACGTTTATAATGGCTAGCTTCAGCGCAGTGGCAGCCTGGGCGCGGGTCAGGATGATGTCCTTTTCAAATCTTGGATTTTATAAAAGTTTGGTTAGTTTCAGGTAGTTATGATATAGTCGTATGGATTTCAGTCACAAATGTGTTTACCTAAGGTACCTAGGTACCTATATAATGAAATGAAATAGCGTTAACGAGGTTAAAAGACGTCGGGGTAGCAAAATAGCCCGCTATTATAACTTTCATTTCTTAAATAAAGCATGGCACTGCTCCTTTTACGGCCCCATGGTTACCTCTACCGCTGGGCACTCTGCGAACGGCACTGCGATTGGCTTCTCTAGACAGACCCTAACCCGCCACCCACGCTCCTTCATGGGCGCCGGGTCATCGCCAATCTTGAAATCCGACAATATCTTACTCGCGACATGGGACGCGAGGGCCTCGAGTGTCTCGAATGACGAGGCCTCCATTGTCTAACAAGAAGTCAGTATTTCTTGGGCCAACAGAGTAGACTGGCTGCGTTAGCCAATTTCAATGCAGCACTCACGTCTACAATGACCTTCTCAAGGTCGCTGTGGATGTCCTCCGCCACATCGTACCTATCGATCTCGACCTCGGCGACCAGCATCTGCTTCGCTTTGCGCTCGTTCGCGTTGACGCCGATCAGCGTCGGTACGTGCAAGCCGCTGATCCGCAGGCTCCGGGAGTATGACCGCAGGGGGTTCTTGCTCTCTTCTCCCTCGCCGTCCTTCTCCCTCTGTGCGGCATCCCGGAAGCACGCCGTCGTCGTCAGGCTGACACCCGCGCCGAGCAGAGAGGCCTTAGGTAAGTTTACGGTGAGTGTAAGTGATTGAAGCTTAGAGGAATCCAGGAACGGCAGCTGGTCTAGAGGTAAGGCAACGCGGCTCCCGTCGACGACGCGCCCCGTCATGCGCACCCACAGCAACTCCACGACATCGGCCGTCCGCGGGGTCTGGACCTCGGCGGCGTAGCCAGTAGCGGCTATAGCAGACGCTGCTGCGTTCTCGGACGTGCCGGTCTTGGGTTTGTTGCTCTGGCCCCAGAGCTCGAGACTGCCGAGCAGCGTCTTGCTCAGGTTGCCGTAGTGGACCGTCTCCGAGCTTAGCTTGTCGTCCGCCGATGCTGCCTCGAACGGCCGTGCGAACGAGACTTCGGAGGAGAGAAGAACCGGCTGCAGCTTGCCCGGCCGACCCCAGGCATCCCGGCCCACGGGGATAGCGCCCTGGAGGTTCCGCACGCGGACCACGGCCACGGGCTCGCCGGCGTCGGCACGCGCCTTCCACGAACTGACGAGGGGCGCAGGCGGGTCTGTATTATCGTTTGTCGGAGGGCCACCCATCATCTTTTGCGGTGTCGTCTTCCAAAAAGACGACAGCATTCTATGGTTGGGGTGGAAAGTCTGTTTGTTGACTTTGGCTTATGATGACGTAGAGGTGGGTGAATGAATGAGTGGGGCTGCTCAAGTGAGAATCTTACTCCGGACGGGTAACTTGACAGAATCAACAATACCTCCCTTCTCAGATTTCCAAAAGACAACCCAACTTCTCAAACCAGGAAATGTGTAGAAAGAAATACGTGAAAAGGTTGAAACTGTAACTCAATCTTTCAGATGAGATGATAGGATTGGGATTACTTACTGGCCCCGCTAATCAGTATCACACCAATCATTGAGCATGAAACCGGGCCAGACAAACAACTCTACGGAGAAACATCAAGGACAAGTCAGAGGGAAGCTCGGCTCAACCATTCGGCGAAGATGCTACGATCAAATTCACTGGGAAAGCGTAAATTTGCTCATATTATTTACGCTATTGGAAACACCGACTGCTTGCCCGCGGGAATCAGAGCTTCACAGCAAGTGAACATGTCAACAACCGGAATGACCATGCTTGAGTATTCTCATCAATATCTACATCTAGTTTACTAAGTTTGTTAATAACCAACGTAGCATACATGACATACAAGCACCCGTAAGACGGCGTTCTAGGTGTTTGCTTACATCATTTAGAACCTAGGTGTCTCTAAACTCTCATAGCCGCGCACCGCGAGGAAGCGAGGCCGTCGTTCAGCGGCCAAGATTTGGTCAACCGTTTTATCAAAAGAGATGATTCTGATCAGGGAGAATCTTGTGCATTTCACGAGAAGAAGAATCATCAACGCACAACTAACAGCAAAAATACTAATAACACAAACGCTACCCGAAGGGCGTCACGTGCTGCTCTGAAGAATTTCAACACTCCATATTAATCTCACAAGTCTTATCCCTGATAAGAGTTTTTATTAGATAAGCCCTTATCAGCTTATCTATCTGACACCTTTCTACATCGGTTAATTGACTAAGATCTCATCATAGGCGGCAGACTGATGAGTAAAGGCAACCGGGCCCTATGCGCATAGACTATTGTATTTCCACGAGAGGACATCTATTCTTTCCGCC
This sequence comes from Hypoxylon fuscum, assembly GCA_022578945.1. Lineage (NCBI taxonomy): Eukaryota > Fungi > Ascomycota > Sordariomycetes > Xylariales > Hypoxylaceae > Hypoxylon > Hypoxylon fuscum. The sequence continues at coordinate 91,476 of MU399865.1, read as the reverse complement.
TTCAGCGGTGGCAGAAGGAGAATTTGGCTCGCAGCCCGTGGTAAGAGTCGACCATGTGTTGCGGCTGTTTCTTAGCTCGGTTCTTAGTGACTACCTCTTGATATAGACGCATTCTCGGGTAGCACAAGCAAGGGAGAAACAATTGGCGAGAAACCTTTATCTCAGTCTGCCGGAAAAGAGAAAATAAAAAGAATACGCAGGTATCTACTGCACTGTATGCACTCATCAAACAATATTCACATATTCACATAGAGATGAGTATCGCCAAAGGGACGGTCCTTGTCACTGGTGCCAATGGCGGCCTGGGAAGTGCCATCGTCAACCAACTTGCTTCTCAGCCTGAGTTCGCCAACTACTACGGCCTCTACGCAGTCCGCGATGCGAAATTAGCACCATCCCTCAGCTCCATACTGTCGGAGAACCCATCGCACTCTTCCGATGTTGTTTCCCTCGACCTAGCAAATCTCGACAGCGTTCGCCAAGTAGCAGATGTAATAAACGTGAGCATACTGAGTTGCTTACCTTACAAGCTACTTTCTATCGCTTTCCCTTCAGGCGTTGCCATATGCATCAATGCTAACGATTCATTTCACAGACTCGTGTTTCCGCAGGCCACCTGCCACATATCCGTGCTCTCATCCTCAATGCCGCCTCCCAGGACTTTGGCAAGCAGTCGGTATGTAACATGCACAAATATTTTTCTCCCCCTTTCGCCCTGTCTCAGAACCTCATCCTTCGTAATCATGTTGATTGAAAAATTATGACTCCCAAGAGAATATATCAAAACCCCAGTCCTCTTGCATGAAGAAATAATCATTGAGTCTTACTGTTGCAGTGGACGGACGACGAATTTGATACCACTTTTGCGGCCAACTATCTCGGCCACTGGCTGCTAACCCTTCTTTTGCTCAAGAGTATGGACAAGGAGGAAGGGCGAATCATCGTGATTGGCAGCCAGAGTCACGAGTAAGTGCCTCCTACCTCACCATTACTTCTTTCAAGCCAAGCGATCTTTTCTTATTCGATCGCGTAGCAGCTGAATGGCCTTGGAAAGAACACCGTGAATCAAACAACCAAAATTAACACACGATAGTCCCGAAGACCCGCGAAACGCGCTCACCCAAGCCTTCGATGACCCAAAATACAAAACCTTCGTCTCTGACGCTGCGGGCTTCGAGGCGATCGCCAAAGGAACATGGAGCCCTGCTAGCGAGGACCCGTCCTTCCGAGGCGGCTTCCGGCGGTACGGTGCCTCCAAGCTCTTTCTCATCATGATGCAACATGAGCTCCAGGCGCGGCTAGACGCCGACCCCGCGTTGAACAAGGTCTGCGTCCTCGGCGTCGACCCGGGCACCATGATCAGTGGCCTGCAGAGGTTAGCATCTTGGGTGATCCGCGTCCTCATCTTCCAGATTATCTACCCCTTTATACTGTATATGAACCCCAACGGACCGGTGAGGCCCACGAGCCGCTCCGCACGCGATGTCTTGGAGGCGGCATTTGGGGTGGGCGAGGGAGGAAACCCACCAAAGGATAAGTATTTTAACGGGAGGACGCCGTTGGAGACGAGCGAAGAGTCGAGGGATGCGGCCAAGAGAAATTTGGTCTGGAAGGAGACGGTAAGAATGACGGGCTTAAAGGAGGGTGAGACGGCGCTTACCAACTGGCGATAGGTATGTAGCTGGAGCTCGGCTGGGTCATGACTTGCTAACCGAGAAATAGTCTTTCTAGATTACCAGAATCTCTGCGGTCGTAAGTTATGCATCTGAGAGTTAAGTTATAGAGATATCAAGGCGGCGTCATACATAGGTGTGTAATACGCTCAGGAGAAATGAGGGATTCCGGCAATCTATGAGGTACCTATTAGGAATATGTATTGTACAGATTGTGATTTCATTGCCTACATCAGCGTGATAATGATTCGATACTTAGTTTGGTGAATCGCCAATCAGTTTCTGTACCTAATACAGTCTCGCAGCTGGCCTGCGAAGAAAAGAAAAAGCTCTCATCAGTACCTACATTGCTAGCACCCTCTCTTTACTAAGTACATCCTAGCGATTTCGAGAGTTACTACACCTCCTAATGACCCTCCTGCGGAATCTTGAATCCGCCCTTGACCATCCGGGAGGAAGACCTTGTCTGCACCGAGGATTGCGACCAAGGCCTCGACCTAGAGGTAATACGTTAGTATGTTAGCTAGAAGAAAAGAGAAGGTGTGAGACAGTTGTGAAGCATGTAACTAGAAAGGAAAAGAGAGATCTCACACCTACTCGATGAAGGCTTTTCTTGTCCACCATATTATTGTTATTTGAAACTAAACGAGGTGAACAGGGAAATTACTCCGAAGAATAAATCAATATAGAATAACTTATAATAATAAGAAAATGTATAAAATTTCAATTAAACTCAAGCGGATCGCAAATCATAGACCACGTATTATGATTCTCCGTCGCTCCCCATTTGCTCAGGTCAAGGGACAGGCACTCGACGTCGCGGAAGCCGCACTTCTTGTACAGCGAGTGGCCCGCTTCCGAAGACTCAAGATAGGCGATCATGCGCTGCTTGCGGGCTTCCTGAACGCCCCATTCCGTGAGCATGCCGCCCGCACCACGCCCCTGGTGCTTGGGTTCGGTATGGAGGAAGCGAAGGTCTTTTATGTTAGTTTCTATCAATTGGGCGATTATAACCGGAAGATACGTGGATTTTCCGTGTGAATTTTTATCTCTTTCTTCGTATCTCTGTAGGATTGAAGACTCACAGAAATATGGCTTATCTCCCATGATGCGCTGCCTCTGCTTCGCGATGCCGCCAAATAGCATCTCACAAGTTTCTTTGTTGCAGCCCGGCCCGAACGTCCGGGGCTGCGTGGGCTGCGGCTTCTCGTGGTAGATGTGCCATTCGGCGAAGGCGATCATCTGCTCAGGTCCCTCGGGCAGGTCCGTGTCGATTATCTTAAGCCATTTAATCCTGGCGTCTGTCTTTAACCCATGGAGCATCTGCTGAGCTCGTCCGTCCAGCGCCTCTGGCGGGAACGGCCCCGGAAACAGGATCCGGTTGAACGGATTCGGCGCGTATGCCGCGGCCTCGAGCTGCGCTGCTCGGGGCGCATCCTCTCCGTCGGCCTGGCGCAGTTCGAGAGGCATGTTTTCTTCCCTTCTGATCGCTTTGGTATATAGAAAGGGGTTCGCATTTACCTAGGCACTTAGATAAACCTATTCATGTAAAATACGACATCTCATATCAATAAACTACAGTTAGGGCCGGGTATTTGAAACGAGGGCTCTTAAATGCCGGACTTTTTGGCTCATTGTAAGACTCCTTATGAGTCATCGCCGCACAGCACGCTGCACACGCATCCTCGATACCGCATCGAGAAGTAGGTCCTCGGTTACATGTAGGAAGTACAATTAAGAAAAGGGGAGGATCGTATTTCGCAAGGTGAGCGAGTGGGGGCGCACAGGACTAGCCTCCACCGGCGGATACCGACGGCTAACACAGGTATATGATGGGGGGACCGAGGAGCATCGGACTTGGTCCGCCGTCAGCATAGATTCAGCCTCCTTTTTCAACATAATTACATGGTACATATATATCTTCAAGCCGGAGGGAAAGCTTCATGGATACCTCTGAATAGGTATATAATGAGATATACTTAAATAAGTTAGGTTTATTATGTAGAAACCTGTTATCATTTGAACCACTCTCGGGAGGGAGGGAGCCCCACACATTTCTTCAAAAACCAAAGGAAGAAATCTTCACACGGACAGAAAGTTACCTTGTTGATTTGCGTAAAACATCCGAACAAGACCATATGAAAACCACCGAAATGGTGTATATGCACCTAATATATATCTATATAAATCTTGAATAACCCATGCTGGGTTGTACAATATCATCAATCTTTCTAAAGCTTTGCACAATACCGCTATGTTTCAAGCATCATACCTCAATATCAGGAGCTAAACCCGGAATGTACCTAGGCAGCTAGGTAAATAGTCAGGATGCCCGCCCTCCCAGCCGGCATCACCCTCGGCCCCGCGTCCGCAACACGCGGCCGCTCCATAGTCGCCGCCCGAGTCTTCAGCCCGGGGGACGCCATCGCCACATTCACGGGCCCCAGCGTCGCCATCCCGGACAGCCCACACCTCGCGCAGACATGCAGCTACTGCCTCGCCGTCGCACCAGATGCCGAGGCCGGAAACGGCACCCGTGTGGATGTGTGCACCGGCTGCAGGACCGTCTGCTACTGCTCCAAGGCCTGCCAGAAAGCCGACTGGGCGCTCGCGCACGGCCGCGGCGAGTGCAAGGCGTTCCGGCGGGTGCGGTCCCACCTGCAGGAGGCTCAGAGTGGGGGTGCCATGGTGCTGCCGACGCCCGTCCGGGCGCTGGTGCAGATGCTGCTGCGTCCGGAGATGCAGGCGGCGGCAGCCGAGATGGAGGGCCACGTCGAGCTTATCCGCGCTGGTGATCCTGCGACGTGGTCCGACATGGAACTGCAGGCTAGGGCGGCGCTGCGATACATGGGTCGCGAAGCGAGCCCTGATACGGTAGGGGAGGCTGTGGTGGTACTATGTAAGGTGAGTACCTAGGTAGAGGCATTGCGTGTCAACTCGAGCCGGGATCTGACAGCGTGCCAGCTTCAAGTCAACTCGTTCAACAGGCTCGACGTGGACAGCGACGAGAGCGGGATATACATCAACCCGGCACTAGCCATGGTCAACCATTCCTGCGTCCCGAACGCGTTCGTGCAGTTCGTGGGACGTAACGCCGTCTTACACGCCTATCAGGAGATCAAGGAGAGCGAGGAGATCGAGATCTCATATATTGGTGAGTTCATAGCTAAGGAGATCCATCTTCGTGCTATTAACGACTTCTTACTCAATAGAATCCACATTATTGCACCGCTCACAGCGCCAGCACGCCCTGCGCACGCGGTACCATTTTGATTGCGTCTGTCCGCGGTGCAAAGACGATCTGGACGTCTACCAAGTCTGCCAGATGTACCCGCACCTTGAATTGAACACATTTAGTCTCGTCCCCGATCTTCATAAAACGCGGGAACATCCCGCGAAATATCCTCTACACTCCAATAAGCCCCTGCAGCAGAACATTGAAGAGGTCTATCCGAGCTGCTCGACTTCACTGCAAGGGCTACATCTAGCAGAGAAGTATAGAACACTGCAGCAGCGTTGGAAGGCATGCGCGCAGCTTCGCAAAGCAGAATTATACGCCATCGAGCCCCTGACACAGGTGCTCGTCGAAGCCAACATATATTTCAGTGAGCGAGGCAACTTTCAGTATAGCTTAGCTATCTCATGTTTCCTGGCTTTAAACTGCCATCCGTACCAAAAGCCCATGCCATTCTCCGGCCCGAGGATGAAAGGCATGCTCATGGTCGCGAAGCTTCTAGCCGCCGTACCCCCTTCGCCTGCCTCCTCTGCCTCGAGCGGAGATCTCAGTACGAGAATTTCGCAAGCTATGGACGGCATGGACCAGGCTACCATGTGCCAGATAGTCCTAGCAATGGTTGTTCATTACGGACAGGCGGCTCATTCCAAAGAGTGGCAAGTATATCGCCAAGCGAGAGAGTTGCTAGACGACGTTGAGAGCCTACCAGGCCGGGAAACCGAAAACGCACTTATCAATGCTTTCATCCGAAACCCGAACGGCTCGGAAGAAAGGCGTTTCTTCAAAACGGCAGTCCTAGACCCTATCCAAACACTTTCTGACTTCGCCCTGGAGATCATGGATACCGAATTTAACATATAAAACTAATATATAGAGCCTTTGATACACGATATATACACAACGCCTAAGCCCTATTGTCATTGTGGTCGATGACCTTGTAGAGACCAGCCAGCCATGTTGAACATCTAGCGCATTCGTACTTCCTTCCAGCAGCAATATCCGAGGCACTCTCATAAGGCGGCCGACCATCCAGAAGGGAAATAGGTGGAAGAACATCTTCCACCTAGGTAGTGTTCCATGACACCCGCCTCTGGCTCACGCAGATCCATATTATTTTGTACTTGATAAACTAATAGGAGAGAGGAGTTGGAATTGCCTTCTTTGATATCCTTGGTGAGACAAACTATTCTAGGCAAATGTAATTATTGTTTATATTTAATCAATCCCTTCAAAGCTACCGTTATCCAACTCAACTTTGGCATTGGCGCCAGTTCGACAGGAATGAAGCGGGTTCGGGCTGAAGGAACTATGCGGGCTTGGAGCGTAGTCTAGAGATTATTATCTTGTTTCACTCCTTGTTCTCCCCGTCCGTCTGCAGTAAAAAGGGCTCCTGGTTAGGTAACTTGAAACTTGGTGTTGGTTTCGGGTATTGTTGTTGTATCCCTGGTGATGGCGAACGTGACAGAAAGCTATTGGGGGTAGGGCCAGGTCATGGCGATGGTCCTTGTCATAGCGATAGCCCTTGGGGTCTGTCCGGCTCGTCCTCCACTCCACCTCTTCCTCCCTCGAATTTCTGCTTGTCCACCTCGTACACTGATAATCGAGCCACCTTTGCGTCTTCGTACATACATGAAGGCCACGTAAGCGCCAGGGCCTTCCAGCCACATGACTTCCTCCCAGTTGGCCTTGGAATACAGATCTCGACCCCACAGGTCGGGTCCCAAGGTATTCATCAGTACAGAACGAAGCATCTTGCGCGACATAGAATACAACAAATTCCTCATACTTTGGTCGCGAAGGCGAGCCTGGTCGTCCACCAAATCAGAGCGAACCATCTTGCCATAGATCTCATGCATCGATGCTCCGTCGTCGAGCATCTTTACCAGCTTCACAGTTGGCTCTGGCATTATCAGCATCTCCGCCGATCTCTCTGGCTGCAACGTAGAGTCCATGATGACTTGTTGTCATATAATATACGTATGATCAGGAACGTCAGTATGGAAATCTAGCATTAGGACGGAAATATGATGGGAAGTAGATAGAAGGAGAGGTAAAACGACGAAAACGACGAAATAACCCAACATAAAGAAGGCTTGATAGGCTTTAGTGTAGTAATTTGGGACAGTATGTTGTCCTATGTTGGCTTTATCACGAAGTCGGTGAACTTCTCCTCAACTGCCCAATTATTGACGTTCTTGTCGATATGAAAGTAGGCTAGACTCCTGAAGGTGTCCTCAAACATCTTCATTATCTCATACTTGGGCAGGCAGGAGAAGCGCCGATCTCCTACCTACATCGTGTGTTTCGGTGAACGCGGACTTGAGTACCCGGTGACAAAGGTCGCCGGCGGGTTTAGATGTTGAATGCTCGTGTTGGCTTCACCTCGTAGAGGCAACTGAGCCTAACAACTCTGAATTATTGGTGACCTCGAAGATGAACCCAAGGACAGAACACGTGGCGGAAATAATGTCGACCATGATGTGTCAATGGTCGTTAGGGATCTTAAAAAGAAGAAGAAATGATGTGAACGGCTAGTGTAGCGAATGCTTATAGCCGGACAGTGTGCTCGCATCTTGTCGTCGATGGAAAGAGCCTTCATCATTCCGACCTCTTCGCATTAAGACACTTGATGGCGAACAATAACACTTGAACTGGTTCGACATGCGATATTCGAGAATGGCTACGAGCTGGTTCTTGATCTCGCAGTACAGGCGAGTCTCAGAACTGCACAGGCAGCAGGACGCCAGCCGATGCTTGTTTGGGAAAGGTTGGTCGGTCAGGCAAGTCCATGTGATCATGACCATCAATTTGAGGATGGTAGGCGCTGTTCCCAACCCAAAACATCCACGGCCGATCTTGCCTTTTGCTTCTACCGAGAATAAAACGGTGTAAGGTATTCCAGAGCCAACGTCAATGTTGGAACTGAGCATCGGCACCATCAGGCTCAAAGCGCAATTAAGAATATTTCCACCCCTATTCCGTGATTGAACGTTGAGCTGTCGTTGGCTTGATGAGCTCATCGAATCCACCGTGGTGGTATTGCCGTTCTTGAGGAGTTTCAACTGTCCGCCATCCGATAGCCACTCCACGTTTGGCTGTGGCTCCTCGTTCTCCCTAATCATCCGCGATGTGTACTGCGATCCCGTGACCCACGTCAGAGGCGTGTCGTGGCTGTGCTGGCCCCCGACGTACATCACCCCCTCCGTCATTCTGGTGACTGCATCGAGCTACTTGGAATACAGCCCAGCAGAGATCACCTTATCTCGGCTGGACTTCTGCCTCTCCTCAGCGCGAGGTTGTCATTGTCGAGATCTCCGTGGTCCGTCTTGTAGTCAGTGTAGGGGGTCTCGGAACCCGGATGATCGGGTGGTAGAGGTGATTCGTGAGCTGTATGTGTGTCAGGATTTGATCATAATGTTTCATGAAAAATATCCTTGCCCCTGAGGTTACGTGTTCGGGTAACATGATAGTGAGGCTTAGACATGATGTCGAGCAAGAAACACTATTGACACTGAAAGGATGGATACACAGAGAAGAAAGGAAAATGGGTAGATTGGAGGAAGTGGAAGAGCAATATATAAAAACCCATAGTAACTACCTAGGTGACTAATAGGAAACTCTGCGAATATGCGTGCAATTAGGCAAAGTGGATTAGGTGCCTAATGCAAGAAAGTATAAAAGGGCCCCCTGAATTAGGTGAGGTGAATAGTAGGTTTCTTGGAAAGAGCCCTTTTTTACCTCCATGGCTCTAATCCAATACCTTATGGAACCTACCTACCTAATGAAAGATGAGTTAGGTGCTACACTTGATCATCAAATTCAAGACAAATGACTTATTCTGAGAACATTTCTCTGGCCACAGGTAGGCCCGGTCTGTACATATCCTAACCTCATATGATGCGTGTTGATGCAAGGTAAAGAATTCCAGGCTCGGCAAGACGCACGTTAGTAGATCTGAGTTTGTTCAGTGCGTTCGTGCATCGTATTTACCTATACAGGTAGACGGGGTAAATAAACTTTTGGTTGCCTCTGCACAGCAAACTATGACTTCCATCTGAGTTGATGGGAGAGGGCGTGTGGATGGCATGCCTCAACTTGCAGGCTATGGGATACGTTGAGCTTACCTACATGTAGTAGGGCACCAGGGGAGTAAGACTACTTACATGCCATTGAAAAATGCATATGATGGCATGAATGGCGTTAAACTAATCCATCAATAGGTAGTAAGGCACCAGGAAGAAAACACCAGAAAAACTTGACTAACCATTGAGGCCATTGGCATTGGTCTATATACCTAAACCGAGGTAGTCCACAGTGAACAGGAACGGGTATCTCGAAATTCCCAGTTGCAACACACATTTCGTGACGTCGTATCTCATGCATCGTGCCTATTCCACCGATGCCCGCAGCCATTCCATTACTCGTACATTCCCAAGAGAAATTGTCCCCAATACACGTAGATCGTCCCCAACTCATCAGGGGCTCTAGACGTAATCAACAGCGAATGTTCAAAAGTAGGACGGACAACAGGAAGGTACCAGAATTCCGGGTCTGATCGTGACCACGTATCTCACGCACGCGGGAACAAGTTCTCCAGATTCCACAAAAGCAAATATCCGGGACCTATCATTTGACCCCAATGAAGCCAATGCCATTTCTTGCAACGCCCACCGCCTTCCTCAGCGCCTGGTCCTCCGTGTCCGTCCACTTGACGCTCAGCTCGTCCCAGTTGCACCCGGGGGCGTTATACTCCTTCTTGAACTGAGCCTGCATAGCCTGGAGTCTCGCCATCTCGCGCGGGTCGCCGGAGCCGCTGAACACGACGAAGCCGGTGCAGGGCGGCAGGGCGTCGTAGACCTGCTTGACGCGTCGCGTGAGGTTCTGGACGCAGGTTTCGAGGGACATGCTGGAGAGGTCGGGGGGCAGGAGATCGCTGTTGCGGTTCCACCATCCCTGGAAAGCCTCCAGCTCGCGGAAGCGGGCGAAGACGAAGTCGACGCCGCCGAACGGTATTTCTTCTGCTAGCGGGTCGCCTCCCACCGCGCGGATGATGGCCTCCACTACTTCGTCGTCGGACTTGCAGCCGATAGGGTACGTCGAGGCGGCCCCGGCGCCCTTCATCGGGTCGCCCCAGTCGATCATGGCGCTCGTCTTTCCCACGTTGACACCCCCTTTCGCCTCAGCTCCTCCGTTGGCACGGTAGGCTTTGCCAGTGCGGGTTAATCGACGGAACAGGTTTTCGCCTTGGGCTTCGTGGTTTCCCCAAGCCTTGCCCTTCTCGCACTTCTGCTTGACGAGATCTAGGCACGCCTTGGCATCTTCTATCGAGTCATGTCCCGCGACGCCTTTCTGGATCTCACGCTTGAGAAATCGCTGCGATAGAAACTTGAGACTATTCTTCAACGGAGGTCCTCGGTTATGCGGGAAGAGGATCGCCGTGTCGACAACGAAGGGATGAGTGAGTTGCAAAGCTTTCATGTCCGATTCCAAGGAGTGTCCTACCAGGATCGTACGTGGGTGGAGAATCTCGAGGAGCTTAGCCTGGATATCTCTAAGCGTTGTAGTCACCGGAGCTAGCATTTGCTCTGTGATGCCGGAGAAACGGGTAACGTAGTCAATGATGGGCTTGTCTGGCTTGACGAGCTCATCAAGCACAACAGTTCCGTCCCAACTTATCAGGCTGACTCGTGTCAGGGAGTACTCTTCCGGCCCTGTCACACACATCTCGCAATCGAGGGCGAGGATTTCTCGGCCCGCTGTGATGCTCCCTTGTTGGATTTCCTCCTCTGGAACGTCGCCATCGTCGAGACTCCACACATTACTATGAACCCAGCCATCCAGATCCTGAAAGTTCTTGCGTCGCTCTACCGGTATAGAAGCCGGGTGCAACACGTATCCATTGGCTAGAAAGTCTTCGGGCATCGTGAGGAATTCGGTGATTCTAGTGCGCTCGTCCTTCCAGCCTTTTGGCTCCTTGGCGGGTTGGATGCCTCGGTGGCTCTTCTCCTCTTTGGTCTTTTCGGTCGGCGCCGTGAGCATAGTACCGAGGGGTGAACGTATGGTTCCGTACTTTTCGTTGCCCGGTGTCTTAACCGGCCACAAGTGGGGAAACATATCGGCAAAGTCCTTAAGAATCTCAGGAAGCTCTTCTTTCTTAAGCAATCGCGGATAATAGTCGTCCGGCGCAGTGATGACGCGGTTCTTCTGCACTCCATCAAGAGGTTGATCGTTGTACGTTGCAAAGTCGACGTCTTGCTTGAACATGGCTTCTTCCAGGCCCGGTACCATGATTGCGACAATTTTGCGAAACTGCGGTCGTTGCGAGACGGAGACCCATTGCGGCGCTACACCCTCGGCGAAGATATAAAGAATCAGGTTGCGCAAAGAATCCAGGGCGATCTTGGATTGAAGCTTTGCATTGTAATTGAATGTGATTGAAGGGTAATTGTTCGACTTGGGTGCAGGGACCTTCTTTTCCTTCTTCTCTTTCTTTGATTTCTTGGTCGAACGTCTATCCACAGTCTCCCAACCCTCCTCAGCTTCGTCATGTGGTTTGGGGCGCTTCAGACTACTGGATTCACTAGTCGCAGTGTCGGGTGAAGTGTCTTCCGTAAGCTCGGGAGGAATCTGCGAGGGCGGAACTTGAAGGTCGAAGTGGTGAGTTGGATCAATCGGCGCATCCATAGGAATGTCCAGTGAAACAGGCAGAGGCACTTCCTCAGAGTGCCCGATAGTACCTTCCATGGTCGCGTTATTGTTTCAAAGCCACTTCAAAAAGAATTGAGTGGTGATGGCAAAACGCAAGTTTACAATTGTTGGAAGTTTGCATTTGCAAGTTCAAGAATTAAGAACTAAGGAACTTCGCGGTGTTGCGTGGGATAGGTTCGGGTGCCCCACCTACCTACATACATAGGTAAGGTACGTAGGTACAAGATAGGTACTTCGACCCACTTCGGACTACATAGGTACATGTACGTGGGGGAGGCTGGGATTCGTCAATCGAGCAGTTCGAGTCGAGTTGAGGTTACATAACATACAATATGATCTCATTCGTCAAAGGATCAAGCAAGAACGATAGAAAGACGAGAATGGGCTCGGGAACTACGTAAATAAACAGGAGTATAGACAGGTACAGGTAAGTGCGACATTTTAATGGAATTTTCAGCGCGAGCTCTAGAATCTATCTTCATACATGCAGGGCAAGAAGAGGAAGTTATAAGTACGTAGCTATGATTATACAAGAGACCAAGAAGCAAGTAGACCACCTTGTCTGTCTGTCCGGCGTATGATGTTCATACACCGCGGAATGCTCGTTGATATGAATTTCCTTCCCCTTTTTGAACGCCTGGTGATGGAAATTCTATGCCTCATAACTTGCTCTTGATCATGTCCGGCTTTCCGTCCTCAGATACAACCACCACCACCACGCAGATGTCGTCCACCTTGCCACCGTGCCAGTTCTCCTGAGGGTAATACTTCTGGACTTCTTTCGCGAACGGCCCGTCGGCTCGCTGATTCATGCTGGCTACCTTAGCAGCTCCCGCGATCTCGACCGCCAGTGCGCTCTGGAGTGTCAGTGGCCGCTGCGTAGAATCTTCGGCTTGAGTATAGGACTTTAAGTTGTCAGCGACCAGTATACCGCCCTCGCTTGCTCTCCATGCGCCAATGCCGACCATCAGTCGGCTCACTATCCGCAGTATGTCCTGGTTGAACAGGTTGTCCCAGACCCCGTCGCTCGCGAAGACGAGTATGTCGCCATGCTTCAGCGTGTGCTGCGTAACGTCCGCGTCTTTGGGATAATCACATAATTGGGCCCCACCGAACACGGCGGCGCGGGCCAGCATGCTAGCCGGCACGATCGACAGCTGGTACGGCGTGTTGAAGGCATGGGTCTGCGGCTCCGAATAGCTATGGACCGCATTCATGCGCAGATGCACGAACCCCGAGTCGCCCAGGTTGGCCACCTCCAGCTTGCCGTCCTCGCCTGCAATGCCGACAGAAGCTGTGCTGCCACCTGCGTGTATAGTCCCGTCCCTGCATACGTCATCGTATCCCTTCTGCATCAGCGATCTGGCTGTTAGCGATGATTCGCTCGAGTCGGGCCTGTGCTCGTACGCTGCCGAGGCCATGTAGTCGCAGAAGCTGTGCGAGAAATCTGCCGGGTCGACGCCGCTGTCCTCCCAGCCCCCGACGCCGTCGGCAATCCCAAAAGCGATGGCATTGGTGTCGCCCACGCGGCTTATGAAGAAGGCGTCCTGCCCACTAGCCGGACGCTTCGACTTGGGGCGCTTTTTTGTCTGGATGCGATTGTAGGGGTTGAAATGGAAGACATTGCTCGCAGGGTCGAATTTCTTGTATTTAGCGGAGAAGGAGGAGGCGGCATCGTATGTGAATTTGCGCGTCGATTCTGCTTGTTTCTGCGTCTGCGCTTCTTGTGACCGAAGAGCAGGCTGAAGAGAGAAGGCCCGGGTACGGTGTTTTCGCTGCTGCGAGAGAGGCGTGAGGGAACGCGGCGGTCTTGCTTGATGCCGAATACATGCTATTATGGGATTTAATGGTATTCCATTATGTGTCTTCGAAAGCATCGTGGTCGAACTTGAGGAGGTGGCTTTCCATGAGTGGCCACGAATTGCGATAAACTACCTCATCTACCTCACCTGATTGTAACCTAAATAATCTTTTTTTTTTCTGTATTTTTTTTTCCTCATCAAGTTTAACGTTAGGTACTTGGGTCGTGCCAACGCGGCAAATATGGGCCTCATTAGCAGACGGCAGCAGCTGCATCCGTCTCTTCTCGGGCATCTCCACCTGCAACTACCAGACCCCGGAATTGGGGACTATTCAGCCGCCTAGACGTGACCCTAGCACGTGCACACGCGAAGTATTACGTGATATTTAAAGCTGTTTGAAGCTTGTTTGAAACTGTTCCTACCCGCGTTCCTCGCGTACCCCTCTTCTCTTCATACAGTTAAATTCACCACCTCTAGATATTTCACCTCCCAACTCATGAAGACAGACTACACATTGGCACGCACTAAGGCGCGACACTTCAGTCATGGCACCTCCAAATATCACCTCAATCCCTCTAGAGCTACTCCTCCAGATCACATCATACCTCAGTACAACGGACTATGGAGCTGTTCGCTTGACCTGCAAAGATCTTGAAGCCTCGCTCTTCAAGACATTTGCTCAGCAATACTTCACCACAATCCCCTTTCTACGCATTGAATTTAGTCTTCAAGCCCTCATTGACATATCAAAATCTCGCCTTTCGCCTTACCTAAAACATGTGATGATCCATCCTCTACATACGCCATCACACGCTGATGAGGTCTCCGATTGGACCTACGATCCTGACCTCGACTTTGGCTCCGATTACGGCCCTCCTCGCCCCAATCTTCGCCCGGAGGACCTCGATCGCCCGGAGGACTTAGAGCTATACCAAAGATTCCATCAATTCTGTCTTAACCAGATAGTTCTTACAGGAACAGGTCACGATCAGCAGATGCTTGTTGAAGCACTCCGCAACCTTAGCCTGGAAACAGTTAGCATCGTCGGAAGCACCCCTTCTGCAAGTGAATCTCGATTCGCCAGGTCATATGGTCATATCGGCTATGGAACGTATTGGGTCTATAGAGACTGGCAAAAAAAAGACTCCTCGTATAGCCGCGAGACTAGAATATATGATAAAGTGGTGACACCAAACACGAGCTTTTTGCAAAGCATACTGTCTGCGCTAGGGAAATCCGGTGTGGTTTTCAGGCAACTCAAAATTGTCGACATGGATCAAATCACCGACGAGGCACTCAATATCCCTGCCTTCATGGAGAAGACGATCCTGCCGATGTTATCTAATCTCGAAGCTTTAGATCTCGATCTTAAGGTCGGTGGACCAAGTCGATTAAACCAAATATCCTCTGATCGCATCGTTTCATGGAATGGACGCATCGTTTCATCGAATGGACGAAAGCCATATAGGATTTACAATTATTACTTAGGCAAATTCCTCTTGCATAGTAATCAGATCAAGCGTTTGTATATCCGAGGCAGTGGTCTCAGTGATGACTTACTGGCGTGGCTAGCAACACCAACTACAGACGAAGAGTACCATGGTCATCCTGGGCTTAGTCCACCAATGCCACCAACTTTCCCAAACCTTTACGAGCTTCAAATATTGAAAGGGAGTTCTTGTGGTTATCATGAAGTCAATGTCATTGGTATCATTAAGAAGTTCTCAACGACGCTGCGCAGATTGCATCTCAGTGGCCTGCAAATTGAAATGCCTAATTTAGGCAGATGGCCCCAATTCGTTGCTCAATTAACCCGAATTGGCAATCACCTCGAAGAGGTACAGTTTAGCGAAATGGGTCTGCACCTCAGCAGACCTGAAAAGTCCTGTTATAAAAACTCATTGCATATGAAATTCAACCAAAGCAAGGACCATTTGGAGTCTAGGCACTTCTTCTACAACGGCCCTAATATGGAGAAGGTTTTGGGAGATCTAGTCAAGACGACAACACTATGTGATCGCTACGATTGATACAGATTTATACCCGCTTAATATGGAGAGGATGAAGACAGGGACGATGATGGAGAAGATGAAGATGCGCTGCGTGAATGAGGTGGCCTTTTTCCAGCCTTCGAAGATCCGCTTACATCAAATTTTCGTCACCAATTGTTACGGCGCATACTTGCGCAGCATAACAATGGATGCCTTGGAAGTTCGGCGAGGTTGCGCTTCATTCTGGAGAACTCAGATCACCATCAGTTTAACATTGTATTAATAAAGGTTAGGGAGTCTGCGTTGCTAAGTGGTATTCATAGGGGTAGAAATAAGTCTGTATTGTTTTAGCACCTCAGTAAATTATGTGGCAAGCTGTGAACTCGATCCAGAACTAGACACTTGATACTGAACAGCGTTGTCGTGTTTCTAGAGTCATGAGTTGGTGATCTTATCGTGTGCTAATTGCTACTACGTATCAAGTGCAAACCCTGAACATGTAAATATTATCCTAAATTCGTGCTACTATGTCCAACGGTTCATAACTCGAGACCACATTTGCATAAGAAAATCAAATACGTCTTCAACGATTGGCCCGCTGGCGCATTCGATGGCTGCATGCTTGCTATTCAATGATTGGTCCATGACGAAATTCATCGGGCGGGTGGCTCGGATGGCACTAAGAGCGGGTTAAGTGGACAGGGGTCCGCATCAGGAAGGCCGGAGGCAAAGACGGGCCGTGTGAGTTGATTAATTGAAAGCATGTGATTGGCCGGAAAGTGGAAAGGTCTCATGTTCAATAGCCGAGGGCAAACCGGGTCGGGTGGAAAGTGGAAAGTGGAAAGTGGAAAGTTCGATGATGAAGACATTTGGGAACTTAGTCTTTTTTCACTTTCACCTTTTGCTCGTGCCAATCACCACTATTCCCATTATAACAAACTTTTTGTTTTGAGGAATTGTTTGGGCGGGTTGATTCCCAATTACATTCTACCTTATTTAATCCATTGCTCCTAGATACTCTAATATATCTCTACCTATTTTGTCGCTAGCGACGGCAAGGAAAGGGAATCGATCCTCCAGACCAAATCTCCCTCAAATCTCCCGAATTAGCCCGCAATGGCAGCTCTCCGCTCTACATCGTCACGGCTGTTCGCCACAGCCTCATTACCGCGCTCGGCGACACTCCCGTCCATGTTTGTGCGCTCAATGGCATCACTAGGCGGCGCCACGGTCGAGGCCAACCCGAAAGGCAGCACAGATTCGCGCATGAAGACCTTCCAGATCTACCGGTGGAACCCCGACTACCCGACCGAAAAGCCGAAGATGCAGACGTACACGTTGGACCTGAACAAGACGGGACCCATGGTGCTCGACGCCTTGGTCCGCATCAAGAACGAGATCGACCCGACCCTGACCTTCCGCAGGAGTTGCCGAGAAGGCATCTGTGGTAGCTGCGCCATGAACATCAACGGAACGAATACCCTGGCTTGCTTGTGTAAGTGCTGTCTGCAGCGACAAGAGATGAAAGGGTCGAGGCTAATATGAGACTACACAGGCCGCATCCCGACAGAGACCAGCGCCGAGATGAAGATCTACCCTCTACCCCACACATACGTGGTCAAGGACCTCGTCCCGGACCTGACGCACTTCTACAAGCAATACAAGTCCATCAAGCCGTATCTGCAGCGGGACACACCCGCGCCTGACGTACGTCATCACCTCACATCTCATCACATAGCATCACGTCACTTCACTTCACTTCACTTCACTTCACTTCACGTCACGTATTACATCATGACATATCTTCACTCTTTGTTCTCACACACTTACTAACTTGTATGATGTTACAGGGCAAGGAATACCGACAGAGCAAAGCAGAACGGCGCAAGTTGGACGGGCTGTACGAGTGCATCCTGTGCGCGTGCTGCTCGACGAGTTGCCCGTCATACTGGTGGAACGCCGAAGAGTACCTGGGACCCGCCATCCTACTACAGTCATACCGCTGGCTGGCCGACTCCCGCGACGAGCGCAAGGCTGAACGCAAGGCCGCCCTCGACAACTCCATGAGCCTGTACCGCTGCCACACCATCCTCAACTGCACGCGCACCTGTCCCAAGGGCCTGAACCCCGGGTTGGCAATTGCGGAGATTAAGAAGGAGATGTCTTTCTAAATTACTGTCTAGGCACCTACTTAGTGCTCAACCTATCCTACCTATCCTACCTATCCCTTGAGTATATAGGGGCATTGTGAAGGGGTAGGGGCGCCATGCGATTCGGTCTGAATGGATGCGATGAAAGGAAGACGAGACGAGAAACGAGACGAGACACCACGGCGTGAGGAGGAACGAAGGAACAACTGTACAAAGTTCGGAGATGGCGAAGGATATGTATGCTACGGGGCGCTTGGACATGACACTTACACTTGGCTCGTGTGGTCCAGGTATACGTCTTCAGCCCGCTTGTTCCCTTTTGTCGTCTCTACTAACCGCGAGCATGGTTGGAGTTGCGAGTCTCGTTTTTTTATTAGTTTATTAGGTTTTTTTTTGCCTGCCTAGGTAATTCTAGAGTAGAGGCGAAAATGCGACGAACCGTGATATCAAATACAGCATGTTACCTATGATCATGCTATGAACAGGCAGCTGGTGCAATGAGTGGTTTTCCTCTTCCCGTCCCCTATTGTCCCGGTTTTCCCCTTTCTCTCATGATGCCAATGTACGGTGTGTGTTTTGTCTATGGTTGACGTGGTGCAGAACTACCTAGGTAATATCGAAATTTCCCCGAGAGCGACACGAATAAATACAGAAACAAAAGAGAAGGAAATAGCCACCGATCATGAAACAGATCCATCCCGTCAGATCTCAACTAATTTTTGTTCTTGCGGCGCGGGGAGTGCAAGGGGTGCTGGCGGCTGCTCCACCTTCTGCCCCTGAATGCCCGGCGCGGCCGCCTGGTCTATCAGGCTCACCTCCCGCGCCGGCAACTGGCCAGCCCCAGTGCCCTGACGAGACGGGCTAGCCCTCGACGCCCCCGCGCCCCCAGGCGACCGGCCGCCGCCCTTCTTCTCCGGCGACTTGCCCTTGGCCTTGGCCGGGCTGTCCTTCTTCTCCCGCTCCCGCTCCCTCTCTCTCTCTCTTTCCTTATCCCGGCCCTTCTCCCTCTCCCGCTGCATCATCTTCTTGCCCAGACCCCCGCCGCCGCCGACGCCGACGCCGCCGTGCTGGTACCGCGCGTACGCGGTGTACGCCGGCGACGGGTGGTGCAGGCTGTTCATGGCCATGGCGGCGTTGAACCACGCGGGGAACCCCGGCAGCCCCACCTCGGCCAGCCCGTCGCGCGTCCCCGGCATCGCGTGCTCGTACCGGCACCGCGCGCCCCACTGGCACGTCCCCTTGTGGCACCAGTGCCGGCAGTAGATGCTCGCCGGGTTGCCCGGGATCGTCTGGTGCGTGCCGCCGCCGCCGCCGCCGCTGTGGTTGGTCGGCATGCTGCTGTTCGTGTTGGTGGTGTTGAGGTTGGGGTTGGGGTTGGTGGCGGTGTTGGTGCTGGAGGCGCCTGAGATCCCGTTGCGCCGTACGCTGGTGCTCGAGGCGGCCGGCTTGCTGTGCGGGTTGGGCCGCGAAGCTGCGGGGGGTTGTGTCTGGTACGCGTGCAGGAGCCGGTCGGTCGCCCGCGAGGCCGATGATGCGGTTGGGAGCATGGGTTGGTAAGGACCTTGGGGTGGGGGTGGGGGCTGGGATTGCAGGTATGGGTTCCCCATGGTGTAGGGGTTGGGTGCTGCCGCCGTGCTGCCGGCCACAGGCGGCGGCGGGTGTTGCGGGAGCAGGCCCATTGTGGTGCTTGGTGCTTGCGATTGACCATTAGTAGTTCGAGCTTGAGTAGTA
Source organism: Hypoxylon fuscum (assembly GCA_022578945.1). Taxonomy (NCBI): domain Eukaryota; kingdom Fungi; phylum Ascomycota; class Sordariomycetes; order Xylariales; family Hypoxylaceae; genus Hypoxylon; species Hypoxylon fuscum. The sequence goes on along the minus strand of MU399865.1, from coordinate 72,186 downwards.
GTGTTGTTGCTGCTGCTGCCACTACCGCTGTTGTTGGCTGCAGTGGTGACGTTGTGGCCACTGCCAACAGTGTTCTCGTCGCTGCTGGTAGTAAACGACCTCGCGCCCGGATCCATGCGAGAGCTCAGCGTCATCTCCGACAACGACATCAGCGGCGACGAGGTCTTGGACGACGAAGACGACGACGGCATGGACGTTGCTGGAGTCGAGGCCGAAGTGGAAGACTGGTGCTGGTGTTGCTGTCTGTTGTCGACGCTGCTGTGTATGTAGACTTGGTAGAACTCAGGGTTCCGTGCCACGGTGCCCAGGTTGGTGAGCCCGACAGTCTGCTCAACCCCGAGCTCGCGCGGCACGCCTAGTAGATCGAGCCATTCTGGCAGCTGATCTACGGCAACAAGGGGCACGATGGGACCAGGCTTCGTGATTATGCCCGACGCCGTGTGCCTTGTCTCGCCTGGGCGCACTAGGAAGTATTGTGGCAAGGGAATCTGCTGGGGGACTTGGTCTGAGGGAGAGGTGTCGGTGTTGGCTTGAAGCATAGAACCAGAACCACTGTCACGATGTCGGCTGCTTGCTAATCCCCCGTTGCCGCTACCCATGTTATTATGTTGGTTGTCCATGATATTCATAGTCAAGATGTAATGAAGACGTGATCGTGCTCTGGGTTCTATTCCCTACAAATTCAGAGATAAGTTCATTTAAGCAGAGGCAGCCCACGAAATCAACATAGATAGATGTAAGTTGATTATTTGTGTGTAGTTACATTGACCAGTAGTTTGATTATTATGCTTGTGATATAGCGGCCGAAATCAACACAAATATCTATCATGTAGTTTGGGTCTCCCATTGCATGCCGTTTGCTGGGTTGGTTCTGTAAGGCCTGTCCGTTTGTATACTACTACCTCTGCACAGTGTCAAATAGATAATATGTCTGTGAGATGGCTTGGAACAAAAACTGCAATCTACTGTAAACATTCCCAACCTTCACTTCTTTATCGTGAATGATTCCCAACATGTCTCGGGACAGTCTCCGTAGGGGCGGTTTGAGGATGGACCTACTCGGCTTTGTCTTCTCAGCGCAAGCTAAGACATTATAATATAATATGTATGAGTCAAGCCAACCCAGGCCACGTCGGGTCGGAAAGTCTTAATCTATGTTCTAGAAGGTTCGGCATGAATGGAAATGCACCATCATCGGAGCTCAACCCGGATCTTCGCCTCTAGGCCATCGACGCAGAAGCCAAGCTGCCGGGGCCCGTCTTGCAGCTCTACCTCGCGCTTGACCCACTTGCCCCTACCGCCATCCGGCTGGTCGCCCACATCTGCATCTGCGGCCTCTTCCATTTCTTTCTCTCTTCTTTCTTCCGCCTCCTCTTCGTCGCTGCTGTCTTCCACCTCATCATCGAACCCCGCCACGGGATCCCACTCCCCTGTTTCCCAGATCAAACGCAGGCCAAGCGGTCTCGCCCCAAACAGCTTGCCGGCAATCCCCTTTACCCTGTAGATGTCGAAGCCCTTTGGGATTCTGGTCGTTTTCTCTATCACTTTATCTCTATCTTCTTGACCGGAAGGGTGGAAGGTAAATTGCACTGTAACCAGTCTAGCCTCCAGGAACGCAGGGTTGATCTCTTTGCGCCTGTTGACAACAGGTTCCCCGTACAATTCACATAGCTCGGTATAGCGTCTGTGATGCTTAATGACCTCCGCGGCCTGACTCTCCGAGACCGCGGCTAGATGCTTGCCGATGCGGGCTAGGTAGAACATCTCTGCATCCTGGCGGTCAGAGTGGGAGATGGTACCGAAGTTGAGAGTTTTGAGGTTCGCCAGGCGGCCGACCGTAAACATATAGGCTTCCTCCGTGATTGTCTTAGACTGTGCGGAGAACTCAGGGTCCGGGTTGTCGTAGATGGGGTTGTGAGAGAAGCGGAGAGACGTCAGGCCTGGGAAACAGGTCGGCAATGCGTCGACGAATGCCCATGATGAAACTTGGTTGTATGATAAGTCTAGGTATTTCAAACTCGTTGAGAATACTGGTAAGTCGTGAGATGAGTCCCGAGTAATGGTAGATACGAAGTTGCCCTTGAGGTGCAGATTGCGGAGAGATGTCAGGCTGGCCAGGCTAGCGACATCAGCGATGGAGGTGAAATTATTAAACTCAAAGTTTAGAGAGACCAGAGTGGAAGCTAGTGTCGATACAGGGGGGTTTGGTAGGAGAGATAATTGATTTGCGCCGGCTGACAGCGTAGAGAGTGTTTGGAATTTGGTCGCAACATAGCATATCTCTTCCCAGCTCATCAAGGTTTCCTGAAGAGCTAAGTCCTGTATATTTTGCAGAGCATCCTTTGAATTCTGAAGATCCTCGTCTTCGAATATGTCCTGGAATCGATTGCCACTAGTTTTCAATTAGCCCGAACTTCGGGGAGTCCAATCCTAAGCGACTCACTTCAATCGTAAGCTTCGCAGAGCAGGCAGCTCGGAGCATATCGCTACAACCGCACCCAGTTTCTGGAATAGGTTGCGGCTGAGATCCAACTCCGCTATCTTTGGGAATGCCTGGCTGATGGGCCGATCGCCTTCTTCATAGGCCGACGCGATGCGCGCACCATCAACGATGACGACCCTCAACTCCGACAGTTGGGCCTGCTTGCGCTGAATCTTATCGAACCCAACCTCCTCCGCAACTTTATTCGAGAATTTTATCACACTCGTCTTCGCTAGCTCCGAGGCGTACTTATCCGTCACCGCCGCCACGAAACTCTGCGGTTTCTCTACAGGCCGCGTGGGTCGCACGAAGGACGCAGCGGACCCTGATTTGGCCTTGCCTTCTATAATCAATACTACTTCTTATTAAACGATGCAAGAGTAATTTGGTGGCTTACAGGTAAAATATCTCACTCCTTTATGTGAACCGTAGTGTTTTCCCCTGGCTGGATCGTCCCATTCAACGCCCAGCCAACTGCCGGATGTGCCATCGACTTCGCCGATGTACCGGACGGTACAGACAGCGCCGTCATAAGATAAGCGGTCGCCTATCTTCACATTCGCAGCCATCTCGAAATAGTGCTTGCGCTACAAATTCATTTCTGAGAGTTGTCCACTTGCTTGTGTAGTGAATTCAATTGGGTCGAGTTTTGGCAGAAGCTTGGGAAGTTGGATATCAGGCAACAACTTTGATTTGTTACAGCCTAGGGAATTGTGACGGCGTCACAGGAGACTTGTTACCGACCATAGTGGGCAGCTCCTAGGACACCAATTATGCCAACAACGTACTAATTTCAACAGATTCAAATGTGTTTTACTGTTGTGTTTTCATTTCATAATTGTTTGTAACTAGATTTTCATGAAAATATTCTCGCTCATAGCTTGCTCTTTGATTCTCCAACCACCTTCATCAATGCCCTCCCATTACTCAAGCAGACCTTTCCACCTGCGACCTGAACCACAAACCTGATCTCCTCCCATTCACCCTTCATCTCACCGGTTCTCCATACAGATGTAACCAACTTATCTCCGGGTCTCACGGGGCTCGCAAAGCGAGCCTGGAACTCCTTGATGTTGGCAGGATTGCTGCCGCCTAGCTTTTGCAATAGACCGTGACAAGCCGAGTTGAATGAGTATAAGCCGTGAATGATGACGCCGCCGAAGCCCATCTTCTTACCGGGCTCTGGGTGGGCGTGCAGCGGGTTATAGTCGCCATTGAGGCGGTATAGCAGGGGTGTTTGAGTAGTAGTCTGATCCTCAAACTCGACGTCGGGCTTCTTGTCCTTGGGTGGCGGGAAATTCTCAGTAGCCGGGCCCTTGGGACCGCCCCAATTACCCTGCGCGACGTAGAAGGAGCTGCCGATTGCGCGGCAGTAGACCTCGCCGGTACCGACGTCCACTAAGTCCTCCTGGATCTCGACGACGGAGCCCGGCTTTCCCTTATCATACACGCCCAAGACCTTGGTCCGCAGCTCGAACTTCTTGCCGGCCGACGTCGTAGGCAGGGGCTTGAGGAATTGGACCAGGCGCTGGCCATCGACGACTCGCCGCGCGTCGAAGTCGGGCACGTCGGGGATCTTGATCGCCTTCTGCGCGGCGTAGAAGTCGACGACTTCTTGACCGGTTTTCTTGAAAGCTGGGCAATGGTTAGTCGTGCATGGTTCAATTGGCTCGGAGGACGCTGCCTACGTAGGATGACCGGATAGGTCGGGAATACTGCGAAATTCGGATCGAGCTCCTACTGCATCGTTAGAAGGGAGGATATACGGCAGGAATGTTACTGCTACTGCTACTGCTACTGACATAGAGGAAGTGAAGCTCGTCTGCTGTGCAGCCTACGGTATTCGCGAACAGCAAGGCATCACGCTTCGTCCATGACACCTCGGTGGGAGGGTATTCAAACCCGGCTCCTGGTCCGCTCATTTTCGCTTTAGCTTTTACAAGTCGTAATTTAGATTGAGTATGGGTGATTTAAGCAATTGCTCGTGATACTATAGGCAATTCGAGAGAGGAATATATATATACAAGCTAAGGTATTCAAAGCAAATTATAGACATCTACCTTGAAAGACAGCCGATCCGATCTCCAAGCTCTGCTCAACCCCTGCAAGCCGAGGTTCGAATTTGTGGGGTAATTTCTATTCTCCAAGGAAGCGGACGGTTGCTAGTGAATTTATTACCTAAAAGATACGACAGTGAGAAGGGAAGGTATGTAGAGGTGAAGAAGACATGCCTCGGTTTGCAAGGTGAAACCAAACAGAAGGATTCGAAAAGTTTATCGCAATTACTAGGTATTCGCCTTCTTGACTTACCTAGGTACTATAAATACTTGCCTTATCGGTTCTACCTTTAGTGCTGATAATTCTCCGCCAACTGCTGCTCTGTAGGTACCTCGTCATAGGGGAAAGTTTCACTCATTAAACTCAGGCCAAGCCTGAAGTTTTCTGTTGTAGGTAGGTCCTCTGGCTCAAGAAGCTGCAGGTCAAAATTCCTCTCCTAGGTACCTCAATGCTCAAAATAGAAGCTGAAAGCGACCCCTATCAGCAGATTACCTCAGTCTGAGTTCTGGAGTGAGATTGAGGCAGCCATTGAACAGCTCCAGTAGAATAATGATGCGGACTGGACGAGATCTTTAGATATGCCTTGATGAATCTCACTTCATCCTTGATTATTTTGACAAGAGATATATCCCAGAAGTGATGGCGACCACTTCATTGTATTGGGTATCATGGTGGTTAGCCCGTTCCAACTTTGGCCTACCATTTTCCAGCGAAAAATGAGACCTCTGGAAATCGCGGGGCTGTGAAGGATGATGGCGGCGAGCCTAAATGATAGATTTTCCAGGACCCTATTGAGATAGTCCATTCACGCCAAGGAAGATGAGACACCCGAGCAGTAAAGCTACCGTGCTTAACTTGTAGATGTACTTTGGGACTACAACAAGACCAAAGCGTTTGAGAAAATGACAAGACCCTACAAGAGAAAATAAGGAAAGCAGGAGAGGGTCGTCGAGGTCAATTGCGGGGACGAAAATTCAGAGGGACGTCAGTTCGCACTTGAACAAAAATTGAACAGTTTATTCGCAACCCATACGTCAGAACCTAACGAGAGGAAAAGCACAACTTCGCGGGAGATGATAACAATCTCTATAAACATGTGGCATTCTTACTTGAGCTACACAACCTCTATAGGCTGATAACGAATTGTCAATGATGGTTCTTCTCGTGTCCGGTAGTCCGTTGTCCTCGATCTAATAGCTATGATAACAATCAATTCAAACTAGCATCTGCCCTAAGGTACCGATTATCGCGCCCGTAGCAGGGAGTTGGTTTTTTTTTCGTCGTTTTTACCTTCTTCATTATTTTCGTCCAATTCTTCTTCGCCATATCTCCCATTACTGTTCACTATTAAGTCAGTATATTCTTTAGTACAAACTTCTCTCTCTATCTCAGGCTTCAGGCCCTGTAAGAGATAATGTGTAAATTCGGCGGATGTTGCCCTTTTCTCTCCACTAGAGCATTAGAGGTCAATGCTAAGCTCTCTAGAATTCAGCGGTAAGGCCAATAGGAGCCACTGAATAGTAATGATCTAGTGGGCCGATGCCCTCTTTGTTGCACTGTCCGCCATGCTAAAGAGCCGCGGGGTCTCCTACTTCCAAGTTATACCTAATCCAGGATGCCGGTCGACCTCCGTAGACCGGGTTGTCGCGGGTTAAATACAACCGAAAGCTGCTATGCTCACCAAGATTTGGATTCAAAAAAACAAGTCAACTTGACGGTGAAGGATATTGTTTAGGATTATCCCCTAGAAATGTTATGAAAATGTCAGAAAAGCTCATTAGCGCAGAGGAAGGTGAGAAAAGAGCTCTCAACTTTCTATACCTAATACGCCCGCGCTATTCCCGGCTAGTTCGCTAACAATCCAACTCAGTCGTGAAGCACACATCGCCTGAGAGTTGTTGGGTGGTGCTGTACGGGAACGTTTACGATGTGACTGACTTCTTACCTTCACATCCTGGTGGCTCCAAGATCATTTTGCAGCTCGCGGGTCGGGATGCGACAGAGGAGTACGACCCCATACATCCTCCAGGAACTTTAGAGGAGAACCTCAAGCCTGAGGCCAAGCTAGGCCGAATCGATCCTCAAACTCTAGTCCAGACCACCAAGCCAGCGTCAAAGGAGGAGAAGAAAGATGTAGAGGGTCCGCCGCCTATGGAGAGCTTGCTCAACCTCAATGAGATCGAGGAGGTCGCTACGAAGCGCATGCCCGAGAAGGCTTGGGCATATTACTACTCCTCTGCCGACGACACCATTTCAAAGTCATTCAACAATGCAATCTACAAGGACATCCTACTGCGACCGAGGGTCTTCGTCGATTGCACGAAATGTGACACTTCTACGACATTGCTAGGGCATAAAGTCGACATACCTATCTTCGTAGCCCCAGCCGCCATGGCACGATTGGGACATCCCGACGGCGAGGCCGGCATCGCGCGAGCATGCAGCAAATTCGGCGCTATGCAGTGCATATCGAACAACGCATCCATGACACCGGAGCAGATCATCGCGGACGCGAAGCCGGGGCAGATCTTCGGGTGGCAGCTGTACGTGCAGAACGACCGGGCGAAGAGCGAGGCGATGCTCGCGCGCATCAACAAGATGTCGGACAAGTTCAAGTTCATCTGCCTGACCCTGGACGCACCTGTGCCTGGCAAGCGCGAGCTCGACGAGAAGCAGAGCTTCAAGAACGTCGTCAAGGTCGCCTCGGGCGTCAAGACCTCGGGCGAGCCCGAACGCCCCGGCGGCGGTGGCGTCGGCCAGCAGCTGTTCTTCGGCACGGCGGCTGACCTTACGTGGAAGATCACGCTACCGTGGCTCGCGAAGCACACCGACTTGCCGATCGTGCTGAAGGGCTTGCAGACGCACGAGGACGCGTACTTAGCGTCTAAGTACGCGCCGCAAGTTAAGGCGGTCATCTTGTCGAATCACGGTGGGAGAGCACTGGACACGGCGCCTCCGGCTGTGCATACTCTGCTCGAGATTCGCAAGTACTGCCCTGAGGTTTTTGATAAGATTGAGGTTTGGGTCGACGGCGGCATCAAGCGCGGTACCGACGTCGTCAAGGCATTGGCCTTGGGCGCCCATGCCGTCGGAATCGGTCGCGCAGCACTGTTTGGTTTAGGTGCCGGTGGACAGGAGGGCGTTGAACGGACTTTGGAGAGTGAGTATCCTTCCCCAATCCCTAGCCTTGCTACCGAACTAGGGGCGAAGTAAACGAGACTAACACGAAAATCGCAGTCCTTAAGGCGGAAACAGAGACATGCATGAGGCTACTAGGTGTTGAAAATGTAAGCCAGCTAGGGCCTAGACATGTGAGTATAACCCAATACGCAGGATAGTTATGAAAGACACAAGCTGACATATCTCACCACAGATCAATTCTAGGAAAGTAGAAAAGGACATCTTTGACGGAGAAGCGGGCCTAGACACCTTTGGACTATGGGATAAGGTCAGATCTAAAATATGAGATATACTAGACTGCGGTATGAAGTGTAGGTGGGGTTAGATTGTATATGTTACACCTTCCAGCATTGAATAGAATTACCATAGCGATGATGATCTAGTTCTTCTCAAATCTACCTAGTTAGGCTGGGTACTTCACTTTTTTTACAGCATTTTCTACACATAGGAAGTACATAACTCTTTAGGTTGTATGTGTCATACCTTGGTTCTATTTTTCGAGTTATGAATTGGGGTCTGCCAGCTCATCGGCACGACGCTACATGAGTGCGGATGTGCGAGGGGTTACCAACCCCTTGGGTTCGGGTTCGATAGTCTGCGTAGTTCGTCCCGGGCAGCCCGGGCATCTAAGTACCTACCTACCTACCTAACTTACTAGGAAGATGGTTGTCGTCACACGAGAGTAACCGGAACCGCCGAGTTACGAGTGCTCCAACATTTACATGCACTCGTATCTAGGAGGAGATCGACATTTGTGGGGGATGAGAAGCGAGCTGAACTGAACAGAACAGATGGAGGGTAAGTACAACGATGAATCTACACACCACCTCATTTCATTGTTTGCTCGCCGAGGTCGACTGTTAATCATCCCGTTACAAAACGGCTCAATATTCAGTCATCGGGTTATTCCCCAGGATTTTGACACATGTCTCAAATCTGGGGTATTGAGATTCACCCTCGTATAGCTAGACTATTTCGCCAAGGGTAGACTATACTCGCAAAATTCTCTAGCTATTACATCACTACTATTTAGAAATTTGCATGTGCTCTCTCACAATGCCGAGGGAGTCTCGGGAGTAAAAGCCACTTCCTTCAGTATAAATTCTTTGGTGGCATACATCTTCTATATACGGCTCGGGTTGCTACGAAATAGGAAAGTCGTCCTGTTGTTTTAGCACTCTATTGGCGGGAGTGATGTTGTGTAAGGTGAGAGCCAGGGTAGGATATTATTGATATTCGGATTGCAGACTGCCTATGGTCAATCCCACCGCACTGCCAAAGCATTCTTCTACCTGGGGAACCAGTATCTAATGTGAATACTAAGCTGTTTCAGGTGCACATATTGACGTGCTATGATAAAACCCCCTGCAATCATCGGGAAAAGGGGAGTAGGGCCGTTATTCATTTTCCAATGTACACTTCTAGGTTAGCTAGGTAGGTACTAGGAAGGATTTTGCCCGAGCCCTTAGTATTGAGATGCCTCTTCATGTGTTGCCGGTCGCCTGCACCGCCGTCCCTTAAAGGAGGTTTCCCTGATCCTAAGGAGAAGAGAAAAAATAGTTTGCAAAGATGTCGGAGTCTACTAGGGGTGAAAGCGGCATTGATAATGGGTCAAATAGTAAGCGAGCCGGAAGCAAAAATCCAAAGAGGCATTGCAGACGGTTTTGGTGGGTTTATGTGTTGGTTATACTCATTATCGCAGTTGCAGTTGTTGTGCCATGCGTGTAAGTCGATGACTCTAATCTACAGGTGTACACAACTTGATTGACAGGATATCAGTATACTTGTAGCAGTTCCTAGGATGGTCCAGCAAAAGCTGGACGAAGCTACGCTGTCTATCGATGGGATCGTAATCACCAATGCCCAGACCAACTGTCTAAACATGGCCATCAACTCAACCATCACTACGGACGGCTCAACCCATGCGACCATCGACGGATTCGAGGGCACTATGTATCTGTCAGACATCGAACCGCCCCTTGCATTTACGAGAATCAACTTCCCAGAAACTACATCAGACGCTCTACAGACTATAAACATAAGCCAAGAGATACCCATTTCGGATCTCAACGCGTTCACTACGTTCAACAGGTACCTCATACAACGAGAGTCTGTCAACGTTCTAGTGAAGGGTGACACGCACATCCACGTCCACGGCATCTCGCGAGCTTACAGCGTTACTTTCCGCAAGACCGTCGCTATCAAGGGGCTAAAAGGCCTCAAGGGTCTTGGCGTGACAAGTCCACACGTGAACACCGACCAGTACGACAACTTTAACGCCACGGCACATATTCCTAACCCGTCCATACTAACTCTAGACGTTGTAAGATTTTCTCCCCTCCCTTTTCCTCCGACATACGAGTGCCGAAATGATCGTATACGAGACTAGAAGGAAAAAAGGGGAAAGGGGCTAATGTGTCATCATCACACAGGGAAACACCACTTTCCACACCTACTTCAACAACACCGAAATCGGCACGTCCTATATCTTAAATATGAGATTGTATCCAGGACCCAACGACTTCTTCATATGGGCCGACATCAACCAAACTTCCATTGTTAACGGGCTGACGCACCGCCCCTGGTGTGAGCGTAACGGCACGCTCACTTTCCAGCTCGCCGGCAAGAACGTAACGAACGGCGGCCAGCCCATCCCGTACTTCGCCGACGCTTTGGCTGCTACTAACACAAGCGTCGATATTCCAATTGGTCAAGCGGTCAGGAGCGATATCGGGCTGCCGGTTACGTGTCTTGATTAGTGCACTATAGGAGCTTGTAGTTAGTATCTGTGTAGAGTGGGAGCTGCGGGGCATATACATCTATATATGTTAGTCGAGCAATGTTGAATCAATTTGAATTGTGTGCACAACCCTTTGGGAATGCTTCTATCAATGGGACTTCTATTCAAGTCCCCTTCGGATAGAAGCCGATGAGGTACCTAGTTGAAATAGGTAGATAAGCTACCTTGTGTACACATACGTACATCTCAATAGGATATAGAAAACCCAATATTGTCACAAATGTCGAAGACTCAGTTGAAATGTGATCGTGGGGAGATCATTTATCGAGTCTAGCAGTCCATCTCCTTAATAGCTTAATAGTCAAACCCCCCTAATCCAACCTCTCATACGAACAATAGCCTTCACCACCCCTCAAAAAGGTAACGAATGTAAGAAAGAGAGCTTAAAGAAGAAATGAGTCGCTCCACTCATTCAGTCATGACCAGTCTGTCAGCCGTTACTTTCCCGGTGATCTTAGTCTGGCTCGGGTTCGGTAGCCCGCGAGCGTAGTCCTCGAGAGAAGGGGTATCGGCGAATAATGCGATCGCGTGCTCAGGCGGGAAGCGAGCGCCGTGACATGATGCTTGGTCAACGAGAGACCGGATGTGCGCTGCCTCGTTCGCGGTAAGTACGATGGAGGCGGCGGCGCAGTTTTCCTCGAGAGACGCGAGCTTGGTAGTCCTACAAACTGCGTCAGAAGCTGCACGCCGGTAGACTCCCATATGAAGAGATAGGTATATGAAACTAGGAGTAAAGATCCGAGAAGGAATCGGGCATTGCGTTGGGACATAAAGAAGTAAATATATCTCGCTTACCCCGGAATCGGGAAGATATCATCACCCTGGCTCAGGAGCCACGCGAGCGTGAGTTGCGCCGCAGTATACCCCTTTTTCTTCGCTAGCCTCTCTAGCTCCTCGACGACTAGCATATTCTTGGGGAAGTTCTCCGCCGAGAAGCGCGGGTAGTGGCACCGCACGTCCTCCGGCTCGAAGTCGGCAGGACTCTTGATGTGACCGCTGAGCAGGCCGCGCGAGAGCGGCGAGTAGGCCACGACGGCAACGCCGAGCTCGCGGCACGTCGCAAGAAGGTTCGTTTGCGGGGACTCGATTTCCGTCGTGAACGGGCTGTATTCGACCTGTGCAGCTGCGATCGGGTGTACGGCGTGCGCGCGCCGGAGAGTTTCCGAGGAGACTTCGCTTAGCCCGATGTGGCGGATTTTGCCTTGTCTTTTGTTTACGTGCTATGTAAGCGCTGCTACTTTGAAGCGTAGGTACCTAAGTAGGTAATCAAGGTGAACAGTCATAACGTACTCCTTCATCTTGACCATCTCAGCCACGATATGCTCGATTGGCGTGCTACCGTCAAGCCGGTGCGGGTACCATAGGTCAATGTAATCGATGCCCATGCGCTTCAAGCTCTTATCGCATGCTTCACTAACATAGGCAGCATCGCCGCGAAAATCGAAGCTCCCATCTTCAAGAAGGACGCACCCGAACTTAGTAGCGAGAAAGATGTCAGAACGCTTGCTGGTCTTCGCAAACCATCTCCCTATAAGGTCTTCCGCATCTCCCTAGTATAGGGTTAATAACGTTAGGTTAATTTTCTGGCTGTTGTAGCCTATTGGGGTCTATGGCAAGCAGAGTCTTACATAAAAGTCGCTGGTATCCCAGAAATTCTCTCCGAGCTTGTGGGCGTGATCGAGAATGCCGAGTCTCTGCTCGTCGGGTAGGGGTTTTCCGTACCCGAGAGAGAGGCCCATAGTGCCGAAACCTATCCGAGGGACCAAGGGCCCGTCTTTGCCTAGCCGACGAGTTAGAATAGACGACATGGTTATGAATTTCTCGGCTGAATGGCAGTTGAGCAAATAGTTGAATGCCTAGTTGATGTGGTGTCGAGTCTGTTTCGAGGAAGCTTAGGCACACTTAGAATTTGTTAGATGTGGTTCATGTTTATATACCATGTAAGGACGGAGTTCACATCTCCTAGTTATGTAAATTCCGCAAGTATGTTATATAGTCCGCTTCGAATGTGCGGACTCGAAGTAGACCTGGCACCTGCCAAGTCGCGGAGGAGCTGCGGAGTTGTGACGAACCTGTGTCTTCGGCCAAGTTCCCGATGTGTAGACTCTATATCGGAAGGCGTTTGCTAGTCTCGTAGCAAAACATCTTCATCTCATTGACGCCAAAAGTTCTGGAGAATCGTAGTCAGTATGTAGGTGTGAGAAGTAACTCGGTGGGCTCACAGTGTCAGGAAGACCATGGCGAATTCGTCTACGTCGTCTCCTGTTCCTGTCTGCACAAATTTGTCGAACCCAAAAGCAGATATAATCCAAATAGGCTTCTCTTTCCATGACTTAAAGAAGTCTAAAGGGTTCGTAGCATTCCATAGGTGTTTCGATAGGGTCCATCGATGGACATTTTGCCAAGTACCAAGATCAGCTACATCGATATTAGAATTGGCAACCAAATACTGGTTCAATACCTAGGTAACTGCCTTACCAGGTTGCCCTCGCCCTTTCAAAAGTTCCCAGAAAGTTTTCAGGGCGGAGGAAATGACATAAGTCCTTCGCACACTTTCTGCAAAAAGCCAGCGCTATTTATCGTTAGAGCTAGTGAGCAATTCCACGTAACAGTTTTTTATACGTACTTCCCATGACTCGGGGGGCTTGCTGCGGATTTCGGCAGCGTCCAGTTCAGCAAAGTCTTCCAGGTCATCCCCTATTTTGCTCAGTTCGTTGTTCCAAGCTTCTAGTAATGGCACGTCGTCCTCGGCTTGTTGGCCGAGAGTGATATCACCGTCAAACATGCGAACTGTCTGATAGACGAGCAGGGCATGGACCCTCGCAAGCTTCTCCAGCGAAGTTAACACTGGCGCAGCGGCTGTCTTTACGAGATCATTAACATTTTCGTAAAGAACCCTTAAGACAAGGCCACGGGTTGCCTGTGTCTGATTCGTGTAAAGAACGCACACCGAGAATGCTTGTGTTATCCAGCGTGGGATGTTGCCTGGGTAGAGATTACGATGCATGTAAATGGTAGAATTATTCCGGGCAATATCAACATGAAAATTCTTGAAAACACTTATTGCATATGCGACTCTAGTCGATGCGTCGGCTAGTTGCCATGGTGCGTAATCATCCTACAATCATGAGCATAGGTAGAAGAGAAACCCACACGGATTACAAAAACTTACGCATATAGCATTCATCTTCGAATAGTCTTTTCGCGTCAAAGTCTTGCTCATTAGTGTAGACGTCATATGTGTGCCCTGCCTTAGGAGATCAGTCTGCCCAAAGTCATCATCATATCCGCCTTCAGTGACTGGATTCATTAGAGACTCGAAAGTACTATCGATTTGGAGCATTGTATTAGGTGATAGGATACCAACGTTGACATCGAATTCCATAGAGGAATCGTCATCGTTAAACATGATACTGTCTCCGCAGGATGTAGATGGAGGCCCAGCAAGTGAGTCTCGACTCATCAGAGCATCAGTGGAGTTGCCACCCGACTGCATTTCCAACTGGCCTCCATAGATACAAAGATATCGCTTCTTGTTACAGTTACCACAGGCTGGTGTCCGCTTGTCGCAGCGCCGCTTGCTTTTTACGCAGGCATTGCAGCTCTTCTGCCGAGACGAGACTCCTTTGCTAGGAGCCATGGATCCCGAATAAGAAAGAAGCTTGTACTGTGAAGGCAAAAGAGTATGATATTAAAGTGTGGTAACTATAGGATGGTATGCTCGTGGGCATGATTCATTAACAAGGCGGCCTCCGCAAGCTGTGAATGTCTCAATGAGAGAGTCCGCAAGTCCGCAACCTAGAAATCTCCCAAACTCCGCAAGATCCACTCAACGGGGCCCACCCCCCTTATGTCCTCAGGCAAACGCCGAACTACGAATAACGATCTCATATCGTGACTAAGCACAGCTAGACCAACTTTAGGTAGGCATTGTTAAGAATTGCCTTGTATGATAACATATATCATACCTCAGGCAAATCTTAGGTAGTCTTTACCTACCTACATAGTGCTTACCTACCTAGGTTATGTGGTACCTACTCCTAGCTATGATATCCGATATCAAATATCAGTATTAGAATCTACACTGAGCTATAATGGTTTCGCGTGCAAACCCGGGACACATGATATCACTAGGAGAAGAAGATCGTGCCCTAACGTTCTGTGCCGGGCACACATAGTTAGATGCCCCTTTTCTTCTCTACCCTTCGACTGGACATGGTCCATGGGTCACGCTTATAGTAGCCTCACCTCATTATTTTCTAGTTAACTTTCACATATCCCTCTAAAAGCATGTACCTACTTGGGGCTATGAATTGCACTCAATCTCAGCCCGGAGTTATCATGATGAAAGGACCAGGCTAACTGCATTTGCGCACTTGTCCACCATTGCACAACTAGTAATGCTCGTGATCGTCGTTTTGAATGTGCTGCAAAAAACGCCATCGTCACTCATTGAAACCGTCGCACCAGATTCGTCCCGAAAACCACGGTATTGGCAGCACGATTGGGTGATGTTGTGGTCCCAAGAGAGCACCGCTGTTTCAGTGACGGAGAGTTCCCTCCTAAGATTGGCTTTCGAGGTAAGGAGAGCACGCTCGCGTAAGACATTAGCCATGCTACGTGAGGTCTTACTGATCACTAGCTTCACATGTGGGGGAGCGCTAGTTGAAAAGAAAAGAAAAAATCGGGCATCGTCTCGAACTGTCCCAGCCAGTCGGTACGAAGATTCAAAGACGGAGGCTCGATCGCGAACTCCTGCCTATTCAAGATCCAGATTCGGCCGTCAAGCGGCATTGCGGGAGAGCGATGCAGACGGGAGCCGGCAGGATGTAAGCAAACCCGTCAGTCTTTCTACAGTCAGAACGCGACATCCGCGCCCGAGACAGACGGGTCTCACTCTATGGTGTTTCGGGTTACCGCGTCAGATCGCGCTACCTCGCGCTACCTCGGGGTCCAGAAACGTGGTATAGAGGCACAGAATCTGTTGTGCCCCCAAGTCATATGTCTCATTTGCTAGGTACCCCGATCATTGGAAAAAGAACTTGAATACCATGGCGGCGGGATATCTGGGGCAAACGTGCGAAGGTAGATGTAATGAGGGGAACTATGCAGCAGACAGGTCGCTCGCCAGCATCTTCCCCATGAGGAAAATATGCAAGGACGTGTGTTACCGTGCTCGAGTCGCACGAGCTGTTAAAAGGAGAGATCCTTCGACAGATGCGAGATGTCTAGGATGGATGGGTGACCATGAGGATCGTGGGACGTAGCTGTACATGCTTCGCCCGACCTTCTCATCTACATGCCTACATGCTCTACGCGCACACTACGGCAATCAAAGAACGCTAAGCTTTCCTGGAATGTCCAGGTTATACCTAAAGTCTGGATCTAGCAAGTCGTGACGGTGCTACTTACAACAAGCTGACAGTGAAACTATTGGCCCCAGCTGTGTGATGAAAGAGCCGTGATTCGCACTAGTTGGGCGCCCCTGGCGTCAAGTATTGACCTCTAAGGTTGACTTTGAACTGAATTTGCACGTGAGGTTGAATGATCACCGTCACCTGATATACTAAAGAAGCCTTGGGAGGGAACCAATATAGGTCTGATAGAAAGCAATATCCCAGCCTCTTGGGTTGAAGAGATGCTTCATAACAGCCTGTGAGATACTTCCGAGAAGCCAAAAACCTTATACGGCTCTCCATATGCTCGATATAACAATAACTTCGAGCCCCGTACACAGAAATGATAGTAACTTACTTTATCTTGTAGCGATACCGCGCCTTCATGGTATGTATAATTACTGGCTGTCGTTCTCCTATAGGTAGTTAGTATGCTCCTAATCTCTAGCCGTCACAAAGGAAGTGCCGACATCCGGAAACAGACGTGTCACATTCTCTAAGATCGTTGGAGCAAGCCTCTTATGTATTGCCCGATTCTAAACGTATGCTTTTTGTCCCATCGATGCGTCTGATGATAGACGATCTTAAAATGGCAAGAAATCTGGGAGCCACGATCCTCTCCTCGAACTAACGGCGCCTCCGCGTATTGGACAAGCCAGGCACGAAGCTGACGCTAGAAATCCGCAGAAAAGTTTGCGAAATCAGGGGTGATGTACGCTAGGATTCGACTCTATCTCAGCTCGCGTAATGGCTCTGATCCTGCATTACTCGATATAGCATTGCATCACAACCGTCGGTCAACACTCCCAGATTGAAAAACGGTGAAGCGCTCCTGTAGATCTAGATATTATCATATACCCCTAGTCATGGACCCAAGTACATGGGTCAGCCATTCGATAGTTGACATGCCTGCATGTCTCTACGCACGTACAAGTTGGCGTCACAAACGGGATGGCCCCGGCGGGAGTGGCGCGCCGATCTCTATTCCTTCGGCGATATCCAGTGAGACCGAGGTTGTCCTTTGCAGAACGCTTGCTGAAAGGTAAACGGCTGTTATCTTGGTTCTGTAATGCTCGGTGTGTCCTGGGGCGCAGCGCATGAACCGTATAAGAGGCTCAGCTCTGTATCTGGATGAAGTAATAAGGGGGTAGCAATTAGTAACAACCGGCCGTATGATGTAATGATATTTCGAAAGGAATCAACACGAAAGCGGAAGTTCTTTCACAATGATCTTCCGGACGCACATCAGATAACTAAGTATTTACAAATACACAGAGAAGTGTGGCTATTTTTGAAGTTCACTCGGAGACGACGAATCGAGTTTAGCTGCCTTGTGATACTGTACTGTAAACATGGGTAGGGTATGCGGCGAACGCCAGGGGGTATTAGTGAGGCTATTGAAAGTACATATTGACAGACTAAGGCCTACATTGATGATTAAAGCAATGGCCGAACTTATACCCGGCTCAAGTTTTTGATCTATGCTAGTTCCCGTAGCATAGTTGATCTTCGCCGAGATGTTTAGGGTATCATGCTTTGTGAGGCCAGATCTCTTAACCCCCCATAACTTAACACGTGCAAGAAAATGGTAACTATACTTGCTCGTGTGAATGGTTAGTAGATACCCCTGGATACGACTCAGGTAAAAAATTTATATCTAAGTACCTACTTAAAGAGCTTTATGCATCATTTATTATCCCTACACATTAGCAGGCTCACGGTTTATTTCGAGTAGTAGCGCAACTAACTCTTGTAGAGGTAGAGTTGCTGCACGTAATGTAAAGTAAAAATAAGTATAAATTGTGTTATCACTCAGGTCTGTAACCCATACCTCGATCAACGCGCGCGCGAACGTCAAAAGCAATGGCTGTAGTTCTTTCATGGTGCCCGAGTTCGGCCCATAATAACGGCATAGGTTGGGGAAGAACTAAGACAAAGACCTTGGGAGCGAACATTATTTTTTCTTTTCTAGCAGTCAATAGTTTGGAACATCTGCAAATTCTGTTGATTATTAAACAAGTCTCCCCAGTCGTTTGCAAACGGATGGCATGTTATGTTGATATCGTCTTGAAGAAAGCCTTGGCGGGGTAGGAGTTGAGTTCCATTCTCTCAGTTCGATCCAAGCATATGTAGCTCATAACTTAACATGCTTAGTTAGGCTTAACGTGTGATATTTATCCTCCCCGCGGCTGCGGCCCGAGCAATTATACATGAGTTACTTTTGTATTTTACTTGGAACTAGGCTAAGTAGGTATACTAACGAGTGTTTCTTTATACGTGATGTGCTTACCTGACATTGTATAGTTACCTGTTATACCTTTCGGTAGATATTGCATATCACGCTGGTAAGCAGTGATGATCCTTGGGGTGGCTGATCGTATGCTTTGATGTTCTTGGCAACACTTATATCACAGATACAGTAAGCAGAAAACGGTTAATAAGCTACCTAGGTGAGTGTAGTGCGATGGTATGCATGAGGCATTGTACGGGAGATTTGTAGGTTAGGTTTTGTAAGGAACAACGCGTGATGGCCCCCGGGCTCACTGAATATTTGACCGAGAGGAACTCCCTTTAATATTTACCTACCTAGACCAGGGAACAGGTACTTACTTCATATAATACCCACGATGTCAATAGACCTGATCTATATAATATGTAACTTCGCTCATTATAACCTGGGGATCTGGCAATGGCTTTGACCACAAGCCAGCATAAGGCTTATCTTTTTTTAATATCAGATCTAAGTATTATCGAACAAATAGCTCGGCCTAAAAACGATAGGGAACGGCCGAGCCAGGGCCTGGGAAGACTTGGATCTCACTCCCGAAATGACGAGAATCACCGACGAACCCTGCTTCTTTTGCTAGCCTTACTACTAGGGGACGATACCTGGCAAGCTTGGCACTGGACAGGGAATCAGGGATGTAGCGGAGACGCTAACAGTGGGAAAATTCCCTTTAAAGTGTATTAGGAACGTGGCATGCCGCATGCCGCGCCCACATTCACACCAAGTTTGGGGGAAAAAGGGAAAGGGATGGGGAAAGCCTGCGAGCCTGAACTGCTGCTCCAGGGAGTCATGAGAAAATATAAGGAAGGGTGGGAACTACGATCACCGTTATCCGCCTTGCAGACAGGGAACCCTCACCTGATGATGACTGGTACCGAAATTTGCCCATGAAGGACTCTCACTGGTCCAATATCGGCGGCACATCATGTAGGCTATCACGTAGGCCAATTTATGTACGTGTCGCCGCCGCCCAGAAAGCTTAAGGCTGTCAGTGAGGACGTTATTTTCGTCGTTGACATGCAGCCTTACGGCATGGAGTCCGTGTATCTTTCTTCGCATAATACACAGAATGTCTTGTCTTGGGCTCTGAAGGATGGGTTGTAGGATGAGCAGAGGAGCAATAGAATATGTGACTTGAATAATGTGGAACGCCATCAACCACGTGGAATTTGCTTAGGCTTAGTTGATATGAAATGTATTTGTACAATGCATTAAACAAGCATTAAATACCTACTGTATAAAGCGGAGAAATGTGGCTTGTAAAGACCTCCACACACACTTCTCTTACTTCTTAGGTAGTACATAGCATGTACAGAAGTGCCCCTAAGAGTTGGACATATGTACGTCTAAACTTCCAATTCGTCAACTGGAGTTGGCCCTGGGTAAGGTCTCACCCAAGACTTGCATGAGGCGCGGGAATTCTGCAAGACAGCACTGATGCTCCCCTCCACCAGTGATCCGGATACTGTGTCTTTCTAGTCCCATACCTCCTGCCCCGAGGAAAAGCTAATAAAGCCAACGCGGGACACCGAAAGTGAAATATGATGGATATTATACCAATCCGACCGAAAAACAAGCGGCAGTCTGAAATGTGCACGCCTTGTAAGTATGTATATCTGCTTTCTGTGTGGTTTGTGTACGACGCGCGTGCGTATCTTGGCAAAACCCAACGATAGGTCTCTTGGTCCCAAGAATGCACGATGCTCGTGTGGTGAGAATGGCGTGGGAGGGAGAAAAATTACTCATCACTTAATTAAATTTGGTAGCCACCAACTGCTACGGTAGACAAGGTACTCCATCTCAGATGTTGGGAGACGGGGTACAACACTTGCATATTTGACCCCTATGATTTGTCAAACAGATATGAGGGACGACGAACCAACTACCGTTCTCGACGAAGGCTCTACAATGCCTATCTGACTAAGACTGACAGAATTTCCTCATCTTCGTTTCCGCGTATGATCGACGATGGGGTTCGACAGGAAACCCAAATCATATCCTAGAGATCTTAAACAAAGACCGATAGGCTTTCACGATCCAAATGATACAACAACCTGAGCACTTACCATGGCGTCTAAGATATCGGACCGGCGCGCTGTGGACTCGCACGAGTAGGAATGGACGAACCCGAGACAATAGAGCCGGGACCACTCTCTTCTGGGGAGTTTGAAGGGTTGCCGTCTTTGTGCCTCTGCATCTCTTTCACAGAGCAGCACGCAATCGGCAAACAAGTTACACCTCGTCAGGGCCATGTAAGATACCGCTGCTAACTTTTGAGATTGTGCCGCACGAGATTCTTCGTCCGCTCCTCGTGTTGGGTAGTGTTAGAGCCTTGTTTGGAGCCTGCTTGTTGGGTTGTTATCTGGGCCACCTGCGTAATAAGAGGCGTAGCTATAGCTAACTTGTCTCCAACCTAATAGTGAGAAGCTTGTTTCCGGTAGATCTAACAACGGCTATGCCGCGAGGGCGGCGGCATAGCAGCATGGGGAAGGAAATCTTGTCGTATATAGCAGTCTTGTGAACCACACGATTCCATCTTGACAGGTCCGTCGGAAGCTATCCGCTGGGAACGCACCCCGCATAATTGATGGGACGTGGTGCATATAACACTGTGCCGACCTCGTCAACTAGCACAATGTAACATTGGGCTTAGTCTCGAACCAACCCAGTCGAGTTACTAAGACGCTGTAAGGTTAGTATGTACAGCTCACGTGGCGGCGGGAAGATCGCAAGTAGCCAAGGTGTGGCACGAAGGCTCCAGCAATAATGATACTTACATACATGTAGCGAGTGGGCTTCCACTGCAGCTAAATCCTGGCGAATTCATGTGCCCCTGGTATGGGGGGCTCCTTTAAGTACCTTACTACTGTACTATTACTCGCTGCCGTCCCGGGTATCACTTCTCTTCAGAGACACCGACAGTAACGTAGCCATACAGGATGCGAAGCATCCTAGGCTAATTTATGACCTCAATTCTGTCTCTCTATTTGATATTGTACATCGACGTCTGAAATTCGGAGTATTTCCTGTATGACATTTTTTATACGTGTTGTCCTACATATGTATGTACTTGGCTGCTTGGTTAACCTTGGTCTTCATTCGTCACATTTAGGTACCAGACAGATATGCCCAACTTGTCGCTTCACTTTATTCGATAAGCTTAATTATGAACATAGATCTGTATGAACTGCCGAGAGTAAGCCATGCGCACACCATGTTTTCTGGCTGTTGGTAAGCCGACTTTACGCTCTCTTCGCGTTGATTGGTGTCGAGCTACAGTTGGCCAAGTTTTATATTCCAACTACTCGATGTTCGTTGCCCGCGTCGTTCCAACCCCATTTGTAAAACATGCAAAGCCTCTACCCCGTAAAGCATTACACAAGCGTGTTACAGGGTACGATACCAAACTGCGCTGCTATCCGGTATTAGTAAACTGCACAGACATTTGCACGAGCCACTAGGCAACTTGAGCACTGCTTTTTAGAGAAATAAAAATTTTATCAGATAGCGGAAAATGTGACTTTTTCTTTTCCCTTATCAGGGCCGCTTCAATTGCCCAAGCCTACCGGTAAAAGTGTGCTATTTTTTCTACCTAGGCTGGGCTAACCACCTGGCTCCAGGTTCCTGACAAACGGGCGGCATATCTTACTTCTAACTGGCCCCATTCTGTCTGCCTATTGACGGTCTTAATACTGTTGGTTGTTTGTACCTGACGTCGATGCTGGATCCTTTTCAAAAAAAAACTCTTGAATTTCTCATCCGTTGAATGTGTTCTTTTTCTTATACTTCGGCCATTCCGATTCAAATCCGAGTAAATGCCATCACAGAGTAAAACTGTTTCTGCTGTACGAGCATTGGACTTTTGCTGACACTCGATCCTATCCAGAGTTGTTCAGTTCAGTTAGAAAGCATCTTTGGAATCAGGTATGTAGGTACCTAAGTACATCCCTAGGTTAGGTTATGTACATGTAGGCAGGTTAAACCTCAAGCGCTTCATGGGTTCGGTTGGGGCCAAGCCACGGGCATGCATATGTATGTACATCCGTGCTGCGGTACATATGTTAGGTACATATATCTAATTCGTGCTGATGGTGGGTGTTACATGAGATGGCGTACTAACCTCATCAACTCGCCCACGGTGCCGCCCACGGTTCGCTCCACTTCTTACTGTGTATGCACATGGGCAGACGACACCCCTGCTCGACTTGACTCACGTGTTCCCGGTACATGAGCAAGCCACGAGGAAAAAAGAAACAGCCGCAGCGCATTAGTGACACGCTAGTTGAAAATCCAGGGCTCCGCAAGTACCGTCTACTCTGGTCTCGAGTACATGTTTTTTTTGTCACTTCTCACTACAATGTACATGTAGGGGGCAGTCTTCCTGGAAATAGCCATGCGACAAGATATCCTTAGCTACTATGTAGAGAGATGCCCCGATGCATTGTCTAATAGGTGTGGCTTTGCTATTGTCAATGTCTCTGTACATGTGCTTTAGATGGTTAGAGGAATAGGAATGGCCGTCCTCTCGGCTTTTTTTTTTCACCTGCCATTCTTTGGCAGTTCCTCCACACACTAGACGAACCTCCATCCACACACATGGACGCAGGGCCTCCCTCTTTCGAACCTAACAAGGGACCCCCCCTTCCCCTTCCCATTCTATTCTCCTCTACTAACATGTAGAATGTAGAATACTTTACAAATTACTATCTACCTTTACATGGTACTTTCTTTTTTTGCCTGGTCTTTCCAATTCAATTCTGAATGGCCCATGTCCTTTTTTCCTCCCCGTCCCTCCTCTTCACATCCATACCTACACCAAAGAGCCCTGTTAAGCTTCTGCTGACTTCGGGAACTTTTGGACTAGGGGATTATGATTGATCTCTTTCCTCTGACATACAGTCATTAAAGATTCCTTTTTTATTTTACCTTTCTAACATTTTCCCTCCCACGTTTTCCCGAGCTAAAGGCCATAATATTCAAAATCCTCCCATGCTCTACGCCATGATGGTTAGGAAGTAAACTATTAAAACTATAACTTTTGTCGACTATCAACCAGGTGGTATTTTAAGTTTACCAAGTTTACTTCACCTACAGACTATTACGACGATAGCTAGTTTCACACGCAGACACGTCCCTCGTTTCTCTCCCTTCGTCCAGCTAAAAACCCTTGGCTTGTGTGGTCGGTCTGCGTGTTGGGTACAATTTGCCAATGCTGTCTGTGGGTAGAAGGTAGATTCGCGAAAACTCAGTCGCTACTATAAAGTGTGACATCACGGCCGTCGCAACTTCACCAAGCCTCGACGGTTGGCACTGCTCAGTCATTAAAAATCCTCTATAAGAAGTGCGGCCCCCCTTACCGTCTCACTCCAACCCTATATTATCCTGTACAACAACGTCGAACTGCAGCTATGGGAACAGAACAACCCAGGCCTGGGTCGCAGAAACTGCCCGCGGGGCTAGCAGGTGTGCTGAATTCTCCGGAAGAAAACCGCGACTCGGCCTATTACTCAAGCACAGATGCGTCTAGCAAGCGTAGGTAACCTGCATATTCTGTCCCTACTCCCGGGTTTGCTAACATTGCAGCCACATAGACACATCTGCAGCCTCAGGCATCGGCATCAATGTCTACCACTCGGCGCACGACAAGACTCCGTCCCCCACAACCACTACCCTCGTCCCTCAGCCGCTAATATCACCTGCGAGTAACATGAGCGTGGCATCTATGGTATCGCCGACGACACCAGGTAGTGGACGTTTCGACCGACCGTATGACCGGCCACAGTCGCTGGACTCTATATCAAATGGCACGTTGGGTGGAGGGTTAGTAAGTGTCGGTCCAGACTCGCGACGGGAGAGTGTAGACAGCAGGATCAATCAAGGATTCGGCGATTTGAGATTGGGCAATTCACCTTACGCAAGTCAGAATCAGTCAACAACCTCAATTCAAGGGAGCCTGGCGCAACAAAGAAATCCTCGTGCGGGAATGGACCATCTATCTGTGCATAGAATATCTAATGGATACCAACCGAACGTCGAGCGCACACCCGAGGGCCAGCCTCATAAAGCTTCTCGAACCGCCCCCGCCATCACTGGTCCTGCTACGAGCACGATTGCCAGAGCTGCGGAACCCACTAAAGGTCAGGCCTGGGCTTTTCCGGAAGAAGAGATTCAACGCATGCCCTCTTCGATCGGCAATCATACGTTTTTCGACTCCAGGAGAAGTAGCATTACAGACTCTATCGCTAGCAGCCAATTCACCACCGAGTCTCGTTTACCCCCAGGGCAGCGGCGACTCGACGATGGCTTGGGTCCAGACTTTCAGACGATTCATCATCATACTTTGCAGCATAAGCAACTTTCAGACCTCCACAGTGAAGAATCTAGCCCTCACAGCGGTAATCAGCCATATAGCCGAACTCCTGAGTTAAGACAAAGCCACAAACTCGCCGAAAGGAAGAGAAGAACAGAGATGAAGGAACTATTCGAACAGCTTCGCGATCTCATGCCACAGGAGCGAGGCTCGAAAGCCTCTAAGTGGGAAATTTTAACTAAAGGTATGCCACCGTATAATCAGGCTATGTTCTGGCACACATGTACTAATTTCTATTTAGCTATCGCTGAACATCATAAGCAAGGTGAAGCCATCAAATCCCTTTCAGGCCACTGCCAAAACATTATGCAAGAAGTAGAAATGTTGCGCCGTGAGTTAGATAGGGTCCGCGTGGAGAATGCGCAGCTTCGTGGAAACGTCCCGGGGATACCAGGAGGTCAAGGACAGTCAAACGCATCTAATCCGTCCATACCACCCCAGGCGTCTGCGGACCATTATGCGCAGGATCCGTATGGCCGGGGAGTCCCACGACCAGAGCTACCCCCTTTGCGGGCTTTGAGCTCAAATATTCCAAACGGGCCAGAATCTATGACGGGCGTCCAGTACGAAGGCCAGAGACCCAACGGGTATCGTCCGGATCGGTTCTAGATGAGCCGGACCACAAACCACCACTAACAACACTTTCATTTGTTTTAAGCAGTGTTATGTTGGGCGACCGCAGCGACGAATGCTAGAAAAAATACCGGCCGGCACTTTTTATCATTATACCCCCCGTGCCAGTAGGCAGTTATTAGTTGCCTACTCGAACGCCGCCAGCTGTCTGTTATGAGCACTCGAAATTCATGGCGTACTTGGAATTAATACAAAAAATGACTATGTCAAATTAAGGTTCTTGTTCCAGTGTTTACTACCTTGGCGTTGGTGAAACTGTGAGATGGACGCCGAGAATTTGATTGCTACCAATCATTACTTGTAACCATCTCGACCTTTAAACCCTCGATCGCCAGAAAAACTTCACTTCGAATCATACCGGGAAGGGGGAGGCATGCGCGTTGTATTACGAGCAACGGATGGCTAGATGGATGTAGGATTATCACATTCGTCGGACTCTTAACGACAGCCTTTACACCACCGTCCACCGATTTTCACCTTTCGTCCCTAGCTTTGGGTGTCTTAGGAGTGTATACATACATATATACATATATACCCCCGTTACATTTTTGTCATTTTTTATTATTTGGGTTATAGGTTTACGAGCGTTGCTGCGGACGAGAATATGTTCTGGATATTAGGCTGGGAGAGGAATTGCGAGAGCAAGAGGGAATAAAAAAAAGGATATGGAGGTTATATGTGGCAGGTGGTGTCACGGCGCAAACATGGGAGCACTAGAAGCACTAGAAGCACTAGAAGGAACTGCGTTGTGGCACGAGGGGCATCATCTACGAACCAGCGGCCGCGAGTAGGCCCCGGGTTCATAGGCACGAGCGTCCTTCGTCCTGTCTTCTAAGCCCCTGAAGACTCTGCTAGACCCCTTTTCTCTGACGGCTCTGCTTTTAGACTCCTGGCAGGTGGTGCTCGAAGATCCTGTGCGATCACGCCTACCTAAGAATCATGCGGGACAGGAGAGCACAGCTCGAGAAAGACGAGAAGGACAAGAACGAGCTAGATTTGTGATTAATTGGTAGCTTCAAACTAGAAGTCTTGTACTGTCCTCTATACGTATATGAAAACTGCGTTTTCTTTCACCGCGAGCCTGAATGGCGGCGTTTTACTTGCGCTTTGGTAATAAGCCTAAGAGGTACTGTTGCAGTAAGCCTAGAGGATACACCGGTGACATAATACCGGAATACTTCGAGGACAATGTATGTTTGAGAGGTCCATAGTTTCAACTGTTCATAGTCCCGTATACATACCTACCTACATATATACATGAAAATTTCAATAGGTCTATGGCTATACGACACTAAAGTTCAACTAATAATTAGGTATTGAAGGGGCTATTAGATTCAATTGGATACATAAGGTGTGAGTGTGACGATTAACGATCGATACGTACTATCTTGAGCTAGTCTTCTTTTGACACTAGTGCAAATGAGGAGGTCAACCGATTAATCGATAGGGCCAGAATTTTCTGTCGAAAAAAAAAACTTCCCAGCTTTTCCCTCTCACATCGCAACGTTTGAGCTGAATTGAGATTATAATTTGCATTTTGCTACTACAAATCCAATTCCTTCCACGAAGCCATTTTATCGTTTTTTACAATTCAACTCAATCATAATGTAAGTTCGCATCATCCCTTCGTCTCCCAATTGTTTGGTATACGAGGAGGGGATACTAACCAATTTGGATTCCGTAGGCATTCTCTTCGACGCGCAGCTGCTAGGGCAGCATGCTCTTCGTCCATCACCGCCGCTGTTCCCCGACAGCAGGTCGCTTCCTTTGCCATGCAGGTCAGCAAGGCTAACGCGCGGCCGGCTTCCGTGATGCCTCTAGCACGCCACTTCTCCCAGACTATGCGAGTTGCTCAGGACTCGGAGGCGGCCGACAAGCAAGCCGTAGAGGAAGCTATCGGATCCACAGAACAGACCAACTCTGGCCCTCTCTCTGGCCAGATGGAACCAAAAAAGACCACAGAGATCTTCATCAGCAACATGACCTTCGATGCTACAGACGTGCACCTCCAAGAAGCGTTTGGCAAGTACGGTGAGATCACCGATCTCAAAATTATACGGGATGGCCGTGGTCTAAGCAGAGGGTACGTGAATGCGTGAATGCATTAATTTTCCTGCGTATGTGCAAACCTGCTCACTAATCGGCACAGCTTCGGATTCATCACCTTCAAGGACCGCGAGTCGGCGGAGCGCGCCGTCGAGGAAGCGCACAAGTCGTTCTGGCACGGACGCCGCATCAGCGTGGATTTCCAGAAGGGGCAGTCAAAGCCGAGTAGATTTTCGGCGGATAAGAAGCCGGCGGCGCCGACCAATTCACTGTACATTGGCAACATTCCCTTCGAGACATCAGACGCGGACCTGAACCGGCTCTTCCGCGAGTTGGACAACGTCACGGACGTGCGCGTCGCCGTGGACCGCAACACGGGGTGGCCTCGCGGCTTCGCCCACGCCGATTTCAAGGACGTCGAGAGCGCTCAGAAGGCCTACGAGAAGCTCCAGAGCACCCAGATGGGCGGCCGCGACTTGAAGGTCGACTTCGCGACAGCTGTGCAACGCGGGGGTCGCCAGAACAGAGACAGAGACGACAAGCCGGAATTCTGAGCAGGGTGTGTTTAAGTCGCGGTGGTAGTGATGATGCTTCTTCTAATGCGAGTCTGGTGGGCTGTATTCACACGTTCATGAATATGCGATCTACGATGACGAGGAATGCAGGCATCACGTTGGATGGAACCGGGAAAAAAGGACGGATGTCCGTGGCGGAAGTCTAGATATCTATTTGCCTTGAGATGGAAAGACTCGAGCTACTGTATGTAACAACACCCTATCTTTACGTGTACAACAAGCCGTATGGATCTATCTAATCGCTGCCGGCGGTTGGCACGAAATGGACGACTGCTCGTAGGCGTAGCAAAGCAAATGTACAACCCCTATCTCCCTTCTACCTCTGCGTGTTTGGTCTTGAGTAAGGTATATAGAATGCTCGTTTGATTCATTGTGTATAATCCACTTTGTCCTTGTATTTAAAATACTTTTATGTGTGTTGTCTCGCATTTTCCAACAGCATGCACGCAATAGCTGAATAATGGTAATCAACTTCCATTGGTGGTGACTGGAGACTTCTCAGTGGAAGTGGTCTGTTTCGGTGCACTGACCATCTCCGCAAAGCCAAATGGAAGGTAACCACGAAGCTTTGGTGGGGGCAACGGTTGACCTCGGCGGGTACCTCAGGTAGAATTTGCCTTCCCCGTGGGCATCCTCGGCACAAATACCACTATGTAGTGACCTCACCCGCAGCATGCGATTGCCCTGGGATAACGGCTTTGTAATAAAGAAGAACCATAACACCCACAATCCACCATCGTACCTTCCTACATACATAGGTACATACATGCGTTGTCTTCTACACGTGAATAAACTAAATAAACATTGTACCTATTTGATTACTTCCCACCACCCGAAACCTTTTAATCTGTTTCTTTTCCCAAACAACTTTTCGTCGGAACTTGCACAGGACAAATCCTATCGAGTTCCGTCATCGCGCCACCACCGTCAAGACCCACGCGACAGTAGCTAACTACTACTACTACCACTGAACACTTTTCTTTTCCGTGCGGAAAGGAATATTACTTGTATCCTGCGACAACTTCATCGCACGGCAACATGTCTTTCCTCGGCGGTCCCGAGTGCTCGACTGCGGGCAACCCGCTCAGCCAATTCACGAAGCACACCCAAGAAGACAACAGCCTGCAGCGAGATCGCATTAGAAATGGAACTCCGCAGCAAGGCATGAGCGGCTTCCGTAGTGCACCACAGTATGGACCTCAGGATGAGGTATGAATATCTATTCTATAAGCAATTATCTACTACCATTTCCCAAGCTAACGCATACGTCTATAGAGGATGAACGGATTTCTACAGCAGACTGGCCGCCTACCCGACATGCCGCTCGAGGGCGTAAACCAGCTTCGACCAGACCACCCCGCCCACGGAGTTCACTTGCGCGCGAACTCGACTTCGCCGGCATGGGCCAACGAATTCCAACAGAACCCGCAGGCTGCCATGGAGTCTGCCTTCAAAGTACCCCAGGGCACCCAGTTCAGCCCCGCCGACTACGCCAAGTTCCAGCAGATGACCAGCCAAGCAAACTCTTCGCGTCAGAGTCCCATGCCCTCGGCCATGCAGCACCAAAACCCCATGATGGGCATGGGAATGATGAATGGCATGCCCATGAACTACGGCATGGGCGGCATGTACAATCAGCCCATGTACCGTCTTGAACGTCACCAACCCTTGGAAAGGATGGACCAGGACAAGGGCAAAGGCAAGGAGAAGGTGGTGGAGCTCGATGATTCTCAATGGGAGGAACAATTTAAGCAGTTGGAGCTCCAGCAGAATGATACGAAAGAACAGGATGAGGCTGCGGCGATGGAGCCGGAGCTAAACAAGTTGGACGAGAAGATCCTGGAATCGGAGACGAACGAGTTCGGAGACTTCGAGTCGATTTGGCGAGGTATTCGAGCAGAGGAAGCGGCCTCTAAGGAAGCTATGGATGAGGAAGAGTGGGTTGAACAGTTGGGAGACCCCGACTGGGCCGATCGCTTCGGCGACTGGAGTCAACCCGGCGCTAATAATCGACTCATTGGCGACCCTGATATGGGTACTTATCTCTTTGAAGAGGACAATCTCTTCAAGGACACGCAAAATCCCTTCGAGGAGGGTATGCGTATTGTCGTTGAGGGTGGCAATCTCTCCCTAGCCGCTCTCGCATTCGAGGCTGCAGTCCAGAAGGACCCTACCCACGTCGAAGCCTGGGTCCAGCTCGGCACTGCTCAGGCACAGAACGAGAAGGAGACGGCCGCGATTCGAGCTCTCGAACAGGCCAAGAGTCTCGATCCCAACAATGCTGCCGCACTCATGACACTAGCAGTCTCTTACACGAACGAAGGCTACGAGAGCGTGGCTTACCGAACCTTGGAACGATGGCTCTCGGTCCGATATCCCTCGGTCATCTCGCCTGGTGATCTGTCATCCCCGTCCGAGCTAGGCTTCACTGAGCGCATGGAGCTTCACGATAGGGTTACAAACCTATTCATCAAGGCTGCGCGACTACGTCCAGGTGGCGAGCACATGGATCCCGACGTGCAGGTCGGTCTTGGTGTCCTGTTCTACGGCGCTGAGGAGTATGAGAAGGCAGTGGATTGCTTCATGGCCGCCTTGAACTCTACGGACCAAGGCTCATCGAACCAACAGAACCAAGTGCACCTCCTATGGAACCGTCTCGGCGCCACGCTGGCCAACAGCGGCAAGAGCGAGGAGGCCATCGCTGCTTACGAGCATGCATTGACGCTGAGTCCCAACTTCGTGCGAGCGCGGTACAATCTAGGCGTCAGCTGCATCAACATGGGATGCCACGTGGAAGCCGCCGGCCACCTCCTGGCAGCCCTAAGCATGCACAAGGCGGTCGAGAAAGAAGGAAGGGAGAAGGCCCGCGAGCTTCTAGGCGGCAACGTCAGCGACGCGCAGCTGGACGCCATGATGACACAGAACCGAAGCACCAACCTGTACGACACCCTCCGACGAGTATTCACACAAATGGGCCGCAGGGACCTAGCCGACAAGGTGAGTCCCGGCGTGGACCCCGACGTCTTCAAAAGCGAAATCGAATTTTAGGTGAATTCTGCGCTAGAGATACATGGGGTCAACAACTGGTTCTACTCCGGAGGCATCAGGGCTGGTTTGTTTGCCGATTCGAATCATATGACAGCCTTTGGCGTACCCCTCTCGGAAATCGTCAGCAGGGTGAGAAGACTCCGAATGACTCCCACCAGTATCTATGAACCTATAGGTCCACCTGCCAAACCCGTTCTGTAGGTGCCGGTAGCTGTGGCGGAACTTGTCGAGGAAAGGGAAAGGGGAAGGGGTCAGGATAGGAGGGACATGGAAAGGGGATCGAGGCATCTGGGCATCTTGACGCGGAACTCGCTTTGAGGATCGAATGGCATGCTGCTTGGTTTTCCCTTGCTACGAGTTTCTAGGTGACGATGCCGATGAGAATGAGAATGTCCGTTGAGCTTTAAGTACAGACCGTCGATAGTTACCTGCGTGCTTCCGCACACCAGCTAGGTATCTGAACAGGAAGAGGCCGTGTCTAGGGTTTAGGTGGATAGCAGACAATGAAATCAGGCGGTATGGCACCTAGTTGTCTTGCTAGGTAAATGAATAAGAACATCGTGCCTTTTCCATCTAACGAGCTGAATCAAACCATGGCTACCGTGAAGAGTATGTAGCTTGCCCTCTGATTCTGAAAATCACTCTAGGTGCTCTAGACTCTAGACTATGTAGTATCTAATACCATATGCTTGCTTGCTAGCAAGCCTTTGAAGTGAATCTTTTATAGCAACGTGACCGCAGTGATGAATACTTGTGAGGCGAGAACAACGATTGCATAGGAGGATGCAGTGGCAGAGTGGTCTATTGCGCAAGACTACCTACCTACCTGGCCTATGTTTGTAGGCTGGGCGGGCTGGTCTTGTTCCTGTTCGAGTCAGACCTGCGTCGGTAGGTGAGCTTTTTTATTATGTGTCTGCCTACATAGACCTGGGTACACTTTTGTATAACGAGCATGTATGTAGGTGTTCGCTCATAAGGTAAGGTGCCTAGATGAGATTTCATTCTATGCGAGAGTAATACAACATGAGAACACGTATTTTAGGCGTAAGTAAAGAGTTGACGAGACGTTTAGATGGGTTTCTTTCTGGTCCAGGACAGTGAACATAAACACATCCACCCATCCAGGCCTGACGCCCCTGTTTTCATCCATTCAACTAGTCTCGTACACCTATTTACCCATCCCCATCTCCATCCCAGCGTCCTGGTTCCCTCTGCTCCCATCCTACGCCCAGGCCCACGGGTATGCTACTGTGGAGGGGAAGTAAGAGGTAGGTGGCACCATTAAGAATTACCATGTTTGCCTCTCACGGGCGTTGCATGCACAGACACAGACAGACATACGTACACAGAGACGAACATATATTCCCTATAGGCTAAGCAAGTATACGGCAGGTTCATGGCCTCTCCTCTTGCCGTCATGGTCACAGTAGTGATGTCTTGGAAATGAACAGGGCGAGCCGTTCAAGATTCGGCTGCGGGCAACTGAACTAAACCGAACCGAATCGTACGGAACTCCCATCACAATGCCATAGCGTATGTACTCCACAAACATCTCATTGTTACTCCCGAGCCGTCACGCAGAGCGAGCACTGTAAGTGTCAGAGCTGCTGCACCTATCCGACTCAACGTCCGGCAACTCAGTGCCGTCCCTCCACTATCAGAACAACCTCACACTCGTCGGCAAGACCTGCGTTAACGTAGCGTAAGTACCGAGCTTGAGACGAAGCCCGTCACATCACAAAGCCACGATGCGATGCAGACCGGACAGCTCGTCGCTCCAAGATTATACATTGCTCGGTGCCACCTTACTACGTATACAACGGGTAATGCGCGTCTCGTAACCGCTTCAATACGTCAGAAAAAACGACAGGCTTCCTTCTTGTAATAAAAAAACAACAACCACCCCTTCAAAGACAATGCTTCCATTTCTTCCATTAAGCGTGCCAAACTACCGAACTTAAACCATTGTACAGGCGGTACCTAGTAAGTACCTAGGCGTCTATGTATTTGTACAACGAATGCAACGAAAACTCCCCAAAGACGAATATACCATGCCGTTCCGGTGCATCAGAGTGCGCGTCGTGTCATGTGTAGCGGGAAACGCTTACATGAAGACGGCACCGAGGGCGAGCAGCATCGGGGCCACAAACGGAGCTGCCGTCTGAGCAGCGTTCGTGTTGGGCGCGACTGTCGAGGAACTAGCGGCAGACGACGTCCTGGAGGCGGAAGAAGCTATTTCTTTTTGTCAGCGAAGGTAGTTCCACTAAGCAGGTGGTAAATCAAGTGATTCGACATACTGGAGCTGGCACCGGAGCTAGCACTGGAGCTGACACTGGAGCTGGCACCGCTGCTGGTCGTGGAGGATTCGGCGCTGGAAGTCGTAGCCGACGCACTGCTAGTGGTCGTGCTAGCGACGGTGGACGACGAAACAGCCGACGAGGCGGTGCTGGAAGCAGCAGTGCTGCTGACAGCCGAGGAGCTGCTAGCGGAGCCACCCGTGATACTAAACTGTTGGCTGTAGTTCACGTTGGTGCCATCGTTGATCTCCAAGGCGTAGGTGCCGGAAGGCAGAGAGGTAGAGGGGGTCCAGGTGTAACTCTCGCCAGTCTGGCCAGCTGCGCGATGGTTAGTATATACATGTATATATGAGTAGTTAGGTAGGCAATGACTTACAGACGATCTCGCCCACGGTCTGGAGGTTGTCAGAAGGGCCATCCTTCAAGGTCAGGGTCACTGCGCCAGTAGCTTCGGACCAGGTGATGTCGAAGGGCTTGCCAGCCTCGACGTCGTTGAAGTTGCTGTTGGTGATGAGAACAGCGCTGACCCAAGCCGGGAGAGCGGCGAGGATAGCGGCGAGAACAGTGTACTTCATTTTTGCTGGTGGTTGATTTGTAGTTAAAAGAGTAACGAGTAGTGTACTGTGGTAGAACGGGTCAAGTTAGCAAAGTTCCAATAATGAGTGAGTGGGTGAGAGCTAGCTGTAAGACTCGCGATGGCAACGGGCGAAGTTGTTCAGTCCCCAACAACTTGGAATGTCTTGCGCGCGTCAAGAGATCCTCGAGGTCTTTGCGACAACGCTAAGCAGAAGTAAAGTTGGGATATCTGAGATCTTTCGTCGTGTGTAGTATAAACAAGGAGATTGGCTTACCAGAATGGATTGCTTGGTGGATTAGAAGAGTTGTACGAAGAAAGTTGATGAGAGAAATGGATGTGGTAACGAACGTGTTGTAGTGGTAAGTTTGGGAAAATGAATGGAAGGTTGAGACGAGAAAACAACAGCAGCTGGTGGGAAAGAAAAATCTAAAGTTCGATGGCTCCTTTCAACTTAGGTACTCTGCCCGCGCCAGGAAGGCCGCGCCCCGGGAAATTGGCAATTGCGAACATACCAAGATTTCTGCTTGAATCGCAATGGACCAGGAAGCTAACAACGGCTAAACATGACCAGGGTATACCTAACTAGGCTTAGTCAGGAGTACAATTCTTCGATATATGCATTTAACCAGAACCTAGACGATCTATTTTACCTTTTGGGGAATAGCTGATCTTGAGCGGTTCCTGCGTGCTAGATCGACTCCTACCAATCACAAACGTCCATAACGCCCAGGGGTCTGGGCAGTCACGCCCAGCTATCGTATTGTCTCGTTCACGCGTGGCCTAACTGATCTAACTTCTACTTTTCCCCTACTTACCCAGTTTCAACGCTGAAGATGTCTTACGATGCCGAGGTGTTGGTCTGCAACATGCAAATGCGGTTTATGCGCTCAAAGTCTAAAAGTCCGAACGTGATGTGCAGATTTCACCACTTTCCCAGGGTGTCCCCGGCGTCGGATACTGCAACATTCCGTAGTATCCGCACCACGTTATGTATGTTCATATTCATGTACCTAGGGTACCTACACCCTCGGATAGAGAGAAAAGGTTTTATTTCATCATGCAGCCAGCGCCTTCCAACTTACCAACGTGTTGGGCTGCTGGGCAACTTTAGGTGCTTACTAGGTAAATAACGTCTTTGATTATTGCGGCACTACCACTCTCGAACTAGAAAAGTCTCGAGCAGGAACCTACGTATGTAATGCGCAAGAGGTTTGCTAGCGATGGAAAGATGCATGCATCATAAACTGAAGAAGGTACTTGTTCGGTCCACGGTTTGCGGTTCGCGGCAGGATCTCCAATTGTGCAACTCGAAGCCGGTAAGCGGGGCTGTCGCAATCTCGCCAAATAGCACGCTACGTCAGTCTTAGGTGCGTGGTTCCTGCATCCAAGACCCAAATGACCATGGTAGGCCGGGGTCTTCCCTGCCAAATATCCGTCATGCAGCTTTCCCCAGATGCCCCGTTATGCAATTGGGAGGGATTTCCCCTAACCATCTCACCGTTCGCCGTCTGTGCT
This sequence comes from Hypoxylon fuscum, assembly GCA_022578945.1. Classification (NCBI taxonomy): domain Eukaryota; kingdom Fungi; phylum Ascomycota; class Sordariomycetes; order Xylariales; family Hypoxylaceae; genus Hypoxylon; species Hypoxylon fuscum. Next base: position 36,922 of record MU399865.1, on the reverse strand, counting down.
CGATATACGATTTTCTTCAACAGCCGTGATCGACAACACAAATCTTGGCTAAAGAAACTCAATTGGGAAAAGTCGTTGAAGTCTAATGGTGAATATATGGATTCATCTCGCCACCCAAGCCCATCTCTCCATAGATAGTTTCACACTTGAAAAGCGATATCCAATGCTTCCCCGGATAGTCCACTAATATCAGTCGAGCATTCACTATTGAGCGGTCAAATGCTATACTTAGCATCACGACGACTTGAACCAGCCTCAGTTTTATTTGGTAACCCAAGATTCTAGGTCTACGTAGGTGGAGAAACTTTTCATTACGACATACGCGTCCAGTCTTGGAAGTCTGAGGTGTCTATTTCGACCCGAATGATCAGCCATAGTACATCAACGTTTACATCAAAACTCAACAGTACTATGTAGAAGAACGAATTGAAACTACCAGAACTAGATCGGAGGTTCGAAATGACCACACTTGTACACTCTCACTAAGTATCGATGTCTATCATTACTGACTTAGGTAGTATAGGGTTCCAATATCGAAATATACAAACTATAGAACCCCGGCTTGACACCATCTCAATGGAGTCGGCATTGAACCTCGTCTTCATTATTGGTTTTCTAATTCTAGAACAATAGATTTGCGACTGACTACCGAGAAAGATGCTCTGATTTGGGCTGGGCAGTCTGGGCAAGAGACCATCAAATGATTAAAGAACTTATTCACGCAGACGCTAATGTCGTTTGAAGCTCACCTAATTCATTGACCGCAGTTTGGACTACCTCATGTAGATCATCATATAGCATCATGCCTCTCAACAATTTTTTCTAACCTTATCCGCCACCCGTTCACTCTCGTCCGGGGGAGGAAAGGAGGTAAGAAGGAAATGAACCCAGGCACGGGTTGTTGGTAGATTGTGCTTTAGAAGGTACTTCGACATGTCTTTCATTACTGCGGAAGGCTACATCGAACTACACCCCGACGCACGCCCTCGGTTTCTTCTCGTAGCTCTTCGACATTGGCACCCAATTCTCGAGCTTTGGCGACAAAGTCGTCTAATGAACCACCCACACCGAAATAAAGCTTCTTAGCACCAATTAGGGCTTCGGCAGCATTGCCATATGCTTTCTCCTGTTTCATGAGGGAGAATATCGTTTGCGTAAAGGCGCTAAGTGCAAAGGGCGAATAGATGGTCTCGGCGCCAAGTATAATGGTATGACGTCTGGCCTCATCGCCTGTTTTGGAAGTCTGGTCAGAACCAACGAGGTCGACGAATTCCGTCGACCACCCGCCGGAGAAGAAAGAAAGAGAAATCCTTCGAGCCGAAAGAAATTCTTCGAAAGCGTTGAGCACCTCTGGAGTCAAGTCGAGCTCTCCCTCTGTAGAGAATGCGTTCTCTAGTATAGGCGACTCCGCTCTTTGGTGAAGAGCCCAGCATAGGATGAAGTTGGGCAATGTCACAAGCTGCAGCACGGTCGGATTATAGTCGGCTAAGACCAAAGAGAGGCCACCTGCAGGAACTTTGTCATGTCCCCGAAGACTGAGACTCCACTGGAAGAGGGCCAATGAAGGAAGACCTGTGCCACAGCCGAGCTACACAGAATGGTTGGTATTTGTCTCAACAGCGCCTTGTACGTCCGAGGACTTACCTCAATAACTCTCGGGGCTACATCCGTGTTAGTAAGGAAGGCATTGGAGAGTGAGAGGACCTTGACGAGATCCACGCTGCTTTCCCAGGACTTGAATCCGCCTTCGTAGACTCCGGTCTTCACATCGTGGTGGCCTAGTCCCGGCTCGGCGTCACCCCCGTCGTCCTCGGCCATGAGTTGAACTCGGACATCCCATAGCTCCCGCCGAGGTAGCTGGATTTTCCCTCGGCCGTCAAGATCAACATTTAATGTGCTGTATGCGATCTTGGACGGGAGCTGAGACAGCATATGTTGTAGATCATGACTAGTCGCTGGGAGTAAAGGTTTTCCTGCTACGGGAAATGCGCTAGCTGAGGGCTGCGGTGGCACAGATGCGCCGACGTTGGGGGCTGCAGAATTTGACCCCTCCTCGTTTTCTATGTCATCGCCAGAAAACGAGAATGAAAAGTTGGCAGACATATTGCTAACACATGTGAGTTAGACCCTAGTTTCCCTGCAAGATACCGATTTCGTAAGGTAAGGGTTAGCCGATATTCTCTAGTACTATGTAGGATACGAGCCTACATACATGTAGAAGATATCTGCAGACCCTTGAAAAATGATTGCTTGCGGGTACATACTATGTACGAAGTAGGTGACTTTCTTAGTGTGCTGCGGGGGATCTTCGGACGGAACCAGGCCTCTAAACTGTTTCTTCAGTGGTCAAAAGGCCTGACTGACCCTCCAAGCTCTTTCTTGTGGGAAAACATCTTACTCGTTTTGAGAATTGACGAACCAACACAAACACCAAACATCTGACTTGCCTCTTCTTGAAATCAGAGTATTTCAAGGATCTGCCGCTTCAATATCCATCCGACTCGGTTCCTTCGGACCAAATGCATGCCCCGGTGGGACGAAGGTCTATCTAATAGAAGTACAGTGCATCACGGCTTTAACAATTTAGGTAGAGCCCCCTCAGCAAGATTGAATTGATGTAAATTTGTGGAGTCACGCTCTGGTTGGACGAAATACGACATCCGCCCAGCCCCATCATGATAGCCAGGAAGACGGCCTATCAGGCCGGGTCTTCAACTGGCTCCTGCTTGAATAAGTCGCCATCCCAATGCTAGGTTTCGTCGTGTCCTTCGTGACCGTGGCATGGAACTCAGTCGGTTACAATTACAATGGGTCGGACTATCATCTATCAGTTGGGCCAGGGGTTAATTGTAGATATAGGATGGCCACCCTCGTTTGAAGGCAAACTGCGGCCATAGAACACAAATTGACGTGTAAGAGGGGCAATTTCTGCAGATTGCAAACTTGGAAAAACGAGTGGTCGTTTCCAACGTAGAAAATTACTTCGGAAACGTTCCTTCTATGATGGTAGGCTGGAATACGCAGCCTCCCGTTACTCAAGTTGTCTACCATTTCCCAAACTGGACATTTGCCTTCTCTGGTTGGTCCTTCACCTAAGCCTGCTTTCAGCTGAGCCTGTTGTCTCGCCAATAATACGCCATCCGCCTTCTAGACTCTGGTTGAGGCTTCGTCTTGAATATAAAAGCCAGAAGCTTCGCAAGAGATAATATGGGGGAACTAAGTAGTCCACAGCGTTGAGTCTCCCTATTCTTCGCCATCCTAAGCATGACACGCCATAGAGTCCCCCATGTGTCCAACCATGGTGTAAAAAGAACCAACGGAACTAACATCCACGGGGCCGCAGCAAACCCACCCTACGTTATCCGAGAGGAGCCTCTCGGGACTGCCAAACATGTCAGGATCGTAGGTATCGGCGCGGGAGCCAGTGGCATTAACATGATACGAACCCTTCGGAGAAATATGACCAACTACGAACATGTCATCTACGAAAAGAACGCTAAAGTGGGAGGGACCTGGTTCGAGAACCGTTACCCCGGATGTAGATGTGACGTACCAAGTCACAACTATCAGTTCTCCTGGCGGCCGAATCCAGAGTGGTCGAATTTCTTCTCGCCGGCGCCTGAGATCGAGCAATACTTGAACCGTATCTGTGAAGAGGAGCACATGATGGACACCATTAAGACACGGCACAAGGTTGTGGGCGCATGGTGGGACGAGAAGCGTGGGCTCTGGGATCTCAGCGTCCTGAATCTAGAGACTGGCGAAGAGTTCAGGGATCAAGCCAACTTTCTCATTGACGCGTCAGGCATTCTGAAGTAAGACAGAATATCAGCCACGGGCTTACCTCCCCTGTATAGTGCACTGCTAATCAAGGGCCTCAGTAACTGGAAATGGCCGGATATCCCAGGCATAAAGAGTTTTCAGGGAGACTTGGTACACACTGCCAGCTGGCCCAAGAACTTCGATTATACCAACAAGACTGTCGCCATAATCGGAAATGGCTCGTCCGGTGTCCAACTTCTACCAACAATACAACCTGGTTAGCCAGCCCCCGTCTCACCGAAAGCGCCATCAGCTGACGTGAAACAGATGTTAAGAAGCTCTACCACTTCGTCCGCACCCCGACATGGGTCATCCCACCACGGATCGTATCGATGGTATCGATGGGCGGTCCGGCCAAAAGCATACTGGGCGAGATCGAACTGGATGAAAAGGAGAACTTCACCCCGCAGCAGATCGAGAGGTTCAAGAACGACCCTGCGTTCTACCACAAATTTGTCAAGACGATCGAGCGGGATATCAACGGCGCATTCTCTCTCGTGAGTATTTAGAATTATCATAGCAACCGCTCAGTAACACCAGCGCTGATCGTTTTCTTTGCAGATCCTAAATGGCGGCCCAGCACAGAAATTTGCCATGGGCAGGGTAATCCAGTTCATGACAGCATCACTCGGCGGCGACGAGAAGCTCTGCAAAGCCCTCATCCCTGATTTCCCCCTGGGATGTCGCCGAATCACGCCGGCTCCGGGTTACTTGGAGGCTCTGAGAAAGCCTAATGTGGAAGTGATCACAGAACGCATCGCCAGCGTCGTACCCGAGGGCATCCAACTCGAGTCGGGCGAGATCGTCAAGCTGGACGCTATCATCTGCGCCACGGGCTTCGACAACTCCTTCGCGCCGCGGTTCCCCATCGTGGGAAGACACGGCAACGTCCAGGACGCGATGAAGGCGGACACGCCGAAAGGCTACATGTCCTGCGCGCTCGCGGGCGTGCCGAATTACTTCAGTGAGCCCACACCCCCCCTTCCCACACCATTTTCCCTCCAAGGCCAAGGCCAAAACCAAAGCCTACCTTGTATCCAACACTGACATTGCGCAGCCTTCATGGGCCCCAACGCGCCCATCGGGCACGGCAGCGTGTTCACGCTGAGCGAGCACATCGCGCGGTACATCGCGCGCGTGCTCGTCAAGTGCCAGACCGAGGGCATCCGGGCCATCTGCCCGTCGGACGCGGCCGTCGCCGCCTACGGCCGCCACGTCGCGGCCTTCATGCCGCGCACGGCGTGGGCCGCGCCGTGCAAGTCGTGGTTCAAGGGCGGGCGCGAGGACGGCCCCGTCACCGCGCTGCACCCCGGCAGCCGCATCCACTTCTTCCATATGCTGGAGCGGTTCCGCGGCGAGGATTGGGAGTACGTGTATGACGGCGAGGGAGGGGATGGGGATGAGGGTGGAGGTGGAGGTGGGGGCAATAGGTTCTGGTACCTGGGCAATGGCTTCTCGACCAAGGAGCTGGACCCCCAGGGGGACTCTACCTGGTACCTTGAAGCGGAGGCGGATAGGCTGTGGGCTTAGGGGCTGGATGCAAGGATATAGAGAGAGGTTATGAGCTCATGACGGTCGGCGTTGGGCGGTGTGTTTCGTTCTACGTGTCATGTCTAGGCCCTCATCATCTGTGTGCATTGAATTAAGCAATGGTTATGAAATCCAAGTCTGTCATCATGTGTTTCGTTATACTCAATGACTATCGATGCAGACAGCTTACCTAGGTAGGTATAATGATTAAAAATCGAAACACTAGGTCTATTCCTACCTGTCATAGACCTTACCTACCTGCCCCCTGACAACCAGTCAGCTGGCTCGCCAATGACACCTAAATTGCCCTTGCCAGGAATAGTTCTGCACCTCAACATGATCCTAAGTTTTCTAACTTTGCTTTCTGCGGTTCAACATTTAATTAATATCTATAACAACACCGGAAGTTGCAATGATGTTAGTAGTTCTGGCTATCTTGCGTGTATCTTATTTTTAGTAGACTGAAATCACGGCGACGTCTTATTTTAAGGGTATCAATTTCATGCCCAAGGGCGACGGAGAAGTGAGCATCCTGTTACTTCAATAGGAGGTAGCAAGACTTATTCAATTCACCTAGAAAAAGAAAAGAAAAAACGAAAAAACAATTGGCCACCTAGGGAATCGAACCCCAGGGCCTAACGATAGAGGTAGTGATGCTTACTAAACATACTGTCGTTAGAGCGAACCAACTCGGCCATTCTGTTACACCGATGTGCTTCTTAAGAATACTAGGGGTATGGTTGCTTATATGTCTCTGCAACGAGCTATCCTAACCTAACGCTTAGACCGTGGCTACAGCGTGTGTTGGCTTCATACAATGTTTTCACCGTCGTCGTTGGACGAACTCTATTCAGCACTGGCGGCGCTCCTATCTGAGCAACACTTGATTGAGACTAGTCCCCTCTATCTAGAATGCTAGCTAGAATGCTGCCACCAACCCTTTAGCTTAACCGCCCTCCATGACCTCGACAATCCAATCCGCCTGCACGGCGCTGACCCGCTTGGCGTAGCTCCGCTGCGTGAACACGTGCTCCAGGAACATGATGGCCTCCCGCTTCTGCCCGTGCAGCACGCTGGACGGGTGGACCGCCACGACGTGCTTGCCCTGTACCGTGACGTAGCTCGAGTCCGGCGCCAGCAAGGCGGTCTTGGTGCCGAAGCCCTTCAGGAAGCACTTCAGCAGCGACCGCGCCCTCTCCGGGGACAGCGGCACAAACGGCTGGGGATCGGGCGGCGGCGGCTCCGCGAGCATCTTCTCCTTGGCGCAGATGCCGCGGAGCTGCTTCCGGATGTTCAGCGCTTGCTTCATGGTGCGGACGTTGATCTGGCGCTTCCGGCACCAGTCGATGCGGTCCGCGTTTTCCGCCGCGTAGCGCTGCATGGTGGTCAGGTACGTGAGGACGTCGCCTTCGCGGCGGTACAGCTCCTTGCGGTACTCCTCGACCTCTTCTCGCACTTCCTCGGATTGGAGCTGGTGGAATATGTTCTCCCCTGATGTGATGCATGCGATGATATCGATGACTTCGAGGAGACAGTCGTATTGGGGCTCGCTCGCCGCAAGAAGCACGCGTCCGTAGGGTGCGGAAACTGGAAAGAGAGCGAGCTTCCTCCCGATCTTTGTGATGCTGCCGTCGTCTGCCAGCGCCCCCAGGAAGTGGAGGTGTATCAGTGCCTTTTCCACGGATCCAATATCAGGGAAGTCCATCAAGGGAAACGAAAGAATATCGTTGATACCGCGCGCCTTCATCGTAAGGACGGCACCTAAGACGTCGTTGCGTAGGATCTCAGGTAGATCGGCATCCTTGAGCGAGTCGTACGTCTCCGACGTGTAAAGCCTGTAGCATTTGCCCGGGCCTTCACGGCCAGCTCGGCCAGTCCGCTGGATCGCTGATGACTTTGAGATTGCTTTTGCCAATAGTGATTCCATTCCTAACTGTGATCGGAACTGTTTAACCTTAGCTTTTCCGCAGTCTATCACGTAACGGACACCGGGAACAGTGACGGAAGTTTCGGCGATATTCGTAGCTAAGACTACCTTTCGTATGAAGCCTTTCTTAGCGGGTTGAAATGCTTCTTGTTGGGCTTGTATTGAAAGTTGGCCATACAGAGGACAGACCAATAATTTTGGCACATCTGAAGCCAACGTTGCGCTGTACTCCTCAATAAGGCGCTGCGCAGACTCGATTTCTTCCTGGCCAGTAAGAAAGGCTAAGATGTCGCCCGGCAATGGCTCATGCATGTGAATATTGAAAATTTGCTTGAGCAGCGCTTCCTGGATGTCTGGGACAGGTCTGCTCGTGTGCTTGGTTTCTACGGGATACTGCCTTCCCTTAATTCGAAGTAGTTGGATAGCAGAGCTCGAGCTCTGCGGAGCGAAGAAGTCTTGAATTTTCTCCACATCTGCCGTCGCGCTCATGATGACGACCTTTAAGGGAATGCCTCCCCGTCCAGACTTATCACTTGACAAGATCTGTTTCAGGAACCCAGCGATCAAATCAACATCAACGCTCCTCTCGTGAATTTCATCGACAATAACGGCGCTATACTGGCGAAGATTCGGATCCCGTAAGAGCTCCTGAAGAAGCATGCCTTCTGTGAGGAACTTGATCTTAGTACCCTTGGGGACATTGTGGTCGAACCGAACCGAGTACCCAACGGGCCCCTCGCGCGATGATCCTAGAGGTGTTCCCATCTCACGGGAAACTCTACCAGCCAGCGTCGTCGCTGCGACTCGTCGCGGCTGGGTGATGGCAATCATGCCGCCCACGTTCACGGTATCGGATTGCACCCGAGCCTTCTTCCTTCGACACCATGGCTCATCACACAGAAACTGGGGGACCTGGGTACTTTTGCCCGAACCGGTTTCACCAACAATGAGCAGCACATCGTCGTCTTGTAAACGGGTTCTGATTTCGGTTTGGTGAGTCCATATTGGCAACGCCTTGCGAGATTTCAACAAGGATGGGTCCCCGCTGGTTGCAAGTCGTTTGGGCACATTTTTCTTGTGAGTTTCAGGTTCAGGTTTCTCTGGTCCAGACTCCTTCGTAGATTCCTCCTGAGGCTTCGTTTCTGTGGCATGCTCCGGATCTATTGCTGGTTGCTCCGAGGTTTTCTTCTGAGGTTGAAGATAAGCGTCTAGGGATATTATCTTGTTCCCGATTCTTACAACCGATGCATCGTTTGCCGCCTTGGTCTTGCGTCTCTTGGGTTTATGTTCATCTTCGGCCATTTTCGGTGGTAGTTGAGATGAACTTTTTTTGCATGAGCCTGGAATTGAAGAGCCGAGTTTGGTTAGGGAAAAAATTGACACTGTGTTCAAGGTACCAGGTCTGCGGGAAGTCATGTGATCTACAGCACTTAGTGCCGCCCAATGAAGAGCCTTAGCGCCTAATGCAACACCTGAGTGGTTGGTTGGCTTTGGCGACATTCAGTGTTGTGAGACGGATGGGCACTGTGTCCTAGAATCGAATTGCTGAATGTATGTGAACTTATATGTACCGCCAACTACAATAAGATGGCGTTCGATTTATTATATAGGTACTTTATAGAAAGCCTTGTCCTGTATGTGCATGTGATGGAATGGCATAGTAAATAAGAAGATAGTGAAGACAGTAGCAACAATCAAGCATATCTCATTCCTCACTACCATCTTCGCGCCTCTTTCGGATGGCTTGCATGAGCTCATATAGCTGTCCCATCTGTTGGTCTAGTAGATTCTTGTCAATAGATTACTTCTCGAAGACACAAAAGGCAGACGAACCACTCATCTTCTCGACCTTCTCCGGGTCCAGCTTCTCGCCAACCCACGAATCGCCCTCGATCTTCTGAGCGTAGAGTTGCCATTCCGAAAGAAACCCAATCTGAACTATGACTTAGTAGATAGCCTAAGCCTTGGATCCAATATGAATTGGAATTTCATACCAAATGCGCCGGGTTGTCCACGTCCCTATGGGCGCGGAACTCAGCCTTGATATACTCGTCACCGAGGAGGCGCATCTCTTGTGGCAAATGTTTCCGATGCGCCCTGAACAGACGACGGTACAGGGGAATCGGTGGTAATAATGCCATCGGTGCCGGCTTGAGCCCGTTTCCTGCCGTGGCCGTGGCCAATAATCTCCATGAGGGTTTCATAGCGGTGAAATTTCGTACTGAAGCCGGATTGTGATATGAATTGTCGTCATTGACATTGGTGTTCTTCAACCGTAGTAATTTTGAGCTGTACAGTGCACGGTAAATCTATTATAATCCACTCACACTGTCCTTTCTAATAGGTGCGTTAAGTGAGTTTTCAAGCCAATCACTTACGATTGCACAGGCAAAATCTTGCGTTTTAGAGCTCACTTGTAGGAAAATGATTAATGATGATAATTTTACGCATTCCCTCGTTTTGGAAGAACATCATAACATACTTGCTTAGGTAGAGTTTCTCATGGAATATAAAAGGGTTGTGTCATTACTCTATAGAGGACTGGGTGTAGCCCGAGGAGCCTGCCATAACCCACAAGGGCGGCATTTCGATATAGCTATCCTTCAACACAAAGACTGCGAGGGCATCTCAGGATTCATCCTACAGGCATGAGATTATCCTAATCTAAGTGACTAGAATTCATATGCCGCCAACGCCTGCCACAGATACTATATTTGTCCTCTGCACAGACAAAGTCTAGACTCGTATTTCAGCGTTTGCTTATTTGTTCATCAACTCCAGTCTCCTATTCGTGACTCTGAGTTGGTCGTCTAGCGGATCGGTCTGTATCATAATTAGCATCGTGTCCAAGAGTAATATCAACGTAGATGCACGTACCTTAGATCCAATTCTGTCAATGAGCTGGTTTCCGTGGTCGAGCTCTTCGCCTAATGCCTTAGCCACGCGGCCCAGCCTGACACTACCATTGTAGAGCGCGTCCAGGTTATTCTCAATCGCTTCGTTGTCGTTGTCAAGCTCCCTCGCGCCCTCTTCGTCGGAATCGTCCTCAAGTGTGTACTTGTTCCTGTCGTTACGATTGGGCTTGGAGAAGGACGAGGATCCATTGTCTCTGGCCAACTCCTTGTAGTTGGCCTCCATGCGTGCACCCTGAGCGAATTTCTCTCGTCGAGTGGCGTCGCGGGCTTCTCGGTTGAACTGGTTTTCGGTAATGACTCTCTGTTCGTCTTCGGCAGTCTTGCGCTTCTCGGTGAAGGGGTTCTTGACGTGGACAGCGAACATGCTTCGGTTGAGGGTCTTGAGCTTCTTAGTCTGAGCATCTGCGTGGCGCTGTTTCTCGACTGCCGAGTCCAGAAGCTGATCCGTGTTATGGAGGCGTTCGTGCTGGGCACCTAGTCGAGCGTAGCTTGCCATACCGCTGTCGAGCGTTTGGTCTAGAATCCTCAGGGAATTCTCGGTAGATTGGAGACTGGATTTAGTGGTATCACGGATATCCTGCTTGATGTTCTTGTATTCCTCGTAATCTTTCTCTTCTTCTGTGAGTTCACGCTGTTCGCCGTAACCGCCATATTTGCTTGCGGCCTCATCACCTCCCGCTGTTCCAATTGTCTCAGGCGGGCCGCCTTGTCGCTGGAGTCGCTCCTGGGCGCCGGAGAACAGAGCATCTCGGTTGGCGTCGGTATCATTGCTGTTGGTTCGGCCCATTCCACCGTAGCCACCAGGACGGGCGGCACCCGAGCCTGGAGCAGCGCCGTAGTTGTTCGAGTTGCCGTACTTACTGGCTCCATAGCCCGATGCTGTACCGTATCGATCATTGGCGTAGCCGCCAGATGGTTGTCCGGATGGTTGTCCGGATCCATGTACGGATGGTGGTGCACTAGAATAAGGTGGTAGGGTGGTCGCAGAAGAGTGGCTGCTGTCGTTACGAGATAGCGAGGGGGCACCGTAGCCGTTGCGAGGGGCTGGTCCGCTCGGGAGACCACCGGCACCGGCACCGGCAGAGCGACTGGGAATCTGTGCGCGAGCTTGTTGGTAGGGAGTCATTTTGGCAAACTTGCTATTCATCTCGTTCATGTAGGGGTCGTCGGCGGGCGCAGCCTGAGCATAGGGATTGTCTGATGCTGGTCCCGGTGAGCCTTTCTTTCCGAAGAGAGCCGAACGGTTGGCATCGTCGCCGCCGTCGGAATGCTTCTTGCCGAAGCCGAATTTCTTCATTTTGTCTGTATGTGTACGTATTGTTGGAATTAATTGATGGAAGAATGGATTCGGTGAGTAAGAGGGTTGGAGGGAGGAAATATGAATTATAAAGGTGGTGAATTATGGGACCGAATTCACGGGATGTCTTAGGTTACATGTATGTTTCGAAAAGGAGGGGACCTAAAGGAACTCCCCAGGTAGGCATAGGTTAGGTACCTAAAAGCACTATAAAGGAGGGGCTCAGCTCTTATTCAAAACAATTCGTCAGTCGCAGACCGCAGCATTCAATTTAGTGGGGACTACAGCAGGCGGTAACGAGCGCCAGCCATCAACGGTGGCAACAACTACCTATCCAGGCTGCCAGGGCTGGCAAACGATTCTAAGTTTGGCTCTCACCTGCTTGTCTACTCGCATCAGCACGGAAGGTGAACACGAATACTTTCTTACCTTCCTTTACCTCGCCTAAATACATATCTAGGTAGCCTACTCAACCAAAAATACATGATATGGATGACAGCTGTATTTGGTAACGGTGTTGCTGACTATCATACATAGATCAAGTAGGCAGGTAGGTTGTCATTTATGAAAAAGTATCAATTTAGAGATCCATCAATAGGCGGGCATGGGCAAGGTACCTAGCAATCTATCGGAGTTTCTATGAGTCTTCAAGTACCTCCAATAAACTCGGCACTTAAAAGCAAGCACCCCGGTTTGTGCCTAAGGCACAACACTTACATGCATGGAAGTTGCCAACGCTTCATTCATGCTTATCCGGCTCAGTTCGTACCGATGAGTCTATCACCACTTCATCATCTCTCTCTTCCTATATCACAAGGTATCCGTTTGCTACACACCAGCTCGCCGTTCACGATGGCTACTGCATAATCGCATCAAGACTATCCTACCAAAACGCATACTTCAGCTCACTGTTCACATATTTATGAGCTCCTTAGCTCTGACTTATCGAAGATGATACCACAAATGCACCTACCTCTATATACACGGCGAATAGCGCAAGACCATGCAATAGAAAAAATACAAAAGAGTACAATAAATACGACTGGATCGTAAATCAGGATTCCATACGTTGAAGAAACCATAGCTCTCGTAGCTTTTTTAAGGATCAATTTCAGAGGGCATAAACAGTACTCTACTACTACGTTGCTCAACTAGTTCCTCAACCGGCAGAATATACAACCTAGGTACATATCTAATGACTACAAGCTGAAAATGGCTTCCATATTTACCTTCGATCATGACCCTCCGCGGGTGAACTCCCCCTGGCAAGCTAGCCAGGATTCCGGAAAGAGACCTCATGCTGAGCGTTCTGTCACGACTGGGGCCATTCCAGATTCAGAGCAGCTTTCTGTTTCCGATGTTGAGAGGCTGGAAGCAGAGCCGCAGGACGGCCCGATCGAATACAAACTTCATCTCTTGCTGCGACCCCGGAGAACTTACAGTAAGATGAGTACCACATTAACAGTCTCGGGATCGCAGCAATCTAGACAAGTACGGGGAGCAGTAGGACGTCCAAGGCAGACTACTCTGCCACTCGCCGCCTCAAATCAGACTAGACAGAATCGCCTTCACCACTTAACGACCCAGCTTCTTTGGAGGCTTCAGCAATCGTCGCCGAATCACTCCACGGCGAGACGTGACCTCGTGGTACCGAAACTACCCGAGGACATCGCTGATCTCGCTGCTCTGGAGAAGCCGGGAAAACTGCTCCCAGGTCTCGAGGAATCCAATGGGGCATTGTATGAAATCGGAGTAGCTGACGATGGTACATTTGTGGGCTTGACCAAGGATGAGATGGACGAGAGTATGACCACTCTTAAAGTGATGGCTGCCAGTCTGGGCTGTAGGGTCGAAGTGCAACGCATGAAAGCCGTCGGTAGCTGCGAGTGGACGCCTAGCACATCACAGTCCACCGATGAGGTTCAACATGCAGATCTCTGGGTAGCGGAGGCTCTCGTCATGCCAGTGTTGAATGTCCAGAGTAACAGGGATGATCAACAGGCGAACCAGTTAAGCTCTACTCCGAGAAGAGGTGCTTCGATCACCGAGCAGCTTCGTGTTTCGCTCATTGGGCCGACGACATCAGGTAAAACAACATTGCTAGGAACTCTTTCCAACGGCACATTAGACAATGGACGTGGAAGCAGTAGGATCAACCTACTGAGACATCGTCACGAAGTCGCATCTGGGCGGACTAGCTCCATTGCTCAAGAACTCATTGGTTATGAAGGTCAGAGAATATTCAACTACAACATTGATAATATCAACGAGTGGCCGGATATACACGATCGTGCAGAGAATGGTCGATTGGTCTTTTTGTTAGACTCCGCCGGACATCCTCGATACCAGCGAACCACTCTTCGAGCTCTAGTCGGATGGGCTCCTCATTGGACCCTGCTATGCATTCCTGCGAATGAAGACGGACCCTCTACTTCTGGTGCTCATTCGCTCTCGGGTGCAGACGGGGCTACGGGTGTTGGGATAGCTTCGTTGGATTTAGCGCTGGCTCATCTGGATCTATGCCTGAAGCTTGCGATACCTCTTGCCATCCTCGTCACCAAATCTGAACTGGGGCAGCGTGCTTCATTAAAAGAAAAACTAAACATAGTTTTCACCAAGGTCAAAGCTATGGGAAGGACACCGAAACTGCTGACTTCCGCAGCGCGCGACGAGGACGGGCTTGCAGAAGTACCCAACGTCGACTTACAGAAAATCAAGGATGAAGTCATCGACCACATTGATAAGACTAGCGATCCGCTGTCCGTTGTTCCGATTATCCTCACAAGTGCCGTCAAGGGTATGGGTATTGGGTTGACCCATGCTCTCCTGAAAAGCCTACCAGTTCCGCCTATACCGACAGCAAGGGATTTCGTCCCTCTCGCCCTGAACCCGGAGCAACCAGCTGCTCTCTTTCACGTCGACGAGGTTTTTGAAATGTCGTTGAGCCGTGCTCAGACTGCCGCAACGTCGGGAACTAGTGAAAGTGCACCAGTGGTTACCGGCTACCTGCGATTTGGAAGGCTGTCTATTGGCGACAGGGTCGTCCTAGGACCATTCCCTGGGGATGACGAGGACACCGGCGCTCTCGTACCGAAAGACCACCCTTCGCCCGGATATGGGTTGTCAATCCCTCATCCTTCGTCGGCAGAATTCGCACGACTAAATTCCCGCCACCCCCTATCGGCCTCTAAAATCGAGGGCGAATGGCGGCAAGCGACGATTGTGAATATTCGCGATCTGAGACTTCCGGTACAAACCATCGAAGCGGGACAGGCCGGCTCTATTCAAGTTGTTTTCGACGTGTCCAATGGTGAGGTATCTGATACTACGCTAGACAAACCAAGTGTATCGACTCCAAGGCTCCGTAAAGGCCAGGTTCTCGCCGTACCTAGTCAGCACATGGTTGATACAGGGCTTTCACTCCAAGCTGCCTCTAGCCTAACGGCTTCCTTCAAGGCCTCGGATGTCAAGTCACTAACCGTGAATAGCCTAATAATTGCCTACGTCGGAATGGTTCGTGCTGCTGTTCGGGTGTTGCGGGTGCTACGTCAGAAGTCTGACTTGGATTCGCGGAAAACTGCAAGAGAAGACGACGACGATATTTTCGCTATGAATGATCATATCGAGCTCGAACGAACCAAGTCAGAAGCGGACCTGGATGAATACCAGGCAGAGTACCATGTCTTGTTAGAATTCCTCAACAGTAGAGATTGGATCGAACTTGGGTCTCAGATAGTCCTTGTAGAAGGGGGTCCCAAAGACAGGTCAGGACTCGAGGGTCATGTGGGCAAGGTGATCGAAATCGGAGAATAGGTAAATAGGGAAAGCGCCTGGCAACTCTGGATAAAACATGAACTGCCTTACGTAGATAGCGATGTCTAGCGGTATGAATATTATTTTGAGATTATTTGGTATTTACACCACCCAAGCGACTTGGCTTCATGCGCCATGAATGTTATGTATTTGTTACATGTCGTCGCATCCCACTACCGAAACGCCATCCAATGCTCGAGGATTCCTAGTCGCATGACCCTACTAGGCTCTCACTAAACCATAGAACAACGTCCACGTCAATATGTATCCGGCCAGCCCAGTGAACAGACCGCCGGCCCAGAACTCGTACTGGGTTCTGAAATACCTGCTCGTGTCGAAGAGGCTGTGGCCGGCCTTGGTCGACGTGGGCGCGACCCGGATCGTGTAGAAGAGGACGGTGGTCAGGATGGTGAAGACGAAGTAGAAGAGGAAGCCGCCGTAGGATTCCAGGCCCAGGATGCCGGCCGCGGCGCCGAAGATGGACGCAGTGAGGGCTTGCAGATTCGAGAGCGCCTGCACAGCCGCGCCAAAATATGTCAGCACCTACTTACTATCTAGGGCGCATTGCATCGTATCGATGCTTCAATCGGAACTGACCTTTGTGTTGTGTATCACCGACTCCGGCACAATAGGCGCTATCTGGAAATCTTTCTCGGTCGGCATGGCTGCGCTCGTCTTTGTTTTTGGGGGGGGTTCGTCTTTGTTCGGTCGAGAATTGAGGGTGTAGATCAATAGGATTGTGTTCGGTTCGTTTCGGGTTGGTATGTTGGTATGCTGGTATGTCTTACATGGAAGGTCTTCTGGAGTAACTGTACCCAAGAAAGTCTGAAGTTTGACGACGTTTGTGGTTAAGCTTCCAGTGGTCGTCGCGCTATGTACGTAATGCCAAAAGTTAATGGCTATTGGGCAGTTTTTGGACGAATGGCGGAAGGTAACTAACCCCAGACAGCCCAGGATAGCGGTTCTGTTAAGGCGGGCCGCGAACGTTGTACTAACACGGCAAGCGGTCTGCACAGCTGTACACAGCCCTGTAGGAGGAACCTCCAGGAAGTCACTTGAACCAACCAACAGTTCGTTCTTGCCCCATGACGAAACTCAGCTGAGTGGTTTTACAGGCCCTTTTGTTTCTTTTTGTATGGGGAAAGCTTCCCTGCAACTCCCCTGGACGGAGTGTCGGACATTACTACCTATACTTAGCTACTTGCCTAATTAGATGTCATTATGCTATTTCCAGTTGTTAATTTCGTACCTATCGTACCTATCATACCCAGATGGGGGAAATGAATTGAACAAAGCACTTGACAACTTTCTTTCAACACAATCATTATACGGTCCTTTAACAAACCGTTTCTTTTTTTCAACATCACCCCCCCCTCCCTTCTTCTTCTTCTAGTAATAGGTAGTTGTTACGTTTATTTCTTTTACTTAGCAGATCGAACCGAAAAATAATAACTAGTACCCATCTTACATCTTTCTACACGTTGAGTAAAACCATAGCAATCTCGCGCCAGATGGACGCGATCCGTCGTGCAACATCGCAATTACATGGAGACTCACGTAGATGAGGGTACGCCTTTGAGCAACTATCTCGAGGGTATGTATGCCACTTTTACATAGTAGAAAGGAAGACTGTGTACCGATATGCCCGAACCTCCTGAAGTCCTAACCATCATTATCACAGGCACGGGAGAGAGAGATGGGGAAATACCGTGGCAGGAACCCGAGAACGACGGGGACCACGACATCTCACCACCGTCCAGCCCACCCCGAGATTTTGCTCCGAGAGGCTTCGCCAAGGTTCGAAAGAGGTTTAGGGAGAACCTACCGAAGCCGCTGCGTATCGATGCCAATAATCTCCCGTCCCGTATTAACTTGGAAGATTTCCATAACCACGCATCCCCTATCCTCGATGGAGTGCGACTTCTACTAGAAGCGGTAACTTCGTCTATCGATCATGCGAGGTCTATCGGGTTCCTCGAGCGCCTGCGCCTAGCCATCGTGCAGTCCCAGCTTCTAGATAACCCCTTAGTATTAGGTTACCAACCGTCGGCAGAATCCGCCGTATCGCAACCGGCCACCGAACCAAGTTTCCATGGTATCACGGTCTCTGGTGCCGTTGCCGCGGCCGTATTCGGCTTCGGCGCCGCTTCTCTCGTCCGATGGTTCTCGCTTGGAGGGTTCAAGCCCACTTGGAGGCGACTGCTCGCCTCTGTCGCAGTGGTGTCGCTAGTGCTTCTGATTGCTCGAGCATACGTGCGAAGACAAATACTGAGGAATATCCAAAAGCAAGGACTGGCAGAAGCCTCGACATTCTTTTCGTTCTCCCGAGAATACGACTGCGCAAATAGTGCGGCCCTTAACTTTATAATGGAAGTGGAATTAGTGGCCCGCGGATACCGACTGTAAACCTACCTCCGTGTCCATTTAAGGTTAAAGGGGTAACTCGCTAACTGTTAACAGGAGCACACCCATCCCACCTATTAGCCGATTGGAGAACAACGGACAAAATGTCAAGTGTCTTCAGCTAAGGAAAGCCCTTCGAAATGGGTTGACGGAAGTTATTTCCAAGTACTACCAAGTAGCTTTCACGGTTTGGGCATTTGCAGAGCAGACCGAGTTGCTACAGCTACAGTCTCAGTATCAGTTCACGGTGGCTGATGTGGTGGAGAGATTTCAAGTCATCTCGAAGATGGATGCTCAGAGCGCCGAGAAACTGCAGCCCCTAAAAGATGCCGCCTTCCTCTTCCATGATATCCGAAAGATGTTCCTTAGCGGCTTGCTTGCGCTTCACACCGTCGGCAACGACTCCGATCGGCTTCGTTTCTCGACGATATTAGAAGCCTTTAAGGAACTGAATACTGTCACGAGACAAGCCTACGCTCGGGTGAGGGATATCTTGGCTGATAACGACTGTAAGTGAATTGTAGTATAGTCTACATATTACCTGCTAATAACAAGTTTAGTCCAAATCCCGAAGACCCCAAGGAGTCCGGAGACGCCCGGCCACGATCGATGGCGGCACCAAGTCCGGAGACTGAATTCCATGACTATGAACATCCGCAGTGTGCAGGCTAAGTTGCATCTCCTGCGCGAGGAGTCATCCAAGGCCCTAAACGAAGCCGACGACATCACCGATCTCGGGCCGCTGTTCATGGCTCAGTACGACTCGATAGGCCAAGATTTACGAGATTTGATGGAAGCGTGGCAAACCGGCAAGGCCTCGCTGGCGTCCGGAATCGATAGAAACGAAAAGCGCCTGTCATCTATCGGCTCCAATCTCATGTCTCCTATCAGCACAATGAGTGGGCGCACCATCGCGGAAGAGGACGAGAATAGCGACGAGCCGGGCGTCGATGACGCACTAAAGAAGCTCAACGGTTACTCGACACCCCCGACGGAGCCCGAACCCGAGATCTTCGAGGCCATATCTATCCCAAGGCCCAAGAGCTTGCTTACAAGGGAAGAGAGGATCATCCGGATGAGGGAGGACCGCAAGACCAAGGAGGTGGCAAAGGCGAAGGCCGAGGCCCAGAGGGGCATGATGCGGGAGTTACAAGGCGTGCTGGAAAGGAAACCCGGGCGCGGTCGAATCTCTCTTTGAGAAAGTCTCTCGTTGAAGATTATTTTCTTTTGAGCATGTGTATCGGCATTTCGCAAACTAACAAAGCAAGCAAGTAGCTCGGCTCGGGCCGGGCCTAGCAGGGCGTTGGTAATGAGTAGATTATGAAACTGGGTCATACGGCGCACACTTTTGGGATAGAAGGTGGTTCTTTTTTTCTTCTATTTCCATCACGGCGCCGTTCGCATTTGCGGTTCGCTTGCTTTACTAAGGTTGGGGCTATTGCATAGAGAAAGAGAGAGCTGGTCATCCATACGATCTTTGAGCATAATGTCTTGTTTGTCCTATTTCCTTTTTCTACGTCGCCAGTATATAAACATCACCATCGTCATCATCATCATCTACCTGCGTATATGCGGGTTTAGGTATATACATAATAAATCTCTTGGGAGAAGATGAAATGTTTGGGGTTATTTGAATGTGATTGTGTTTATTGTAGAGGCTACTTAATGGGATGCTAGAATATCTTCCTGCTTCTATAAGCAGTTCTCGAGATCATTGGCATACTGTACATGTATGTATAACCCCTTATTCAGGGGTCCCTACATATTGCATATGTACCTTGTGTGGCTTACCTAATAGGCGGAGGTGGGGCATAGGCATACGCGCCTACCAGCAATTAAAGACGCGTTGAGTGGTTCAAAACGCGTCTCCATTCTCCAATTCATGCCACTAAATTTGTAGGTAAATTGTAAGTACTTACAAGTTACACCTACCAGGCAGACCTCTCCCTCTTCTCTCTTTTTCGCCAACCTTTCCACAATCCCAATCCGATTTTATTGCAGTAGGAAATTTGAAGTCTTTTCTCTCTGCGTACTACTTTTCGTCGTTCACACTCGTGAAACTTTCATCGTAATAATCTATTCAGTCGTCTAATTAAGATCGAGACAAGAAACCGTCATCATGCTGGAGGCACGACTTGAGCAGGCGCAGATCCTGAAGAAGGTATATACATATTTATCATATATCTATGTGAAAAGAAAGAAATGACACTAACAGAATAGGTGGTGGATTCCATCAAGGATCTGGTGCAGGACTGCAACTTCGACTGCAACGACTCGGGCATCGCGCTGCAGGCCATGGACAACTCGCACGTGGCGCTCGTGTCGATGATGCTCAAGGCCGAAGGCTTCTCTCCGTACCGATGCGACCGCAACATCGCGCTAGGCGTCAACTTGGTGTCGCTGACCAAGGTGCTGCGCGCGGCGCAGAACGAGGACATCCTCACCCTCAAGGCGGAGGACGCGCCCGACTCGCTGAACCTGGTGTTCGAGAGCAGCGAGAACGACCGCATCAGCGAGTATGACCTGAAGCTCATGGATATCGACCAGGAGCATCTGGGTATTCCCGAGACCGAGTACGCGGCCACCATCTCCATGCCGTCGGCCGAGTTCCGACGTATCTGCACGGATCTGATGGCCATGTCCGAGTCTGGTGAGTGCCTGGTTATACCTCCTTTCTTAGGAATATATTATATAATGAAGAGCATGGCTAGCTAACACTACCAAGTCACCATCGATGCGACCAAGGACGGCGTCAAGTTCTCGTGCAACGGCGACATCGGCAACGGCGCGGTGACGCTGCGCAGCCACCAGAACGTCGAGAAGCCCGACCTCAACATCGACATCGAGCTGACGGAGCCGGTCGGCTTGACCTTCTCGCTCAAGTACCTGGTCAACTTCTGCAAGGCCGTGGCGCTGTCCGGCACCGTCAAGATCTGCCTCTCTAACGAAGTGCCGCTCTTGGTGGAGTACGGACTGGCCGGGAGCAGCTATCTGCGATTCTACCTAGCACCGAAGGTTCGTCTCCTCACAATCCCTACTATTATAACTGCTGGATTCATTGTTATTGACCTTGATATTACAGATCGGAGATGACGAGTAAGGTGTGGTTGGTGGACAGGAGATAATGCAACGCAAGGTAATGAGCACCACGAAGATACCACGTCGAGCACAGAAGGAAAAGGGGGCAGTCTACTACGACGACTACTACTACTACTAGTAATTGGGTTGTGGACTGGACTTCTCTCGTAAGGTAGTCTACGATATGGATACGGCATGAATGATCTACTACGTTTGCTACTTGGTCGTTTGGTCTCGAGACGAGACGCCGTTCCTCGAGTTTCGAGACTGATTGTAGGGTAGAAAAAAAATAGTGACTCCCTACGGACCCAAAAATGACTTTTCTTCCTGCTCACGCAATACAATATTATATTCTAATAAGTGGTGTTTTTAATTTTTCAACAACATTAAAGGTGAACTCACCGTAGGTAGTGAAAAAAGGGGTTTAGTGCGGGGTTATCTTGGTCATGGAGGGGTAACCTGGTAAGATATGCTGATAAGCTAAACTTTTTCAATGGAGTCTGGGCCAGTGGACCCTTCTCGAAAAAGAACTCCATCTTCGAGTCATGCGCTCCCTTTTCCTATCGTTCGTCGGCAATCGGCGGAGGATTTATGATTACGGTTACTCAGACCTTTACTATTTTTTTCTTCTTACCTCAAATAGTAGATTTCCTCTGAATGGCTTCGTGGAGAATAACTAGTCCTTCGCTTCTTCCCAGACCAGTGTGACCATAGATTTGCGGCTTGCTACATAGCACCAATATCCCCACTACCTCACTATCTACATAGTATCTATCATTCGTATCGAAAGCCGAAGACAACCGCCCGCATGAGTACCAAAGACCCGTTGCCGGAGACCAACGTCCTGGCCGTCGCCAGTCATGTAGGGAAAACGTGCCAATGCCTCCCAAACACTTTCTGGTAGCTAATGTCCCGCTGTGAAGGTTGTCTCAGGGTGAGAGCCCCAAGTTTCCCGTTTCTGCTCGTATATCGTTGTTAGCGAACGTTTTGTTGACGTCGGATCCGTGCCCTGTAATAGGAATGTAGGGAACAAGATCGCCGTGTTCGTGCTGCAGTCCATGGGCTGCGAGGTGGCGGCTTTGAATACGGTACAATTCAGTACGTGACCCTCGAATATGTATATATACATATATATATATGCGTCTATCTGCGTCCCAGGAGTAGTGTGCAGTGCTACAGTATAAGTACGAGGGATCTAATATAAGAACGTAATCGAACAGGCAACCACACGGGATACCGCCAATGGAAAGGCACGCGGGTCTCGGCGCAGGAGATCACGGACCTGTGGGAGGGCCTCAAGATGTCCTTCCTCGACGGCTTCGACATGATGCTCTCGGGGTACGTGCCGGGCGCCGCCGCCGTCGAGGCCGTGGGCGCCATCGCCAAGGAGCTGCGCCATAAGTCGGAGGACTCGGAGTACGGGGGAAGCTTCTTCTGGGTCCTGGACCCCGTCATGGGCGACAACGGCCGCCTGTACGTCGCCGACGACGTGGTGCCCGCGTACAAGAGCTTGCTGAGCTACGCAGACTTGATACTGCCGAATCAGTTTGAGGCTGAGTATGTCCCTCCTTGCTATTCTTTCACACGGACATATATCCCTTCTCACACAAATAAAACAACAGACTCCTCTCCGGCGTCAAGATCACCGACTCCGCCTCCCTCGAGCACGCCATCGAAGTCCTGCACCGCGACTACGGCGTCCCGCACATCGTCATCACATCCGTCTCCCTGCCGCTCTCCAGCACCTCCTCCCCTACCCCCTCCCCCTCCTCCCCCTCCGAAACACGCCCACGCACCATGTCCGTCGTCGGCTCGAGCATGACATCGGACCGCAAGCCGCGACTCTTCCGCATCTCGTTCCCCGTGTTCGACTGCTACTTCAGCGGGACGGGCGACATGTTCGCGGCGCTGATGGTGGCGCGCCTGCGCGAGGCCGTGGCCCGGCACGACACCACCACCGTGCACCACCCCGCCAGCCCCGAGGGCGCGATACCGGTCGCCTCCAAGCGCTCGTGGCTCTGCGCCGACGGCCTGCACGACCCGCGGACGCTGCCGCTCGCGCGCG
This sequence comes from Hypoxylon fuscum, assembly GCA_022578945.1. NCBI lineage: Eukaryota > Fungi > Ascomycota > Sordariomycetes > Xylariales > Hypoxylaceae > Hypoxylon > Hypoxylon fuscum. The sequence goes on along the minus strand of MU399865.1, from coordinate 14,072 downwards.
CCGCCGAGATGGTGCTCGCCAGCATGCACGAGGTGCTGGCGCGCACGTGCGACGGCCTCCAGGACGAGGTGCGCAAGATACGGCAGAGGGAGAGGAAAGAGGGGCTCGATGAGAAGACCGTGCATCTGCTCACGTCCCGCGCCGCGGAGCTTAAGCTCGCAAGGAATTTGACGTGCTTGAGGGACCCTAAGGTGCAGTATCGGGCGGAGAAGATGTAGGGGGATAGATGGGTGGTGGTCTGGAATAGGGGCATAGATCAGATAGATGCATAGACGCATTGGATAGGGAGTAGGCGGTATCGATCATACAGTTATTAGAGAATCATGCACATGCACATATCATAAAAGACGAGACTAGATGGATGTGAGCGTAAAGACTCTTATTTCCGAGGAAGACGAGAGTACTAAAGTTTTGTCTTCCTTTTATTCTCGTTTTCCCTTCATAATTCATAGATACTAGGTAGTGAGCAGGACTTGCGGTCCCTTCGTAGAATCATGCATTCATATCCCGTAGGCCTAATAGCTGTAGCTGGAAATTCCGAGGCGTTCGTCCTGTAACCCTGGCCCGCGAGACACAAGAACCCCGGGGGGCATGGAAATACCGAGACGAGGCCACAATCGACGTAACCCGTTTCCTGTCGTCCAACACACACTCCGCCCCCTCGCTACTTGATCAGTTCGTCCCCGTGCTCCCGAACCCGCCCGCGCCCCGGACGCTCTCCTCCAGCTCCTGGACCTCGACGACGTCGGGCGTGTAAATCCTCTCGACGACGAGCTGGGCCACGCGGTCGCCCTCCTGCACCTGAAAGTCCGCGTCGCCGTGGTTGAACAGCAGCACCTTGACGGGGCCGCGGTAGTCGGCGTCGATAACCCCCGCGCCCGTGTCGATGCAGTGCTTGCTGGCCAGCCCCGACCGCGGCGCCACGCGCCCGTACGTCTGCGCCGGCACCGCGATGCTCAGGCCCGTCTCCACCAGCGCCTTGCCCCGCGCCGGGATCGTCGTCGGTTGCGACGCGTACAGGTCGTAGCCCGCCGCGAAGGCGCTGCCGCGCGTGGGGAGCTTGGCCGTCGCGGAGAGCTTCTTGATTAGTAGCGGGGGCGACTGGTCGAGCGCGGGGACGGCGGGTTGCGCGGAGGAGGAGGAGGAGGCCATGTTTGCGTTGCTGGTGGTGGTGGTGGTGGTGGTGGTGGTGGTCTTGACTCGCTTGGCTGGGGGTGAGGTCGGCGGCGAGGCGATGTTTTCCGTGGTCATAGTCTAGTCTCTACGAAAGAAAGTAGAAGTTGTGTTTGTGGTAAAACTTGAAACTTTGCACTGGCAGACTGGCTGGTAGGAGCGGGTTTGTCACGAGGCGGTCGGGGGGCTGCAGTTGCGGTGAAGGTTTTGCAGCACAGCACAGCACAGCACAGCGGTGGAAAGTGCACAGTAGAATTGGCGGTGGGACGCGACGCGTTGCGGGGCGCGTCTTAGGGGTTGAAGACGTCAATTGGCCAATAGCCGTAAAGCACGGTGGGTAGGTTGGGTGCCAAGAGCTGCTACTGTACCTAGGTAGCCCGTCGCTGCAGCGCTATCACACTCTGTGCCGTGATGGATGCAGCAGCCCTCGTTTCCATTCCCTTGGGATCGTGGGCACAAATATGGAGGAATCATCTTGAGCAAATGTGTGCACTTTCTTGGGGTCATTTGTTGATGAATTTGTTTTGTTGCATTGACGAGTCTATTAGCAATAGGTGGTATTTTCGACGCAATGCGAACATCTCGGCGTTTGGGGTTCAGATAACTCTTCTGTCGACGCTAGAGTCGATCTCGTAGTGAAAAGACATGGCTTTCCGTAGTTGATTCCAGTCCACAACCATGCAAACTCTCAAGAACCATCGTAATTGAACTGTATATTTCTCGCGTGACAGCAAACTCTCGGGAACGGACCCCTGAGCAGCAGTTGAAACAAGACTCCTGTTTGACTGGCCCCTTAAGCCTGTGCGTTGCCATGAATAGATTTGTACATAGCATAGATGACCGATCTGTCATGAAACGCAAACTCGGTAAATCCGAACATATTACTCGTCCAGCTCCTTGCCAAAGTCGATCAATCGTAGCTTCGTCGAGTCCCTGGGGTGGAACTGCGCGACCCTCGACCGGACCAAGAACCTGGCGGCCGCCGACTCCCGGGGGATCTCGACGTACGCCGCCGAACTGTCGCCCTCGGACTGCGCAAGCGTGTTGAGCAGTTCTTCTGTCAGCTCGCGCATCTCGCTACCAGCGGCCGCCGTTTCATCCCGGTCGTCTCGACTCGCCCTCCCTGCCGGCTCGTCGTCGTGCTGTTGCAACCCCCAAATTTCGTCGATGCGCCGCTGTCGCTTGTCCTGGTCCGGGTTGTCCTTGGCCTTCTTCGGCTTGCCCTGCGCGCTGAAGCCCGCCGCGAGGTCGGCCCCGTCGATGTCCATCATGTCGCCCACCACCGGACCGCCGAGCTCCTCCGCGGCCAGCATGCCCGCGAGGTGCTCGTCGATGAACTTCCGGAGCGCCTTCAGGAGGGTGGACGTCTCCTGCTTGTAGTACTTCCGCTTCTGCTTCAGCTCGTTGATGCGCTCCGCCGCGATGTCTTCGGGCCCCATCTCCATCCGGCTCTCCAGGCCATCCTGCAAGGACTGTATGCGATTGCGCAGACTCTGCGAGAGGGCCTTCTGGTCTTCCAGGTTGGTCTTCTCTACTTCCAGCCGTCGCTTGGCCTGCTCAACCGAGTCCTTGTGCGTGGCCAAGTACGCCTTCGTCTCTTCCACCGTCTGGTGGGTTTTGCGCAGGGCTAGGAGAGCCGGCAACACGGACTCCGGGTACGGTAGGAACGGTGTCTGCGATGCCAGCTCGTCGTAGGCTGTTTTCATGATCTCCCATGACGCGGTGGTAGGAGCAGGCTGCGCTCCGCGATACGCCGATGGGGCTGAGCGTATCCGGTCTAGGGCTCCCTCGTGCTCCCGGACCTTTGCCTGCAGCTCCTGCAAGGAATGCTTGAGACGAGATGCATGAATCGCATCGGACTCATTGCTGAGACGCGTTGTGTTGTCCATTTTTTTTCTTCTTTGTCATGTGTAGTACTCAGTAAGGTAGGTAGTGAGTGATTCAGGATAAAATGTGATGATGCCCTGCAGCTTGCAGTTGGAGAGTTACATTCCCATATTGCAGTTATGTGTCAGGTAATATGCAGCAGGTAATGTCCGGCCAGGAGCATCACCAAAATGGTCGCCAAGAAATGCGGCCGCGATTGGAATTGCCGATGGATCTGCGGTACAGGTGATATATCGCAGATAGAATTGATTGCTCCTTACATAGTAGAATTCTTCAAATGAATATATATTCACTCAGATAGGTACAATAATATACGTGCATGTATGTATGTAGGTACTCGTACTTGAATTATTATTACATATGTACATGTATCTGTTAACAGACATGTACCTCACTCTGTACACTGTGCGTATTATCATATACATAATACTGTGCCGGCTCACGCTACATGTACTTTCGTACTTTGTTATCCGGTCAGATTGACTTTCAGACTTCTGCTTCTACATACATACATGTATGTAATTAGGTAGTGTACCTAGGTATGTAAGTAGTATCTCTTAACTCCCGGCCTAGCAGCCTACCTAGGACCTAGGTAGGCAAATTATAAGCTATTCGATCCATCCGAGCCTGTGCACTCTGAACTACCCACAAACTGTCCATTTGCAAGCACGCGATTCCCATTCCCAAGCTTGGTTTGTGTAGGACGTTGCCAATTCAAGATCGCATTGCCTTGCTTTCGCTCTTCACGACGAATATCATACATGACGACCCCTGTTACAGTGGTGGAGTTCCCGCACCCATCTGAAAATATCATATCCTTCGGGGGTGGTGTTGGGAATTCTGGCCAGTCGATGTACTCGGGTGCTTCTGTATAGACAGCAATCTGTTTTCCTTCCCGTCTCTTCTTCACCCACTCGTTTAATACTAAGCGGTATTCCGAAACAGAATGGTCAAGCTTGACATCCGGGTACTATACCCATTCCTCTAACCCTTCTACATCAACTGGATTCTATTAATCGAAAGGAAGATTCCGGAAGTCCATGTCACGGGTGATGATTTCGTAAAGGGTAAATATAACGCCTTTCACGTCTTTTCGGTCTGCTCCGTAATTTATTCCGTAATTAATGCCTCCGATCTGGCCACTATAGTTAAAATCGAATAACATGAGAGCGTCTGTCTTGGGATCGACAAGAAGATTCCGGGCAGCAATATCCTGGTGGACGATGCCGTGCTTAAGATTTAAATCGTCGACAACGCAAGTCAGCTGCCGGAGCCACTCTAGTTTAAACGTACGTGACTTGTTCTCTTTTATCGTGCCGCCGGGGATGTAAATGGATGTAAAACCGACGAGACGGCCATTTTGTTCGTCTAGCACGACCCTGTTGAACGGTACAAGATTTGGATGCGGAGGGAGGCGCATCCATAAGTTCATCTCGTGCCATCGCGCGAAGAGGAATTGGAAGAGAAAGTAGTACTTGAAGACTACTCACGTAACCGACCGCGTTTATATACACTCCAATACTGGTTACCATGGATACCTTAGGTTAACCTTCATCACTTGGTCTCACTTGCTCACGGAAAAAAAATTTATAAAAATTTTTGAACAAACAAACAACCTTAGGTATTATTCCAGCATAGATGGCTAAAAAAAACAGGGGTGGCTTACTGGCGACTCAAATGGTAAATTTACTTCATATCCCAGCCACAATATCTACACCATTTCTCAAGTATTTATTTCCTAATGTCCTTTCCAATAAATTTTCAGAGCTTGTCTTCGTTTTAAATATTTTCCTCGATTTTCCCCAGATTATGTCGTTGCATAATAATTCTATGAAGTTGAAGACTGGTACTGGTATATTGGTGGCTAAGCCATTATTCCGTCTGACGCTATGTAGGTACACACGAGGCTGATGCAGCGTTTTCTGGTGTCGATTCACCGTATTAGCCGAGTGGGCCTTACTTGGTGACGCACGGTGCCACTGGAGCCAATCAAAAATCCATGACGCTTGGACGGCAGATTTTGTGTGGAGGAGACCCATTTTTATACAGGAGTACCAGGTTCCCGTCGATCTTTCTTTGCATCAAGGCGCTCGAAAGTGAGACAAACTTCAGGACAACCACAACTCTTCACACACATCTTTCAATTCCATCCTTTTAACCTTTTTTTTCCCCCATACCCGTCACTTCACCATCAATCTCGTGTTTGGGCGCAACAACCTTACTTATACTTTATTATTCGTAACCCCTTCCCCCTTTTCCCGACACTCCATTTAATTCTTCTCTTTTTCCCCCCCTTTGTGTCCGCGTTGAGGGACTAGTTTCGCATTTTGGAGCTTCCCTTAGAAGACTGCATACGAAGCTCTACACTTCAACTGCACCCACCCGCAGCAAGATCCACGTGGAGACGCAACCTGCAACTACCTACATTAACTGGAACGCGTCTTGGTCAAGTGCAGCACAGCACAGCACAGTACAGCACAGCACAGCAATATCAGGCACGTCAAGTCTGACCGCCGTATCCATCGCACCTTACCAACGCGATTATCAAGTTTAGTAGTAGAAGGCAGCTTCTACCTTGGTATTCAAGGAGAGCAGCTGCATTGCGTAGGAAAGGGAAAAAAACAGGCAACAGGCATCAAGTATCTGTCGTTACTACCTCTGTTTCGACAGAGTTCAAGGTTTGAGAAATCGTACACTTCTCTAATCCTGCCGCTTCTTTCCTCCTTCTCCTAATCATACCTTGAACCTCATTCTACTCTCTCGTCCTTCTATCCTCTTTCGCCGAACTTGATCACTACCTACTACATAAATCTGTCCGGTCAAAAAACTCGTCATCCTCCACTTTACCAAAATCGTCCTCAAAATCACCACCAGGTCATTATTCTCGTCCTATCAAATATCCGCCTTCTCCAGCACGAACGTTTAGGTCCGAGACGGATCTCTCATACCTATCACTTCTCGTTGTTGTCATTGCATTGTGACGACTCCGACATTTCATCCTAGCCTCGACCCTACCTTCCAAAAGTCCGATCTATCCTCCAGATCCCGCATCCGCATCCCGAATCCGTCAGCTTTGAGGGTATACACAGCAACATTCTGAACCACTACACCTTACACGTTTTCCTTCGAAAACCCTCAGAGGTGTAGATAAAAATACAGATACGATAATACAATCTCAATTCGACCGTCTTAAGGCAAAACGTAGGCTTCACTTAAAGTGTGGTGAGAAGATAACGAAAAGATTGACAACATGTCTGCTTCACCCTCCCATCCCACTAATCCGGCGAAGCGTCCCCTAGAGGATGCTTCGTCACCTTCGCGTGGCAATGACCAGCCCGACGCCAAACGACCAGCTCTCGACAAGGTCATGAACAATGGCAATGACGACAAGGATATTGAGCTTCCCCATAGCAATGGAGATAGCCTTGCCCTACCTTCTCCTCCCAATGGCGCAGCCAAACCCGAAGAGCCCAGTGTTGAGAAGCCCGAGGTCAAAGATGATCAGGGTGATACTGTCGTGCCTGATGTTGACGAGCTCAAGGCTTTGGATGTTCCTACTACCGGAACTGCACCGGTCCCTGGTGCTGCTGCCCCTTCGAGCAACAGTCACGATGAGACCACATGGATCCACATTCGATCTGTGATTTCCAGCCCCGAGGCTGCCACTATTATTGGCAAGGGCGGTGAAAATGTGTCGAACATCCGAAAGCTATCGCTCGCCAAGTGTACAGTTAGTGACTATCAGAAAGGTGCCGTTGAGCGTATCCTAACGGTCAGCGGTGCTGTCGAGGCTGTGGCCAAGGTAATTTTCTCCCCCACTGGCATCCAAGACGTTGCATTCTCAGCTAACATATGTAGGCCTTCGGATTGATTATTCGCACTTTGAACAATGAACCACTAACCGAGAAGTCTAACACGCAGTCCAAGACTTATCCTCTTCGACTTCTCATCCCCCATGTCCTCATTGGATCCATCATCGGAAAGGGTGGTGCTCGTATACGCGAGATCCAGGAGGCCTCTGGTGCAAGACTGAATGCTTCTGACTCCTGCCTTCCCCTGTCTAGTGAACGGTCGTTGGTGGTCATGGGCGTAGCTGATGCTGTCCATATTGCGACTTATTATGTCGGTAGCACTCTTCTCCAACAGCTTAACGAGCGATTCGGAGGCCCGGCAGCTTCTGCTTATGCTACTAGAAGTGGTGGTCCTGCCGGCGTTGTACCCGGCGGTATGCAAGTTGTTCCGTATTGCCCTCAACCAGCTGGCGGCAACTTCGGCAACCGTGAGAACTACGGGCGACGACCTGACCCCCGTGCTCACCACTTGCCGCCGGCCCCGTACGCCCAACAGCCCTACCCTCACCACGCAGCTACTCCGCAACCCAACCCGGCCGTACCGATGCACTATGCACCTCAGGCCGCTGCTGGCTACGGTGCTGCGCCGCATATGCCGCCCCACCATGCGCCCCATGTCGGTGGTCCCCACCCTCACGGAGGTCCTCCGGCCCAGCCAATGCACGGCGGCATTGCTGGAGCACCCATGACTCAACAGATCTACATCCCCAACGATATGGTCGGTGCCATCATCGGCAAAGGTGGTCAGAAGATCAATGAGATACGCCAGATCAGTGGTAGTGTTATCAAGATTAACGAACCCCAAGATAACAGCAACGAACGTCTCGTAACAATCACGGGTACAGAGGAGTGTAATCGAATGGCGTTATACATGCTCTATTCCCGACTCGGTGAGATACCCAAAGGATCACGCGCGTTTTAGCCGACGATGCTATAACGAGACAACCAGCAATACTAACCGTAACGATGAACATAGAGAGTGAAAAGCACCGAATCTAACGACTTACGACGGATTGACCAGAGCAGAAGGGGAAAGTAAGGAAGTGAAAATGAAGTCTGACTTGTTGCAGTTCTTTCCTCCGAGACACAAAAAATACCAGGAACACGAACGGCATTTTCCATTTCTAGGCATCGCATCACTCGTTTCTGATGCACCGCCCCGGCGAAGGGATGGCAAACACGGGGGATGGTTGGCGTAAACGGTTTGATCTCGTCTGGTGGCTTTTACGCACGTCGTCTCGAGATCATTTTCATGATCATTGAATCGAGGAGGAGAAAAGGTGACCTCGCATTGTGGTGGACGAGGATACGAGCAGTGCTGCGGTGCCGTACCAATGAGTCGCCTTCTCTACTGCATATGCATTTGCGTTGTCTAATTTGCTTGGAATTCGATTCGTTAATTCACAGTTCACTCTATTCCCTGTTGTGCTATTCATTGATTCCCTTGTGCCCTATGATTGCATGATGTCCTAGACCCGTAAACCCGTCCCCGTGGTTAACAAGTACAGCATATCAATTTCAGGCTTGATATCCTTAATCTCCTTTTCCTAGGACTCCCCATCTACACATAGAAGTTACCTGGTAAGCCGCTACTAACTATGGGGTTAGGTCTTTCTTCACCCGTACGCGTAAATACGCCGTAGTAGGAGAGGTAGGTGTGACTGAAGCAAGGACATAAGGTCCATAAGGTAGGTACTCTTAGACCAAACTAGTATATACGAGGATGGCATAACAGAGCCTCCCTTGACAATTATACTTCATCTGCCATGTAACCTAGAAGCGCATAGGAGGAGACACAAGAGCCTTTGTGGAATTTATAGGTAAAGGACGAGCCACTTTGCCTATTTGCCTCTTCAGGCCAGCATCAGGTTTTCTAATGAGATGAGAGCATACAGCATGGAAAGTTCCTTATGTACGCCATCAAGGAGACTAAAGACTAGACTACGCTCGGCGAGGACGCTGGCGCAGCAGTGGTCGATGAGATATCTTGAAATACAGGACAGGGAGCCGGACGTCGATATAGTTTGATGGATGTTGAACAATTATACGTAATGGAAGTAAACGAAGGTGGGAGCCCCGCGAGGGCATGGTCAGCTAATATTAATTTCTTTTGATAGATTTGGGTTGTAAAAGCATGTTTATTCGGACCTGGAAGACGGTGATATGTGTGGGTGGCTAGAAGCTAGAAGATACTCTGTTGAAGATTCGCAGAGGCCTCGGCGTGCAAATCGGCCGTTAAATATATATCCTTCACTAGGGGGTGAGGTTTCTCATAGGGAGTATCTAGATAGTGTTCTACCGTATAGCATGGAGGTAGTTGGGCCTAGGTAAATACGTTCTACTAGCTTATCTGCTCCAAGACGCGCGCTCGAGTGTACTGGATTTGAGAAGTTGCAATGATGGGCTCCTTGCTTAGAGAAAACTCTTCATGAGATGCTCTATACGCATTGAGCATTACATGCTAGGCGTTTGTACTGGGTTCAAGGAAAGGGTTGTTTGTCTTTTTGAAATTAGATGGTCTTCTCGCCTCACCTATGACTTATTAGGATAAGCCTGCCAGCAAGAGATGAATGACCTACTACATACATGTATCATTAGAAACTAGTACTTCCGAATCTCTCGCTCCGAGTACGAGGCGCTAGGTAGTTACTCCGACGAGTTCTCTGAAGAAAGCGAAAATAGGAAACTTATTAACATAGGTACCATGGAAACTTACCAATGCAAGTCTCCTAATTTTCTTGGCCCCCAATCTCGCTAGAGCCTAGAATGTCCTCAACATTCATCTGCCAACGCAGCGGCTCACATTGCTCGCTTCTATTTTCAGTAGGCAACTCTCGTCAGACTTCTAGGTAGTTAGCCCGACGAGTAACCTAAGTAGATATACACGAACAAGAAAGCGCTATAACGACATATACGTATGCGGCACGGTACCTGTCGACAACTCATTCTCGGGCTCAGCCCTACGCCAGCGACGCATCGGAAAGCTTCTAGACCTCGCACAACTCACAACGGCACGGGCTGCCTAACCGCTCGCCCAATTTGTCTATAAAAAAGCCAGCAGCGCGTGAGCGCTAGCACGGGTCTGTAAGACCTATTACAGCTTCAGCCGACAGGGGGTCGCGTCCAAGGATTTTTCTTTTTCATGTTGGCTTGGCGCTGAATAGCTGCTGCAGGCAATACTATGCGGTAATCATCGCTTAGACAGTGGCGCATCAACAGAGGCTCCTTTTCATCTCGCATCGAGGTGCTAGAAAAAGTTATGCACAAGTGCGAGGGACGTGCAATTCTCGATACTCGGGAATTGCCAAGTGATGACTCAGAGTATTGTGAATATATTGCGAATATGCTCACTTTGTAGAAGAAGTAGTGGTAGTAGTAGCACAGATGCAGATCTCGCTATTATATTGGCGATTATATTAATGCGGAGTGAAGTCTGACAGCGTGACGGGCGATGCTACCCAGGTATTACGTGCCTTGGGTGATTCGCTGTTTGCTGCATGTATTAATGGAAGCAGAGGCCCAATGCGCACTGGTCGACGTGCTGAAGTCATTCTCACACCCAGCCTTACGGTTACTGATCAATATAGTCAATATATACAAGGGGGCATCGGCCGAAAAGAGTGTTTGTCTTGTGACACGATTGCAACGGCGGGGATGCAGTGGTGTAACGAGAAATCATAGGATGTTGAAGGTAATCATCTGAGCCCCTTTTCTATGTGCCTAGTACATACATACCTCACGATAATTGCAGGTTTTCTGTCAAGCAGGATGAGATGTGTGAAACCCAAGTTGGCAAATTACCCAGTGCATTTATTACCTAACAGCACTATAAGGCTTATACTTGCGAGCTAATAACGGCCTACCGGGGTCAGCTATACCCAATCCGGGCTACTCCCAGGACCAACTGCAGGAAAAAGTCAGCTTCTCCCTACGGAGCCGGGCGGCGCGCCAGGCCAGGAACAAGCGGGAACAATTTCCTATGCCTGCGCGGGCGCAGGGCAGGTCCTTTTGTTAAATGTTAAATAAGGCTTGTTTCAACTTTGAAGCGACTACACGTTATAAAATTGGTGACGATTTCAAGTTCTTCCCAAGCCTGAGACTACTACATGTAAGACTAAAGTCAGATAGATAGACAGATAGCCTATAAACTAAAAAAAAAATGAGAGTAAATGAAAGATATACTAATACGATACAGTAGAAGATCAATTGACTATTCGGGGCGCATATCATCACGATCGTCTCTCCGTTTTGAGATACGACGTAGTAATTTAGGCGCGAGTTGTATGGGATGCACAAATAGGCGCATTAAGTGGGTTGACGATGTCACGATCTTGCTCCAGGCAGTCCAGGGCAAAAGCCTGCGAGAAGCAAAAACCCCCTTTCACTTTTCTGCTCTAGGCAGCTAGGGCTTCCTTCGTGGATTGGGTAATTTACCATTTTCGGGACCCATGTCCTCGATTGTCCAGTCGAAAGCTGGCGTCGATGGACTTTGTGGGCAAAGTGGGTTGCGCCGCGGTGGAGCCCCCGAAATGCTTCGCGCCGAATTCTTGGTCGATGTATGTATTCTTCAGTGACTGGAATGTATTTTTCTTCACCTCAGGTGGCTGCGAGGTACCAGCCGTTCCAGGGACTGAGACAAAACAGAGATCTAGCCCAGGAACCTGGCACGAACCAGCCTGGTCCATCGCACTGTTTAGACTAACCACTAGGCCCTGCCAACTTGCCAAGGTAGGACTATGGGGACGAAAAGCTTCTATCTGACTGGTCAGTTGTAGCGAAGCGAGGGTACCGCTTTGCGTGCTGTGCCTCGCTCACTCCCACCTTCAAATCAGTCACCATCGTCGGTCTATTTTTTCTCACTTCTTTTCCCTCCTTTCCCTTTTTCTACATCCAACATCCAGCCGCACAATCCAGTCCTTCAGACATCACCCACACTCTTTTTTTCTGCAGCCTAGCTCGCGTCAGCCCCAACGGCACCTTACACTCATTTATCAAGTCGCTCTTTTCTCGACTCACCCAACCCTCTTGAATTCTAATTATCCGTAATTTTCTCTTGAGAAGAATCACCTAAACAGCCAAAATGCGTTCGTCTACCGTTTTCGCTTCTGCCTTGGCCTTCGCCGCCTCGGCCTTCGCCCAGACTGCCGGCTACGCCGCCATGAGCTCTCCCACTGAGGGCGCGGAGCTCTTCTCTGGCAAGGTCTTCACCATCAAGTGGGAAGCTGGCAAATTCACTGGCCCGGCTACCATCTCCCTCCTGGGCGGTGCTACCCCTTCCACCCTGGTGCCTGGTGCTACTCTCGGAAGTATGTGAACAACGCGCTTGAATGTTATAGTTGGTATCGGAATGTTAACATGTTTTTGCAGCCGTCGATATTACCCAGGGTTCGTTCACCTGGAACGTTGACTGCTCGCTCGGCAAGGAGAAGACCTACGGAATCAAGATCACCTCCACCGCCGACCCTGCTACCTTCCAGTACAGCTTCCCCTTCAGCATCAGCGGACCTTCCTGCTCGTCTGGTGCCGGTGCCGGTGCTGGCTCGTCTGTTGCTGGATCGTACCCCACTCTCAGCTCCAGCTCTGCCGTCGTAAGCAGCACCGCCTCGTCCGCCGCGGTCTCTTCTACCAGCTGCACCGAGGAGACTACCTCGACCTCGGCCCCGGTCACGTCGTACCCTGCTACCACGTTCACCACCGCTCCCACTTACCCCACTGCTCCCGCTACCAACAGCAGCAGCGCGGTCGTCTCGAGCTACAGCACCCTGGTCCCCTCCAGCAACCTGTCCACCACCGCCGTGCCCAGCACCTACGCGCCGACGACCATCCTCACCAGCACCAGCGCCGCCACCACCAGCAGCACCCCTAGCAGCAGCACCACGCCCGCCGTCCCGGTCGCCACGGGCGCCGCCAACAGCCAGGCCGCCGGCTCCATCGCCCTGATCGGCGGTCTTGCCTTCGCCGTCCTGGCCCTGTAAAGCGGCACTCGGTGACGAAAAGTTTTGGTTGCTTTTGCCTAGGGGAAAATGACACTGGGAGGGGGGGGGACTGGAATGTTTAATGAAAACCTACCTAATTCGACCGTCAAACCGGCCTCTCTCTCTTCTGAAGGGCGCTGGCGTTTGCTGCGTCGTTGGATGGATGATGTGCTGGCAACTGGCTGATCGCTGGTGCCGCGCATTTCTGTGTCAATATTAGACGTCTGCCCGCGTCCCTGAATATACACCTGATTAAAAACTCAAACTCTTTTTTGGTGATGATTGTCGTGTCGTCTGTTGCGTGTGTGAATGTGTGATCTGCTGCGTTTCCGTGTCTGCGTCATTCTGTCGCACCCCGCTGCCGATCGTGAGCCGCTCGCAATGAAGATTGGCATGTACGAGGCGTTGCTGCACGACAGGTGAGACAACATGCCAGGTCACTCAAGCCATTCATAACAATGATGTATTCGGCCGAGGAGGACTGCATGATGTGGTATTGATGATATGGATACACATTACATTCCTGTTGTGTAGAGGAGAAAATTAAGATGGGCATAACGTTTGACATGGCATAGATCTAAGAACTCTATTACCTTATCTGTTTGTCGATGTCATTCCCACGTGGCTATGCTTTGCTTTTGTGCAACCCTTCCATTTACCAATGCAGTTTTAAGGTTATCTCGCATCTTCTTCAGCGGTCCAATGGGAAGGGAGGTTAGCAACTGAGACCTGTTTGAGATCTGTGATTAGGTAGATTTCGAGGAACTTACCGTTGTCTATTCTAAGATTAGAGGCAGGGTTTAAACGTTTATTTCCGTTGGAGATTGTTACTTTTTGTTGGTAGCGAACCTGTCTAGCAATGCTTGTATTTAGTGACCTGACTTACTAGTGCTGGCTTCTTTATCTTTCGCCTATTGCACTTGATAGTGCTGCGCATTAATTAGTGCATCGTGCATTAATTAGAGTATATCCGAGGATTATCCGATATATTAGATTTTGTAATAATTATTATATAAAAGTTAAATAACTTTTTTTAAATAAATAATTTTATTATAAAAATAAAAAAATTATAATTATTATATATTATAAAGTTATTTTTTTAATATATTAATTTTAAAATATTAAATTTATTATAAAATATTTTATATATTATTTATATAAATATTTAAATTTATTATAAAATTAT
>MU399864.1:0-204074 GCA_022578945.1 Hypoxylon fuscum | reverse complement strand
ATAATAAATAAAATAATAATTTTATTTATAATTAAAAATAAAATAAATATATATATATATAAATAAATAATATTTTTATAATTAATAATATTTTACTTTTATATAAAAAACCTACATAATCGGAAATACCTCGGGTATAGCTTTAATTAAAACACGATACGCTAATTAATACGTAACATTGTTAAGTATGATGGGCGAAAGATAAAGAAGCCAACATTAGTATTAGGTGGGGGACTCACCGTTGGGAGCTCTAATCCGGCGTGGTCAACCCCACTATGATTACGACGGAACGGCACCTATTTGTGGCCCTAGCTCAGGGTTCCCAGCCACTCAGAGGGTCCAATTCAAGGAAGGGTTATCGAATTTGAAGCAGAGCGTAAAAAAAAAAAAGAGAGAGCGGCGGTCTGTGAAAGTGGGAAAGTCCCCTAAGAAAGGGCAAGACGAATCTAAAAACTTGTTCGTCTCTTTCCCACAAATTCTTTCCCATTTCCACAAGACAAGAGGGAAACATCGCAAAGTCTGCTCACGACTTTGCACCCAACCTGCACTATGTCGAAACCTCATAGTGTAAACGGGAGCGAGTCCGAGTTCGAGTTTATCGAAACTCCTAAAGCTCCCACTCCTACCTTTGAGAAGTTTGAGGATTGCGGTGTGCGAACGACCTCGGTAAGTTTTGTTCTCTTCGATATTTACTGACTTGGCTGCTTAGCCACGCAAAGATTGAATCTCTAGGCTAACTGTCACCTTCCAGTACCCGTCTATCAAAAATGCCCCCCTCCCCGCGGATTCAGCAGGTGCCGAAACCTTCTCTAATGTCCTACTTTTCGGTCTGATGGGCGGTGTCCCGCTCTACCTAGCATGGAAGGTCGGGGGTGGTTTCAAGACTACCATATTCTTTGCCCTGTTTACGAGCATTCCTATTCTTGCCGGCTTCTGGCTTACCGTCTCTGCCGTGAGCCCTCGAAAGAATGAGAAAGCCAAGTATCCTGGACGACCGGTCGAGCACTACCTCACCTTCAAGAAGCAATCCGATAAGCTCAAGTACCACGGCAAGAGCAAGATCCCCCTGGAGACTTTCTACGAGATGTACTTTGACGGGGATGTCGACTTCAATGGCGACTGCCTCGAAGTCATGGAGTACAGACATGATTGGGCAAGCTTCCGCTTCACCTGGGGTCTCTGCAAGTACTTTCTCTTTGGCATGATGCCCGAAGTCATCATGCACTCGCGCAGTCAAGACGAGGAGCAGGTCCGTGATCACTACGACCGTGGTGACGACTTTTACGGCTGGTTCTTGGGCCCTCGCATGATCTATACTTCTGGCGTCATCTCCGACATCAACACCGAGGAGACCCTGGAACAACTCCAGGACAACAAGCTGGCCATCGTTTGCGAGAAAATCGACCTAAAGGAAGGTGAATCCCTGCTAGATATCGGTTGCGGTTGGGGTACTCTTGCACGATTCGCCAGTGTCAACTACGGCGCTCACGCTACTGGTGTCACCCTGGGCCGCAACCAAACTGCTTGGGGTAACAAGGCTCTGCGCAACGCCGGCATTCCCGAGGAGCAGAGCAAGATCCTTTGCATGGATTACCGTGATATTCCCGTGCCGGAGGGTGGATACAAGAAGATCACCTGTCTTGAGATGGCTGAACACGTCGGCGTGCGAAAGTACACTACTTTCTTGAAGCAGGTGAGCGACATGATGGACGACGACGGTGTATTTTTCTTACAAATTGCTGGTCTTCGAAAACCCTGGCAATACGAAGATTTGATCTGGGGTCTGTTCATGAACAAATACGTTTTCCCTGGTGCTGACGCCTCAACTCCTCTCGACTTCTTCGTTAGTGGATTGGAGTCGGCTGGATGGGAAGTCAAGGGGATCGACACCATTGGTGTGCACTATTCTGCGACGCTGTGGCGGTGGTATAGGAACTGGCTGGCCAACCGCGAGAAGGTCGAGGCGAAGTACGGAAAGCGATGGTTCCGCGTAAGTTTTACACAAACCCTTAGAGTATGGATTGGGTTGCTGACAAGATAAACCAGATCTGGGAATACTTCCTCGCCTCTTCCACGATTGCTTCGCGACAGGGTACTGCTACTTGCTACCAGATTGTGCTGGTCAAGAACATAAACTCTACTCACCGCATTGAGGGTATCCCTACGCAGTTTGGCTTGACGGGAGCCTTGAAGAAGGCTATTGGCAAGGTGGATTTCAAGGCATGGACTAAGAAGAATGCCGACCAGTTCCCTACCTCGGCGGCCCAGTAAGGTGTAAGAATCTACTGTGAGAGGCTGTAAAAAGGCTGTAAAGAAGCTGTATTCAAAATTAGCAGTCTACGGAGAGGCCGGTCCTAGAATACTTGATTATTCTGGGCAGAGCCAGTACGATAGAACTGCTATATGAAAGCTGGTGGAGAATTGGTAATGAGAGATGGGTGGGAGAGTTGAGGTTTGTAGAGATTAATTGGAAGTAATGGGAGTAGAAAAGGTACGATTAGTTGTGAGAGTGCCCAGATGAAGTTGTGATTAAGGTACGTTAGGTACTTGAGAGCGAAGAGAAATAGGTATATCGTGTGAAGGAATGAAGCTACATATATCTACCTAATGATGGATTGACAAGTGATCACCTCGTATCATAGCTGCATTCAGGAGGTTGTTGATACAGTAATTGATACACTATTTGTGCATCGTGGTGGGGTGTGTTATGCATAAGTGCAATGCATGTACGGAAGAGGCAGCCATTGAGTTTTGTACTGCCTTTTAATATTGGTCTGTGCATTTTTACCTGTCCTACGCATGTACGTATTTGATGAAGAACCCCGGTAAGTGCAGCTCGGGATGTCGGAGCTATCCCTTATTGGAGAGTGGTCGTACCAAATTGTGCCAAGCCACTCCTTGTCTCCATAGACTCCCATTTGATTTCCTTTAACCAGAAACCATAATCATAGGTAAACCGTTAAACAATAATAACCAGCTTCGTCATCTTGCAAAAAACAACTTTTCTTGCCTCGTCAACACATTATCATACGGAGTACTCCTCTCGGTCCTTTTGGACCTACCCAGCTCTGCTGCATTTAAGCGAGTTCTTTCTAGATCTTAATATAGGTGTTTGCTTTCTTTTCATTCACTATGTATTCCAATTCCAATTCCTTCATGGGCGGCAACAGTCTGCGGCCAGGTCCCCAGCAGCAATATGGCAACTCTTTTGTCCCAGGTCAGCAGCCTCAGGGTCAGCCAGGACAGCAGCAGCCGAGTCCATTCGCACCCCAACCGACGGGCTACGGTCAAGTTCCCTTACAACAGCAGTACACTGGCTTCCCCGGGGGGCAACCAGGTATGCAGCCGCAGCACACGGGAATGCCGCCGCAACAAAACCCCATGCTTGTGAACCTTCAACAACCTCAGATGACCGGATTCCCCGGCCAAGCTCCTCCACAGCAGAGCTTCCAGACAGGTGCTCCGCCAGTGCCTCAGATTCCTACGCAGTTTCAGAATCAGTACAATCAACAACCGCAGCCGCAGCCGCAGCCGCAGCCGCAACTACAGCCTCAGAATTCGTTCTCGACACCAACAATACAAGCGCCCCCTTCCGCGCCCGAGCCAGCTCCAGCGATCAAGGCTCAACCTACAGGTTTTAGCGCCATGGCAGCTTCGTTTAAGACTGGTGCGTCTGAATCTCAACCGAGAGGCCGAAGAGCAGCCCAGCAGCCGACGAACAAGATTCCGAACATTCGACTATCCTTCATCACCGCTCAAGACCAAGCCAAGTTCGAGACGCTATTCAAGTCAGCTGTAGGCGACGGTCAGCTGACAATGTCCGGGGATAAGGCTCGAGACTTGTTGTTAAGGTCAAGGCTAGATGGGGATGCTTTATCACATATCTGGTATTATAACCTTATTATCACTTCTCTGCAGACTACTATCTAACCCTCACACGATAGGACTCTCGCCGACACTACCCGATCTGGTGAATTACACTTCCCCGAGTTTGCGCTGGCTATGTACCTCTGCAATCTGAAGCTTGTGGGTAAAGCCTTGCCCGGTAGCTTGCCTGATAATATCAAGAACGAAGTTTCGAGCATGGTCGACATTATCAACTTTAGTATTGCAGATGATGGCGGCAGCTCTGGAGCTGCCAACAACGCACCTGAGTTTACTAGGACGAACACCGCAACTCCGCCAACGATACAACATCCTCAGCCTGTGCAGTCCAATGCCCAGATACTTTCAGCGCAGATGACAGGTTTTCCAAGCCAACCAACCGGATTCCCTGGCCAAGGAATGCAGCCTCAAGCGACTGGGTTTCCAGGAGGCATGAATAACCCACAACCAACTGGGTACAACGGACCCAGACCACCAATGCCACCGATGCCCACAGGTTTCGCTGGAGGGTTGGCTCCTCCAAGCATGGCTCCTCTCAATGCGCAACCCACTGGAAAGCCTGGCCAATGGGGCCTAGTAAACGCTCCCGCATCCGGGCTTCCTAATATCGATGCGTTGCAGGCCCGAATGATGCCACAACAAGGTCGTGAGCAGCAGAATTATACTACCGCTGGTTTGTCCGGAAATGCGGTAATTCCTTGGGCTATTACTAAGGACGAGAAGACACGTTACGACCAACTGTTCCGGGCATGGGATGGCTTAGGCAAGGGTTTCATTGGAGGAGATCAGGCGATTGAGATCATGGGCCAGAGTGGTCTCGAGAAGACCGACCTTGAACGAATCTGGACCCTTGCGGACAATGGAAACAAGGGCAAACTCAACCTTGACGAGTTTGCTGTAGCCATGCATCTTATTTACCGAAAACTGAACGGTTATCCCGTTCCTAATGTTTTACCGCCCGAACTCGTTCCGCCGTCTACCCGCAATCTTACCGAGTCACTCGGCACTATCAAGTCTATGTTGAGCCAGGAGGCGGACTTCCGCCAGACATCCGGGGCGTCCTTGCTTCCCCAGAAGACGGGAGTAAGCTATCTAAAGAGTCATTCGTTCAAGGGAGGAAATGCTAGCGGCTTTGGCGCGGGACGGAAAGACGCTACAGTATTTAAGAACAATGACGACGATGTGGGTTACAGATCAAGTGCGCGTCGCAGGATAGGCAACCACTCGCCTCGTCCAGAATCGCCAGCATCTGTGGGATCTAATGATGAGCTTTCCCTTGACCAGTTAAAGAAGAAGATTCGGGAGAAGCAGGTCGTTCTAGATGCTATGGATTTCAAGGACGAGACAGCCGCCGAGGAGGACGACATCCTTGACAGACGTGATCGACGTGAAGCTGAAGAGCTATATCGCCGCATCAGACGTATACAGGATGACATTGACGCTCATCCCGACGCGGCTTTCGCAAGTGGAGATTCCGAGGCCGAACGGAGAGCTCTCAAACGTCAGCTGCAGAACCTCACGGACAAGATTCCTCAGCTAGCCTCCGAGGTCAGGAAGACTGAAAAGGCAATTTCCGACGCCAAACTTGAACTCTTCCGACTCAGAGACGCGAAAGCTCATCCTGGAAGTGCCTCTAGCATTGTTGGCACTGGCCCAGGTGGCGCAGTCACAGAATCGGATCGCCTGAAGGCTCGGGCCAAGGCTATGATGCAGCAAAGAACTGCTGCTCTAACTGGCAAGAAGATAGATGCCGGTGGCGATGACGGAGATGCACAGAAGCGCCTGGAAGAGGAGAACCTCAAGGTGCGAACCGAGAAAGAAAATAACGAACGCATGGTCCGCGACGTGGAGGACAGTGTCCGAGAGTTCTCGCGGGGTATCGAGGATAACCTCAAGGAGGGTAGCCAGACTTCTGCCAATCAACACGAGAAAAGGAGATGGGAGGATGCCCTAGGCGTTGAGGATGAAGTTCGAGACTTCATCTTTGACTTGCAACGTTCGAGTCGGGCGGCCCGAGTCAGAGCGCAAGACCGCAAGGGTGGACGAGCTGCCACTTCTGAACCTGTCAGGGCGGAAGCGCCACCAGCTCGAATGGAAAGCCCCTCGGCGGCTCGCACCGCTACACCCCCAGTTTCTCGATCGCCTGCACCCGGCGGTGGGTCGTACTCGTCATACAAGACTCCAGAGGAGAGAGCTGCTTTCATTAAGCAACAGGCAGAACAACGTATGGCCGAGCGTCTAGCGGCTCTTGGGATTAAGGCTCCTTCTAAGCCTGGAGAGACAACCGCCCAGCGAATGGAGCGTGAAAGAGCAGAGAGGGCCGCGAAACTCCGACAAGCAGAAGAGGAAGATGCGCGACGTGAAGCTGAGCGCCAGGCTAGAATTGCCGAGGAACAAGGCGTACCTCCTCCCGTAGCCAAGGCTGAGACTAAGAAACCGCCTCCGCCACCTTCGAGGAAGGGCGGGAAGAATGAAGATGCCGCTAAGAAAGCCGAAGAGGAAGAAGCTGCCAGGAAGGCTCAGGAAGAAGAGGCATCTAGAAAGGCCGAAGAAGAACGTCTAGCGAGAGAGCATGAAGAACAACAGCGCGCCACTCAGCAGATGGAGTAAGTACATGCACCACTTTATTCAGTTTCATTGAGACTAACTGGGAATAGGAGCGAGGCTAGACAACAGGAAACGGAGCTCGCTAAGGAGCGTGACGCTGCTTCGGCTCGTCTAAAGGCTTTAGAAGAACAGGTCCGCCAAGGAAAGCTTAAGAAAGAGGAAGAAAAGAAGCGAAAGAAGGCTGCCGTAGCAGAAGCCAAGGAGAAGGAAGCGAAGCTTGCTGCCCAGCGTGCTGAGATCGAAGCCGCTCGCCAACGTGAACTCGAGCTCCAACGACAAATCGCCGCCATGGAGGATGGTGACTCGTCTTCAGATGACGACGACGGTCCACAGCAAATTACTCCCCAGGCTTCTACCCCCACTCTTGGTAGCAGCCAGCTAGGCAGCCAGGAACTAGAGCGCAAGGCCACGCCACCTCCTGCGCCGGCAGCGCCCGTGATGTCTCCCCCTTCCGTCGTCACTAGCCCGCCGTCCGAAACAGAGAGCCGTAACCCCTACCGCAGGATGTTGTCCCAGTCTTCGGAGTCTCCAGCAGCACCTTCGGCCCCTGCACCCCCTGTTGCTGCACCTGCTCCCCCAGCGCCTCCGGCGGATAATTCCACCAACAACCCCTTCTTTAAACTAACTCAAGAGGCCAAAGCAGCGCCAGTGCCGGCGCCTTCGCGAAAGCGTCCCGACACGGACGATGAATGGGGCTCCGGAAACGAGGAGGATGACGAGGACTCGTCGGACGACGAACGCCCTGCTGCCGGTGCGGCGCAGCTAGCGTCGCTACTCTTCGGCTCCATGGGTCCGCCCAGGCCACTGTCAGCTACCGGCAACCAGTCTGCCGTTGCCTCGCCGGCTGTGGCATCCCCGCCATTCAGCCCTCCACCCGCTGCAGACACTTCATCTCCAGCTGCACCGCCGCCGCCACCCCCGCCTATGCCAGATACCGCTGGTCCGGGCGCTCCCCCGCCGCCTCCACCTCCTATGCCTGACTTCGGCGGCGGCGCTCCTGTAGGCGCACCACCGCCGCCACCCCCGATCCCCGGCATGGCTCCTCCTCCACCGCCACCGCCGCCGGCTGCAGGTAATATGCCGCCGCCGCCATCTGGTGGCGGTGGTGGGAGACCTGCGGCGTTCCTGAACGAGATCCAGTTGGGCAAGCCACTGAAGAAGGCACAGACCAAAGATAGGAGCGGAGCGGGGGTTGCAGGGAGGGTGCTGGATTAGAGATTCATTAGAAGATTCTTCTAAGTTTAAGTGTGATCGGACACGAGCATGGAACTCTTGAGATTAGGGGGTACGTCGAGTTGTTACCGAACGTTGTCTTTGGTCCTGGCTCTCGAACTGAGCAGTGTGCGCGTTGGACGATTAGGGTAGAGTGGGGACGGAGATTGTATGAAGAGTGTAGAAGTGTTACATGTATACCTAGCCTGTGCCGCTAGTTTCCTGTGTTTCCGGAACGCTGTGTAATCTGGCTTGGCTAGGTAAGCTAGGCTGATGGTTGGTGGTTGGAGGTTGGAAGTTGGAGGTGGATTTACATTACAATTCCTCTTGTGACGAATAGCAGTGTACTCTGTATTTAATGCAAATCATTTCTATTGTACATTCCTGTTTGGATATGGTCGGGTGAGTTTATGGTTTCAACTTGTGATATTCCTTTTCAGACGGTTTGAAGATTATTCAAAGAGCCTCAGTTGCTAAATCTACACCAAAGTCCAGCCCCGTATTCGAATGCGAATTAGTAATGGGCAGCAGCTGTTGCCTTTTACCACTTCACCGGGGTTTAGCTCTGGAGTTAACTAGATAAACACCGATTGATATACAGCGAGTGATGATCGAATCCTAGAGTGCTCTCTAGGTCGCTAGCGACTGGACAGTTTCAAGAAGTTTCGGTGGAGCGGTGGAGAGCTAGTCTTGGCCTGGCCGGCCTTAACGATTTCCACCCCGCCTCCGCGCCGGACGCCCATACGGGTGACAACTATATGTTTGATCTTTCAGATAGGATTACGCTTGCCAAGACAGAAGCGTAGGATTGAACAAGTTAAGAAGACTTGTAATTGTTTTGGTGTTGTTCATTAGTCAGCTGAGTACCTTATTTATAGTGGATTCCTCGAGAGTTATATAAAGGGGTCGCTTATGCCAAGTGGCGTACGTACAAATGCTATTAAAAAGAAAAAGAAAGGTAAAAGCGTAACAAAGTGTACACCTATCATTACGAGTTAAAAAAAAATACCAAATATGACTTCCACCACCCCATCCATCCTCGTAATCGGCGCCGGCGAGCTCGGCACCGCGGTCCTAGAGGCGCTCGCCCGGCACCCGAAGCGCAACAACGGCCAGATCTCCATCTTGCTCCGGGAATCCAGCATCAACACGCAAGACGCCGCCAAGCAGAAACAGAACGAGTACCTCAAGTCCCTCGGCGCCGACTTCGAGGCCGCGGATATCGCCAACGACTCGGTCTCGGACCTGGCGACGGTGTTTGGCAAATTCCACACCGTGATCTCGTGCTCCGGTTTTGGGCTCCCCGCCGGCACGCAGGTCAAGCTGACGAAAGCGATCTTGGAGGCGGGCACGCCAAGGTATCTGCCCTGGCAGTGGGGCATCGATTACGACGTAGTCGGCCAGGGCAGCGCGCAGGACCTGTTCGACGAGCAGCTGCAGGTGCGCTCGTTGCTTAGGGCACAGCAGAAGACGGACTGGGTCATCGTGTCCACGGGCTTGTTCATGAGTTTTCTATTCCTTCCCGCGTTTGGCGTCGTGGACCTAGACAAGCGGACGGTGAGAGCGCTGGGGGGTTGGGAGCAGAGGCTCAGTCTGACGACGGCGACGGACATCGGGCGCATGGCGGCGGAGGTCGCGTGGGATCCGCGGGATGTGAGAAGCCAGGTCGTGTATATCGCCGGGGATACGGTGAGCTACGCGCAGGTGGCGGAGCTGGTGGAGAAGAGGTTCGGCGGGGAGTGGAAGAGGGAGGTGTGGGATACGGAGTTTTTAAAGGGGGAGCTGGGGAAGAGGCCGGAGGATGGCATGTTGAAGTACACCAATGTGTGGGCTGTGGGAAAGGGGGTCGCGTGGGATATGGAGAGGACGCTGAACAGGCAGCGCGGGATCGAGTTGCAAGGGCTGGAGAGTTATCTTAAGGAGATGCCGGATTTGAAGTAAATTAGATTCTCTGTTTTACTGCTCGACCTAGGTTATCTCACATTAAGTCAGGGGGGGAAATATAAACAGGTACCGCTGGCGCTAGGTAAATCCCCACAAAAGACTGGGCTTGGTTATCCATATAACAGGAGGTGCCAATAAGTGTCTAAAAGTATGAGAAAGAGAGGTGCCTATATAAGAAAAAATGTTAACTAGAAAGGGAATCGAACCCAAATGCTACCAAGGCAAGAGACAAGAATGTTAGATGCCTCGAACGACTACACTAAAGAATTCAAAGTAACAGGCCCTAACCCTGGCCTTTTCGCCGCTGTTACTAGATATACCGTCGACATGCTATTTAAGGGAATGCCGAATGCCGATGTAAGAGGGCAGTGAGTATTAGAATGGGTTATTCACGCTGATGTTCCTTCCGTTACTGCAACAAAGCCCCCGTCGGATTGTTATTATGTGTTGTAGTTCGAGAATCCGAGTAGCTGGTATATGATCCTAATAAGCAATCCACTTCTTTACCCCTATTCTCTCAGCCTCAGTGTTACTCTCTTCTTTGTTAAAGCACCTTCTGCAGACACTCTGCACAAGCCCATCAAGGATGTAACAGGGTCACTATATCGATTTCCAGTACGCCGGTGTCATTAGATTAAAAGGGACTATCAAAAAGCTCTTCGAGGGCAACCCAGACGCCAAGACTGTTCCATTTGGTCTTCCAAGTAAGCCATGCCTACCAAAGTATCTAACCTACCTATACAATGCCGCAAAGCCGCATCACTAAGTAGTTCATGATCGTTAGAGATATCTAAATTAGGGGATAACAAAGATATAGGAGAACTATATGGGAATGTACTATATTTTTTACTACATGACCCAATCTACAGCATGTCCCAGATTGCATTGATTGTATGAATAAGAGCATGTCCCAACTGCGCATCACATGTTGATAAATGCTATATGTACAAATACAAATATCTAATTTAAAACGAATGTTTCCTCCACATAATAAAAATACAGCGCTTCGTTTATAATGTACAAACTACCCAAATTTCCCAGACTCAAACCCCATACCAATAAATGTAACGAGTGACTCAAGTACCGATATAGAACAAACTATATGGTTTCTGATAAAGAAGCCCGGGGAGACGGACCATTCCGCCAGCTATCCCGAAGTATGTTGGCTATCTTTGATTCGCAGTCCGGGGTTGATTGACTGCTATCTTTCGTACCCTGTTCGGGCATTATTTACTCAGGACCGAAGTCAATTGTGAAACCAACCACACCGTTGATCTTGAAAACCACTTCGCAAGTACCGGCGCGGGATTGAGCCAAGGCTGTGTATGCGGCATTCAATATAGTCTGCCACTCGATATCACTGATGACGATGCCGTTATGGTTGGTGGTGCTCCATTTGATATGATAGCTCATGACGTCGCCAAGATATCTGTCTGTTCCGGAGGATCGGTATGAGTATTGTTTGCTAGCGAGCTGTTGTCCGAACCCGTCTAGGTCGTTGTTGATTCTAGCTGTAATCGACGGTGCTAGAGTTCCATAAGCCATGCTTATGTGGTCTACTTCGATGGTGATTCCGGTTGAAAGGCGCAACGTTTCCCCCTTAGCGATGGCAGTGCCCCTCCAGATTGTAGCTCTCGTCTCTAAAGTCTTCGTTTCGACATCGCCGTCGCTACGTTCTTCTAGTTCAGGGTGATAAGAAGCGGGAAACGGTGGTTCTGCTCTCGCCACAGCCTGCGAAGATTGCGGCGTAATGACTCCGCCGAGTACGCTGCTGCAGAAAAGAAATACGAGGAAGCTTGGGACCTGCATGGTGTAAGTTGATGATAGAACAAGGTAGTCTAAATATTTGATGGTAGAAAGAACTTGGAGGGGTAATAGTTAAGAGGTAGTGTTTGATTGTCTTAAGATGATTAGCGAAAGTCTTCTCGTGGTTTCATGCTCGCTTTATATGAATGAGATTCCTGCTTCTTACTGTAGGTACCTAGGTACCTAAGTATAATATGAACTACCGGCATTATGTAAGATCGTATAATCCACCACCTTAAATAGAATCGAAGTAAACATTACATCATAGGCATGCTACAGAGTGGTGGAGGTTATTTTGAGATGCAATTGTTATTCTGGTGCCTATTATCTAAAATTTAGTTTCTCCATCGTTGAATGCCAAGGGCCAGCATCGCTATGATCCTATCGCCATTACCAACAAGTCTTTCAGTCATAACTTTTCATAAGAGGAAAAGGAAAAGAAAATTTGTTGAAGGAATTCACGACTCTTCTGATTAAACAACGAAACATGAAAATTAATATGCATTATAATTACTTAATTAACCTTCCGACGGCGGACCAAGTCGCATAAACCGCCAAAGTGACCTTAAAGCAGCTTCATACATTAAGTTAACGGTTAAATGCCTAGGTGCCAATCGACCTATGCATACCTAGGTACCTAATGTAGGTAACCATATTTGACTGACTTGTATATTTTTTGCGATGGAAATGCGTTGCCGATGCGGTTTCTATCTACTTAGGTGCCTACTTCAAATGTTAAGATAGCGGCATGTCTGTGATATTCCGTTGCCTAAAAATGAGAAAATGGTTTATTCTTTAATCCAAAACTGGTGCCTGAAGATCGCCAAGCCAATAATGCATTTCGCGGGGTTGGTTGCTATTTATTACGGTCCCGTGTATTCCTTCCGCAGATCTTCGACGGGAGTCCGATGCGGCTGAAAGATCTACATCACCGTATAACTACGGATAATAATAGCTATTTCTTGTCGTCTAACAGAATAAGTGATAAGATTTACAAGGCAATCAACAGGATACTATTCTCGAGATGTCATCGAGTTGAGCCTGACTTCCCCTACACGATACCCAAGTCTTCACTTCGGAACGATGGCCGTTCATACGAGCTCAACTTTACTCGCCGAACCTCGCCGAACCTCGCAGCACCCGACAGTATAATCCTCAGTGGCGGTCTAGGAAATATGGTCTTCATGTTAGCCTCGTGTAGTGTCCCTTCCATGGACTCAATCATTCTGCCTATTCTATAATCAGCATATGATTTCATACAACGTCTAGAATGCAGAGGAAGCAAGATTCGAGCGTTGGCCGTGGTGAAGCAAGATGGTGAAAATAGAATATGTTGCTATTCGCGGCAGTAGGAGCAAAAGAGGTAACTGGTTTTGAAGTAATATATATATCTATGCAAGAGACCAGCTTCATTTATTATTTCATCACAATACTCGCCATCATAATAACATTTCATCTTCATATTAACAATACTACCTAACTGAACCAGTTCCTACTACCACTTCGACGAACCGAAACACCAACGTTTTCACAGAAACAATAGTCAAAATGCAGTTCACTAAGGCCATCATTGCTTTGCTATCCGTTGCATCAGGTGTATCGGCTGGCTGCTATGAACATGGCGTCAGCGGCAACAACGGCAAAGATCTGAAGACCAGACAGCTCATCAGGCTCACTTGCAAGAACTTAGCGGGAGGCTATTACGGTGACGAGGAGCGAGGGACATGCGTCGTAGACGACGCCAATGTCAAATGGAACTTCTATTTCAAAGTAAGAGCACCCCGATTATATGTCTGCAACACATTGCGTTCATCTCTTGTCGAGCATGACTAACAGCCGAGGCTTCAGAACACGGATAGCAAGCACCAAACTCTCGGCGAGGACTACTGTGTCACTAGATTGGAAGACAGGGCATACAACTGCGCCAATGGCGGAAAACTGACTAAGGATAAATGGGAGGCTATGTATGTCATCTCGCACCACCGCTCCTTGTGATTCCTTCATGTAAGCATCCAAAGGTTTACTAACTACGGTGCAGTTCCGACCCAAACCGTGGTAATTGCATCGGCACCACTCAAAAGCGATTTGTGCAGTTTTAAGCATCGTCACACTATCTTAACAGGGATAATCTTTTTCAAGGGCAACTTCTATACATCAAACGTACATGGCTAAGCGGTCGACCATATTATGAATTGTTACTTAGCTCTTTGATTTACTATGAGAGCTAGTGTGTATAAGGTATTCTTTTAGGAACGGTGGTTAGGGAGGCATGGGCTTGGGTGACTGGGGTAGGATTTACAACTTGTACACTCGTTCTTGTATATGTACCTATATTACAATATCTAAAATTTGAGCCATCAAAGATCATTGAACATCGATAAAGTGCATCTCGTACCTAGAGTGCTATACTTTAAGTATATACCGAATGTCGGTCAATTTTAGGGGTCAGGGCATAATGAAATTGGTACCTACCCCATACAGTCATATCACTCTCTTCTTGTAGCGCCTTTCAAGACGGCTACGCTTTGGACTAGTCATACAAGGATATATTCGAGGTAATAGATCAAATGAAACATGATTTGGAGAGAGCGTAGTAATTGCTATTCAACCATAGCGCTTGAAAGCTTCGAAGGGGATGCGAATGTCAGACTAAAGCATAGGGCCATCGGATCTCCATTGTAAATGCTCCTGATATACACCAAAGTGTTTAGATATTATTTTGAACCTCGAATTAACTGTACAGTTAGCCCCAGATTTGCCTATGCTGGGGTAATGGGCCTCCGGTACCTACACGCTTAAGTCTGAACTGAATGTGCCACGTGAAGAACTTACCTAACCCCTGAACACGAGAGGCCGAGATATTTGAGTTTCACCAATGAAGCCTCGCCTTAAAAGAGAAGAGTTGAGATGAGATGAACATAAATTCTCGGTGATCAAGCATGCCGTGGCTAATTTTGGTCCGTGTGATGTTCAGCCAAGTGTGTATGACACAGCTTGGCGATACCGCATAATTAGCAGCATATCGTGACTAGACCGACGCTATTTTATATTGCTCCTTGGTACATACATGCCTAGGCGTCGCTGCCGCTATGCTTATTATCTTTCTCTTCTCCCTTACCCCGCGCCCAGTCTCTTGGTGTTCAAGGCGAATCTAGAACGAAGACGGGGAAGGTCAATGTCTCAACTGCATGTATGCACTTTGATATGTATCACATTGCAAGCTAAAAGCTACGTACATACATCCTATAAGCACTTGGCTCTGTCGGACTACCATGTGGCTGATGGCCAATTCCTGCAACTAAATCGTAATCAGCTCTTCTGATTCGATGATTTCGAGCAAGTCGAAACACGCATTCCGTTGTTGGCGGTACGGCAGTGGTTGAATCCTACTGGTGAAGTACCGACACGTGAGCTAGGGCCAGAGAATGGTATTGGCTTTGGCTTTCTTTCCATATGTGAACAGATTACATTTTTTTCCTGGGATTCTCAGACGCCGGGTCCATGTATTGCTCGTGGGGTTGCGACAAACATCCTGGCAATCCCACGGCTTGGCCCGATCTGAGGCCCTTGGCAGGGCACCTTGGCGGGTTCAGCTATCGGACCTCACTGCAAGAACATACTCGATATCCGAGAATCTGTGCCTGTTTTGGGGCTCATACCCCAGAGTAGAAGTAGTCAGTGCGGTTGCGTGCTCATCAGAGATGTGATCTGAGAAACATGATAAAAGTGCTTGCACCTCCCCAATTTTCATTCTCTTTTTCTTCTTCTTTTGGTAGCCGGCTCCCTTCGTCCCATATTCAGTTCTTTCTGTATACATCTTTAGTTTGCATCATTTCCAGAAGTGCACAGGTGCACCATATTCTCTCTACATCAGGTCTGGTCATCTGTCTTAATATCCCCTCAAGTCATCCTAGTCATCCATCCACACACAAACCGACAACATGAAGTCCGCATTCGCCATCATCTTCGCCGCATTTACGGCCTTTGCTACCGCCGCCCCTCTTAACATCAACCTTGGTGCCTACTCGCCTGCCTTGGTGGTCGGTGATGGTGCTATCGGATTCACCGGCGGAGAAGGTGAAGCTGCTACGGAGGGTGCCGCAGCACTCCAAGGCCAGGGCATCGCCTCTGCATAAAATATCTTGCATATTTGACTAGGCATCACCTAGCTCCGATGGGTGAGTTTGGACGCAGATCGTTCACGGATCCCTCCTATTGATACTAATGGACTAAAGCGTTATTAGGTTGATACCCCCCTGTGATATTTTTAATACGGAGATGGTGATGATGGCGCTCGGCCAAATACGCGCGTCATCTTGAGCATAAAGATGCCGTGCGCTGTGATTTATTTTCCCGCGATCATCTATTCCGGGCTTGGTTGCTGGATGCGAGTCAGTTCAAGCATCGCGGGAGCGGATCGTGAGTGCTGTGGAGAGTTGTGGAGTACGGATTATGTCCCTAGTTTTGAGGGTACGCGGAAAACTCGATCGAACACTAGGGAATTGCGGGTTGGAGTAAAAGACATTTCGGGAGTTGGGGATGTGAAGCTTATCGCACGTAAGACTTAATGCCAAGTGAGGCCGAGAAAAGAATATCTGGAGAAGTGTTTCACCACCAAATTTTCGTCTCAGCTTGTTTCTTCTGCCCTTGTAGATGCTTCGTGCAAAATGTGATCTAAAATAAGACACCATTGTAGATCATAGACGATAGACCGTTTCAGCACCCACCTCCCTGGGCTTGGCTTCATCATTTGACACCTCCACACTTTATGAAACATGTCCAAATAATGTCTAGCATACTGGTGGTTGCAACTGGTACCCCATTGTGCTACTGTAGCAGTCAAGTTGTAAAAGCGCGGCTGAAAATAAGACGTAGATAAATCTGAGCTATTCAACGGGGTATATTCTTTCCTACTTCTAGCTTTAAGTCATGTTCAAAAGATCGCAAACAGACGCATTACGCACTACCTTAGGTGTTTTAGCAGCTTTCGTATCCATAGGGCGACAGAAGAAGTCGGCAACGCCAACTATTGCCTCGATGAATTGGTAATTGGTGAATAAATCGACCGTCATTCATCTTAAACGTATATATCCTCGAGGGTGTAGTTTGCCTTGGACATATTAGAAGCAGTGGCCTGCCTACGGCGACTCATTTAATTCGCTCTCCGTATGATTGGCCTCCTCCGGCTTCGGGGTGGTGGAATGCACCAGGATACCGGCCTCAGGATCAACAACGTGGTCGCCCCTCTTCGCCGCTTGGACAAGCTCGGGCTGCTCTTCCTTGAGCCGCGCAAAGGTCTTCTCCGCATCCCAGACCCAAGGCGTCGGCGCGGCGAACAAGAGATCCATTTCTTCCAATGTGCGCTGGTTACTCTCGGGGTAGAGAGCCCAGACAATGGGGATCGCCAAGATATTGCATGCGCCAAATATGTGCAGAGTTGTGGAGCCGATGTCTATCACATCTCAGTTAGACTATTGGAAGAAAAAAAGGAAAGATCTAGTCGGGTCAAGAATGGTATTCAACACAACTTACTTTGGAACATGACCGGGCATAGCAGAGTTAGCCAGCCATTTCCTATACTCCAGCCTACAACGCCCCAGGCATTGCCCTTAGCACGCACCTGTAGAGGGAAGATCTCAGCGGGGTACAGCCAAGGCACCGTCAACCATGTCGCGCCGAAGACAGAGGTGAAGATGAAGACGAAAGCAGCCGCAGCCGCTCCGTAAGAATTGGCTTTGTCGATTTCTCCGTTCGCGGTCGCGTCCTGGCCGAGTTTTGAGAAAGCGCCGGCGAGGAACATGGCAATGCCCTGGCCGACAGCACCCCAGTACAAGGTCCATCGACGGCCAATTCGGTCGAGAGTGAAAACGCAGATGAGCGTGGCGAACATGTAGAAGATATTGTTCAGACCGCTGATCCATTGGCTCTTATACGTGTCGAAGCCTGCGATGCGGAAGATAGTGGGCGCATAGATGGTAACGCCAGCAATACCGACCCATTCCTGAATGATCTGGAGCCAGATGACAAGTTGGACACGGCGGCCCGTGTGCAGCTCGCCTGAACCAATGCCAAAAAGCATTTGGATATACGAGTTCGTCTTGGACTCCTTGGACTCGAGCGCGACGATATTGCTAATGTCGTGCAATTCCGAATTAGCCCTGGCGAGATCATCTCCAGTTGATCCTCGCAGGCGGTGTAGAATGAACTTAGCCTCTTCAACTCGCCCTTCCTTGACGAGCCAACGAGGAGACTCGGGGAAGAACCAGACTGCTGCTAGGAGTATAAGAAGCGGGATGATCTGGAAGGCAATAGGGAAGCGCCATCGGAATGGAGAATTGCCATTGTCAATGAACGACAAGCCGAACTCGAGCCAGTATGCGACTACGACGCCGAAAATGTTTAAGGTGAATTCGATGGCGATGAATTGACCTCTGGAGGTGTGGTCCGCCGTCTCAGTGGCCCTAAACAGATACTGGGTTAGATTACACACATGTTAAACCGTGATATACATATAATTTGCTCTTCTTCAATTGTTTACCATCCGTTTGAGATGTAAGTGGCGGGCAATTACTCACCAGACTGGGACGATAGCATTCAGTATACCAGTGCCGATGCCGTTAACAGCACGAGCACATATCATCCAACTATGGTTCATGGCTGAGCACTGCAGACTCGCGCCTATGATAGCCCATACCGATCCTAAGGCAATAGTCTTGATTCGGCCGATCTTGTCGCCAACCCAGCCACCGCCTAGACATCCGAACAACGTTCCTAGATAGTAGACCGAGACAATCCCGCCTTGCAGCAGACTGTCTGTGACAATGGGCTCCTCTGTGACCGGGTCGACGTGACCAAACCCCATCAAATCGATGTAATCCTTGGCGTTGTTGACGCCACCCATCATCCCTTGGTCATAGCCAAAGAAAAATATCGACTACGCCGGATGACTGGTTAGTTTCGTGTAGAAGGACTGCCGAGGAGGACACGCGCGGTTTGACGCGCGGAGTAACTGGGGCACTTACCAGCGCCGCGATGCAATTAATCGCGACGAGCAGCTGCCGCTTCTCTAGGAAGTTGGCTACGTTGAAGCCGGGAAGTCTCTCCATGTTTCTTCTTGATGTTGGTAGCAACACACGATCGGGTTATCAACACTAACTCAAACACAAGAAAGCGAGCACCCCCGCTCTTTCATGAGAGCGAGCGCCAGGACGGTGAGAGGTTTTTATGAAAGCTTCAAAGCTGGGGGAGGGGGCCGATCTGCATGGTATACCAAATCCATTGGTCCTCGCCCAACGAAGCTAGACGCACGTCACAGCTTACCGCCATGTCGGAGCCCAAGTACTTGAGCTTCAGAAACAGGTCACGAGAACCCGGTCCTCGCCGTGTCTCGTGTCCGACATCCAGCCGAAGTTGCCCTTGATGACAAGGAATAATTGGGCAGAGACCGGGGGATTCGAATAGCGATCTTCAAAGAGATTCGTTGGAGCTTTTTTGGAGTCCTGATCCAACCCCGCTGCCCCAAATATGCAAGCTCAGGTAGGATTGATGACATACCCAGTCCCGCACAAAGGGGAAATGAGGGGGAGAGAGATCCCAACGTACAACCACCCCACGGAGCCTCCACAAAGGGAACTCTCTGGAGAGGTCACCACGCGAGAAATAAGCAGCCGCAAGCAGGGATGGGATTGGAGAGTTGGTATTGGCTCTTAGCAATAACGTCCGAGAGGCTCTCCGATCAAGAGCCGGCCAAGCTCATTAAGTATCTAGACTAAATACCCGCTCCCGTACCTAGCTATCCTTAATTTGTAACGCTCGGTTCGATTTTGGTCTCTTGACGTAAAGAGATTTCATCGCAGTGCAAGTGCGGCACGTAATACTTAGATGAGTGAAGCGTGCCTAGAGCTAATACGGTGAAGATGGCACATTGCTTGTATGCGCTCCAATCAGGACTGAGAACAAACGCACGGGGAGTTCTACTTAGCTTATTCCAAGGACCTTCACCTATCATCTATTTTCACTTCGTTTCCTAGGTCAGGTCAGTCAATATTAGAGAAACCTTTATAGATGATAAGTTTGCGGCTGAAGGCTAATGCCGTCTATTATCACCGGAGCCAGTAGGAGAAATGATAAGGAAAGTGTGTATCGCGACGCGGGTTGCCCCAAACAGAAACCCGATAAGGCATGCGCTATGACCGCGGGCCGAAATTTAGCTTCAAATTCTCACGATAGTATGTGGCTGAGATCAAGTCAAAGCCAAAACACATTCTTGCCCGGATCAAGGGAACTGCTGAGGACCGAGATGAATAAATTCCGAGTCTATTCGTGATTGTGTTAATACTAGATCTAGTACATAATTGGATGAGAATACCGACCAAATATTAGATATTATGCACGCTAACTTATCTACGCAATAACCCCCATCTAGATTTACTTTTCATTAGCCTTACTAGGATCTCTGTACCAGAACTCCGGCGGGTCGTTCAAGCACTTGCCGACGGTGACTGCTTTGTACCCGCGGTCCACGAGTGTCTTCAGCATGGCCGGAACGAGCTTCTTAGCGGTCCACTCCTTGATGTCGTGAGCCAGCACGATGTACGACCCGGTGCCGTCCTCGCGTACCGCGTTATCGAACATGTCGATGGACGTCTGGATCTCGTCCGCGGCGTCGTGCTGGAAATCCTTGGTGTCGACGTTGAACATGATGTTGTGGTAGCCGAGATCCGCTAGGTCCGCCATCACATCCTGGGTCCGCGGCCCGCCGTAAGGGAGGCGCATGTACGTGGGCACTAAGCCGAGCACATTTCGCAGCGCCATCTCGTTGTAGACCAGCTCGTTGGCGCGCTCGGTGTGGTTGATCCTGTCGAGGTGCTGGTGCGTCCACGAGTGTGAGCCGAGCTGGTGGCCACTCTCGTGCATCCGCCTCAGCAGCCCGGGCCACTCCGTGTCCTCGTCATCGATGTGGCGTCCGAGCATCAGGTTGTGCC
This sequence comes from Hypoxylon fuscum, assembly GCA_022578945.1. NCBI lineage: Eukaryota > Fungi > Ascomycota > Sordariomycetes > Xylariales > Hypoxylaceae > Hypoxylon > Hypoxylon fuscum. Next base: position 183,636 of record MU399864.1, on the reverse strand, counting down.
CCACGACGAAGAATGTGGCCTTGAAGCTGTACTTGTCGAGTTCCTCTAGGATGCTTTCCGTATACTCCCACGGGCCATCGTCGAATGTCAAGGCGATCTGGCCGGGGTTGTTGCATTTGAAGATGCCTCTTCCCCCGTATGGCACACCGCCGACCTTGTCGCGCGACATATCCCAAAGAGACGGGCCACGAGGCTCATCCTCAGGATCAGTCTTAATGGCATTTTGATCGCAAGAAGCGTACCCGATGAACGCCGTGGCCAACAACAAGACCCGCACAGTAAATATGGGGGAGCATAATATCTTCCTCATGTTGAAAACTGCCAAGCAGACTCGAATCGTGCCTAAGTTAGGGAAAGATTTTATCGGTATCGCTCTTCCTAATTGTTTGTTGAACGTCAGAGTGCGAGCACTCTTGATTTTGGTTGGGGGGCTTGGGTGATAAGGAATCTAGGTATGTACGTACCTGCGGAGAGAATTTGAGAATAAATCATGATCTGTTAATGAAAACTACCTGGATTGCATCTAGATATAAAGTGTAGGCAAGGCTACTTCAGGCATGATTAAATTTTGAGCTACTCATATCTAGGTAGATTAAAAGGATCTACTACAATTTCAAATATGTCCAGGTATACTTGGGCATCATCAGATCCCTCGCATTTTACTAGTGTCGACTTGAAATTCGAAAACTTCCTATATTCCCCTAGCTCAAGTAATTTAAATTTAAGAAAAGGTTCTTACCGAGAACTAGAAACTCAAACCTTCCTTTCCTTATTATTAATGCTTAGGGGTTGTTAGATTAATATGGTACCTATGCTAAGTCAACCGCCGTAAATGGAGAAGACGTAGTGTTAGTTAGCGAATTCCGTAGAGGAAAACGCACAAGCAATATAATATTCAAGCACTTGGTAAAGTACTGGAAGAGTAACTCAGGTGACCTTGAAGGGAGGCGGTGCAAGCTAGACCCAAGATCGTCGACGGAAACTATCACGCCCCTATGTCAGAGCCCCTTGAAGATGCTACTTCCAGAACATAATCGATCTACTTCGGAAGTATAGTTCCATGAAAGCGGTTCGTAATGTATAAATCTGAATCTACTGGGAAGCTGCCACTGCCATGCCCCTTTTCTGTTTCTTGTTACTCTGACTTTCTCCATTGTTGACCTTCTTGTCTACCACGTGTCCCTCTCTCGCACCTCTCTTTTACATGTACCCCTTACCTAAGCTACTACCTAACATTAAGGTCAACCATGCCATCAAACTCTACTCTGGCACTGTCCCTCGTGGCTGAAGTCTCGATATAGGTTCAACCATTGCGCAAGCGCAGCCCAACTAGGTAGCTAGGTACTTTAGTCCCATGCACTCACTAACCTTTGTTCCCGACTATCAGGTCTTACCCAGATACGTACATGTAAGTCCCGTTGTCTGTGCTTACAATATAGATTAAGACTTTACCACTAGTATTTCATAAGCAAAACCATGATGCCGCTGTGGGAGTAATAAAATGATCACACAGAGTACGTGTATATACGCAAGAATCATATTTAGATTTATATCATATTTATGTCTAACTTATGCTAGAATTATTAAAATTATGCTCTGCCTTGGATACAAGGACAGAACCCATGGTTGGTACACCAAGATGTATGACCAAATCAGACAGTTAGTAAGGACGATGTCGGCCGATATACCAATTACAATGCGTATCAGTTGACCCTGCTGGCGCTTCCTCTATAGGTCGCCAGAAAACTGAGCGTGGAAAACCATATCCATAAAGCAAAAAACCTGGCTTACCAACCATCATATCCTCATAATATCAGGCCCATTCTACCACTGCCCTCCTAATAAAATCACAAGGTAAGGGGAAGAAAAATAGCAGGCAAGAAACTCTAACAGATCCGTAGACTGTCTATATGTCAAACAAATAACTTTTGCAAGAGGGAACATTATGTATCATCAGGAGCTTTTGGTACGCCGTAGTGTGCGCTAATAATGAGCGAAGTCGCGAGTCTGGGAAGGATTGTGAGTGTGGGAAGGATTGTGCGTGGGATAGGGGGGTTGTGGGGGTTGGATCATATCCTCGTAGGTCAGGTAAGTGGCATGGGCTGTGCTGCCTCTACGTCCATGAGTGTGTTGACTGGCGTCGCTTGCGCGTCTAGCAGTTGCGCTGCTCTCAAGATTGTAGACCGCAGGGTAGGCTGTACTGTTCCTATGCTCATGAGTATGCTGAGAGGCGTTGCTTTCGCGTCTGGGAGGTTGAATTGCATTGGTGAGGTCATAAACAGCAGGGTAGGCGTTGCTGCTCGCGCGTCTACGACCAGGCGAAACTGCGTCGCTTTCGCGTCTAGTTGGTTCAATTGTATGGGTGTCGAGATTGTAAACGGCAGGATAGGCGATGCTACTCCCACGTCTCCGACTTGGTTGAGTTGCATCACTCTCGCGTCTGTGAGTGGAATGGGTCGTGTGGGTTGTGTTGCTTCTGCGTCTATGGCTGGGTTGATAAGTGTTGCTTGCGGGCCTATAGACGGGGTGGACATCATCAACATTGGCTCCGTTGGCCCCTTGCATGAGATATTTTGCGCGTATATCGTCCCTATCGCTGTCGCTGACCTTTTCATTTTCTGTACCAGGGAGCGTGAGTCCGCTCGCGGCGGGAACCGTGAATGGCGTCATGTAGATCGCAGGATCCAGTTGGTTCTCTTCGTCGGGGACTAAGGTACCTATGATCTTCTCTCGGTTGTGGACAGCGTCTTCGAAACGCTCCGCCTGGCCCTGGAAGTCGGGTTCTTCAGCATCGGCCTCCTCTGTGATGACCTTGCGCGTCTTTCCCCAACCGAATTCGTCCATGAAGTAGCATGCGTAGGCGGTGACACAAATGTTGATGAAGGGACCGCAAGTAGTGAAGATGCAGAGGCCCATAAGGTACCGTACACGCTCTAAGGGGGTTCGGCATAACCACACGGCGAGCCCGATGTACCAGCATAGCGGCACAATCATAATGGAGGCGAAGATCATGATAACCCAGAAGGGCTGGTCTGTAGTAATGGCATCTGTCAGTATTCCTACGACAATAAAATTCAACGCCCGAGGTTAGAGAAGGAGGTACTCACGCATGAATGCATAGATCATGCAACCCAAACTTGCAATAACGAAGTAGTTAAGGCACCAAGTGATGACATTGCAAAACGCAACAAGTCTCTCCCATAAATTGAATTTGAGGTTGGACTCAACCATCAACATCAGATCGTTACCCGTTGCGCCGAGAGTCCAGCGGCGGCGCTGGCTGAGAAAAACAGAGAAAGATTTCGGCACGTCGGTATAAGCATATGCTCTCAACGCCTGTCGTGTTTTGACCTTGGGGAACGTCATAAGCATCAGGCAGACATGATTGCGATCCTCGGACGCCGTGGCGCGGATACGCTTGATGATTCCGTCTCCAGGTCTAGGGTGGTAGCCAAACTCCTGAACGAGAATGAAGTCTCCGCATGTCTCCTCGCAGACACGAAGTAGCTGACAGCATCCTGGGAGACAAGAAACCTTTTTGGTGCAGAGACTTTGATGAAGACGTCGTAGCCCCTGCGCGATGGTGTATTCCGCATTTTGGTAGATGGCCCACAGATTCCACTTGCCTGATGTAAAATCAACGACAACATTGCCGCAAACGCCAACGGTGTCGGGATAATGGGCCTCTTCAACCAGATGGCTGATGCAATCCTCTTGAAATATAGTATCCGCATCCATGCCAATCAAGAACTCGCAGTGATCCATTCCTGCATCCTTGACTAGGAAGTCCGTCATGGCTTTGAAGAATTCGGGCCTGAAGATAACCTTGGGGCGTTGGTGACGCAGGTTGAAGTTGTGGACGAACGAACGAACGACGATCAGGCTGTCTCGTTTGCCCTGATTCTGCTGCTTCACAATGCAGAAGAACGGTATGCCCTTGTACATCCCCCTAGTTACTTCGACATCCATAGACTGGCCATCCCATGCGACATAGGCTGCGCGAATCAGCTTTCGCTCATACTGATCGGTGAAGATATCCTGATTGAGGTATTCGCCAGTTGTTTTCTCCATCCCGGGGCCGCGAACCTTGCCGTCGCAGATGACCATGATTGCCTTTTTATGGTGCTCGACGTTGATTTGGTTGACAAGCGAGTCTAGCGAGTTGGTGCACTCTTCGAGGGTTTCGTTATAACAGGGCATAAGCAGAACCATTTGCTCCGGCTTCTCCGGTATTTCTTGTTTTGGCTTCCATACCTTGTTCTTCAATGTCCAGGCAGTGATGTTAAAAATCATAACACAGTTCAGAACGAGCGGCAAGGAGATGAATGGTAAGTAAATATAATACAACTGAGGCCAATACCAACTGGCGAAGATGAACATGAAACTGCAGGATGTTAGTTTCGCATACAACACAAGGCTAATGTCCCACTTACTTTAAGGAGAATATGAAAGCTAACGCCATGTACTTTTGTCTGGCGACTTTCTTTTTGCCCTTTTCTATGAGCTTGGGGTCTATAGCCTCAGCAGCTAGAACGGATGTCGTCTCGTTTACTGTAAGCGGAGGTAGCATAGCGAGCTCTGCCTCGTTTATGTCTGCACCTGTAACCGACGGCGGTCTGGTAGTCTGCATCGACGATGATCCTGATGACGTGGGTACCGATTTAATACGAGGGCGCTCTATATCCATGTTTTGCCTGGCGGTCTCTGGAGGTACGTCTATCGCAACGACTTTGCTGAATGATAGACCAAATGTAGATCCATCCACCTGTGGGAAGCCGAAAGCCTCCGACCTGTCATTTCGAAAAGGGACTGGGTCTGCAAAGGGACTCTCAAAGTTGCTTTCATAGTGTGGTTCTGCATTTGACTGCCAGTCATTATTGGTAGCTGAACTGTTCTGTGCCTATTCGCCATGGTCAGGTATATTCACGAAGATGGAGACTGGACATACTTTTGTAGCCTGACTGCTTGGGGGCATTGTATTCCTCTTCCTAATGCGATCGGGATGATACGCCGGCAGTGGCAACGATAAGGAACTCATCCTGAAAGACGGAAGTGCAGTGAGGCCAAAGACCGGGCTTTGCGATCGCGAACTCTGACTATGGGTCTCGAAAAGATTGAGAAATGAAAGTGAAATTAGAAGAAGCTGTAGGTTTTGGAACCCTTTCTAGAGCGAGGGACTTAAACGGTTCCAACTTATCTCTAGTGAATGATTAAAGAAGAAGTTCCCAGAGGGAAAGAAAGAAAGAGAAATGAATGTAGCTGAGTCCTGTTCAGAAGCAAGTGGCCATATGTATTTCGTTATAACTCTCTGCTTACTTGGCGTGGCAGCAAAGGGCCGAGGGTAGGAGACAAGAGTACGAGGAAGCCGACTAGCGAGTGATGTGAGCATATATTTATTTCAATAAGTCAGATGGATGCGCCATGATCCGGTTGAGTGGTAAACTGGACCCGGAAAGAGCGCGTAAAGTCAATACCGTAGCGGCCTGTAGTAAGTTGCAAGAAGGGTTGAGCCATGACCTTGACATATTTCCCGCTGCCAAGTTTACCTATGGCGTAAGGACATGATTCTCTCAAAGGTTCTGCAAGGCACTAGAGATTAAAAAAAAAAAACCAAACCCCCCACAAACCCTGCCAGTTGCAATTTTTACACATACTTGGGCGCGTACCAGTGTAGGTAGACTACGGTGAAGGGATGGAGCTTCCGACTGGACCTGGGCTTGCAGATTCATGTAAACGACTTGGCACATTCTCGGGCATACCACTTGCTTGACAACAGGCTGCCAGAATATCGGAGACGAAAACTCGGAATACGGGGCAACGACAGACACCATGCCATATCTGTTTGAGTCATGCAGCTGGGTAGAAGAAATCAACGAGAATCCACTCCGGCTTGAGAACTCCAGGCCCAGAACGGAGCAGTGGTAGGAAGCATCAGTAGTATGATAAAACCCACAATGATGAATATGCTAGTACCGCCCCATACAAGCCAATCGCATCGCTTCACATAGTTTACCTAGGGCGTGGGGAGAATTTACCCCGGATCGACGTCCGGCCAAGCTGTGGAGTGGTGTGTTGCAGAGAATTCAAGCCACACCTTGGTTAGAGAACAGGACCCTGATTCCACGAAATCAACATGCATAAGAACCCCTGGATGTTTATGCGGAGGATCCGAGAGAACTCTGTCACACTTCTCAGGAACATGGACGAGTGGCGGCGAGCTTAATATTCGAGTCGGGATATAGGGGTTGTGGGAAACCAATGAACGAACAGGGCCGTTAAGCTGAGTGCATGCGGCCCATGCGGCCCATGCAGATCATCTGCAGAAAGACGGGAGTTCATACCCATGCCGTCACTCTAAATTCTATAGCAAGTTTACTAGCCTTGCTACTAGTGTAACTAGGATAGACTTGAGATGGCATCAATTCTATCAAGTAGAACTAGGTCAAGAAACCGAGCCATGGTACAATGACTCGAGGAAGGGAAGTTCTCCGCTTACTACAGCTGGTACGTAGATGTGCCTAACTAGAGTCTGTGCAAATAAGCGAAAACTTGCGTAAGGCTCGAACAGACTCAAGCTCAGCTTCGTAATCGACTGAGCAAAACGACGAGGAACAATTTTCGTTGTGTTAGGTCGGAGCCAATTCAAGCCACTCATCCAAAGCGACCGCCGTCATTAGGTAGTATAATGAAAAATGCTCGGGCAAACATCTCGTAATCGTGCTGTGCTTGAGTCAGTTGTGACGCCTTTCCCCGAGCCCTCAACACTTTATAAACTGTCTCTTGGGACGTCAGACTCTTAATTTCAAAGGCATCTCTTCACCGTTAACCATTCTCCTCTTGTGATCTGCGTCCGTGCAGGTTTTGGTATCTCAAAAACTTTGACAACTCTCGAGCTCTTCTGTCTACAGAGCTCTCTCTTTGCATAAAGTCAGCTAGCGTACGAATCTTTCAAGGACACAAGATGGCTTCGATTCTCCCAAATGATACCCGGCATGAAGTTCGGGCTACTTTCCCGCTTCATGACCTTGCCTTCACGATGGACGCCTTGAGGCAAGGCACTAGGCCAACCCAGCAAACCTCGCCTCCTGACACTCCCCAAACTGATAGTTTCCCTGTTGAAACTGATGAGTTGCATCACTTCAAATTGGCCGAGTCTGGCCGTATTTCCGAAGACGAAGAGCCTATGGTTGCTGTAATTGGATGTGGATACGTCGGGACTCAGCTCATCAACTCGTTCTCAAGCCAGTATGATACAATAGGCTTCGATGTCTCCAAGGAGCAAATCCATAGAGTACAGGAGCAGTACGAAGGCGAAGAGGACCGAGCAACTTTCACCGTCGATCCTCGGGACCTTGCTCAAGCCACCCATTTCCTAGTTTCGGTACCAACCCTTCTCAAGGCCGACAAAACGATTGACACTTCCTACATCAAGAGTGCCCTGATGAACATTCGAAGATATGCGAGAGAAGGCTCAACTGTGGTTATCGAAAGCTCAGTTGCCATAGGAATGACAAGACAGCTACTGGGGCCCTTGGCTCAGGAAAGGGGTTTCTTTGCAGGCATGTCGCCAGAGGTACGTTGACACACACGGGAAATGTGACATTTCGAAAATCCACTGACCATTTTTCAAGCGAGTCGATCCCGGACGGACTGATCCGCCGATGAAGACAATCCCCAAGGTCCTATCTGGGCTGGATGACATTATCCCAGGCTCGCTTGATGCTATCACCCGGTTGTATTCGCGTGTCTTCGATACCATCGTTCCAGTCTCCAACCCGGAGACGGCTGAGATGACAAAATTGTATGAAAATTGTCAGAGGATGGTTGCCATTACATACGCCAACGAGATGGCAGATGCTTGTATTCCCCACGACATTGACCCTTTCGAGGTATGCAGAGCGGCATCCACAAAGCCATTCGGCTATACGCCGTATACACCTGGCCTTGGCGTTGGAGGGCACTGCATCCCGGTCAATCCGTACTATCTTCTAGCCAACAGCTCGTTCCCTCTCTTGAAGATGGCAACTGAGACCATGTGGCAAAGACCGGAGAAGATTGGTCGAAGATCATTAGCTTCTCTATTCGATGAGGAGATAGCACCGGATGCCGATGGCCAAGTCCGAGAAACTTCAGCCAAACGAAGTTCTATATCGAAAGCTTCTGCCATCAACGCCATCAACAGAGGCATGAACGAGGTACACATCAATAATAATGTGACACCGGAGCTCGCACCATCACATGTCTCGAAGCCACGCCGGACTAGTATCATGATACCACGAGTGCTCGTCGTCGGTGTTGGATTCAAGGCTGGCCAGTCGCACTTAAGCAATTCCCCAGGCCTCAAACTCATCCAGACTCTCGCAGACTCGGGCCGAGTTGATGTCATGTTTGCCGACGCACTAGTCGAGCAATGCGCCATCCCTAACATTCCCCGTCTAAGTATGGATGAGTGGAATAAAAAGAGCCTCGAAGAGTTCGACATGATTATCGTTGCGTTTAAGCAGCTAGGAATGGATTTCAATGTCTTGGATGAGTTGGAAAATGTCAAGATTGAGATGTGGTGCCCTTAAATTATGGCGCCTCATTTGGACATAAGATCACCTCGAAAGGCAGCATGATATTTATATCATGATACCTTCTCATTGTCGAAACCCTCACAGGTTCACAGAAGTGGTTTTGGAAGAGGTGGCCGTGAAGAAGCTGCAAGCAATGCCAAGACAAGATAAGATAAGATAAACGTCAAGTTTGTTAGGGCCGGGGGGGGGGTACATCAGGTACTTAGGTACCTCTAGTTACATATCTACGTTATGTACTTAAGCGGGCGAGTTGGAATTTTGGAATTTCATTTGGATTAAAAGTTCATTATTCTAGATAGATGTATCTATCGGCTAATATAATTGGTTCTATCTTGATGACCTGTTTATAACATTTTCAATTACATGTTTATACAGCTTTTTGTGCATATATTCACATATACATCTATACACTTCTAGGAGATGTAGGGATAAACTGTTTAACAGAATGCCAATTTTTCCATGACTTCAATGTTCGCAAATGATATGCATGATAACACATCACTGAGCTTGATCCCACCTAGAATTCTCTTCAAAACGTAATATTATTCTTGGCCTCAATCTATTCACATGCGCGCTCGGGTAGCATGAAACCTACATGTAAGCATCTACCCGTGCGTTTTGTCTTTGCAGCTTGCTGTCGGAATAAAGGCAGCAAACAGGAGGTCCCTACCCGTCCCGCTCGGTACCTACCTGTTGTCTGCTGTCAGCCACGATAATTGCGAAACTCTGAAACCGCCCCGAAGAACATGAAGTCATCAGGCTACATGTCATAGCTAGCACATTAGGGTTAAGTCCAGACCTAGGAAATGGGAGTTTCCATGAGCTAGAAGTGTAGCATAGGGACATTCCTACATGATGAACCAGACATTTGTCATGCATCAGGACTTCCGTCTAGAACATCCCCAAATCCCTTTCCCTTCAAGGATATATCCATGTGCATGGGTTGCACGGAACTGTCAATTAATATATACATAGGTATTTGTCCGGGTAGGTACCTTGTTCAAGCCACATCAAGGGAGGTGTAAAGAGCACATCACCTAATGAGCACCCAAATCGCGAGTCTACGTCTCTTCATACATCAACCGGAGAACTCCTTTACGTCTACATACTCAATAATCTCCAACATACTAGTAACCTATTCCTGAATCAAGAAGCCCTGTTGGTAAAGCTCGATTCGTGAGCATTCTCAAGAATCTCGATGAATATGCTCTAACTCCTATGACCATTGCTTCCTAGGTACCTAAAAATAGTGCTTACCTCAACATTCCGCCATGTCTTTAACCAACGCCGTCTACTACCCCAGCTGGCGCGTCTATAAGGGCTTCCCCCCTTCGACCCTCCAGCTCGATTATGTAAACCAAATATTTTATGCTTTTGTCAGACTGAATGAAGATGGATCCCTCAAGCTTCTCGACGAATTCGCAGATTTGATCAAGCCAGTCGACGGGGAGAAAGGCTGCCTTCGCGCCCTGGCCAAGCTAAAGCAACAAAAACCAGACCTTAAGACATTGGTCTCGATCGGCGGCGGCAGCGGGAGCGCAGAATTTCCCGCCGTAGCTGCACATTCGTCCAGCCGGACCACATTCGCACGTGCGTGCAAGCAGTTCGTCGAGGAATACCAACTTGATGGCGTCGACATCGACTGGGAGCACCCAACGACGCCGAACGACGGCGCGAACTATATCAAACTCCTGCGCGCTCTACGAGAAGCGCTACCATCCCCGCGGTACCTGATCACCACCGCGCTTCCCACCGGCGAGTATTGCCTGAAAAACATCGACGTACGCGCAGCGGGAAAATTGCTCGATAGCTTGAATCTTATGGGCTACGACTTCAATGGCCCATGGACGGACGTCTCGGGCCATCACGCACAGCTTATGCCCCACCCGGGCGCGCAAGATTGCGTGTATCCTGCCCTGCGCAACTCGTGCCATCGTGGCGTCGAGTACCTTGCATCCAAAGGGTTTCCGACCCAGAAGATAGTCCTCGGGGTCCCTGCCTACGCCCGGTCATTTGCAGGCGCCCACGGAGTTGGCCAGCCATTCAAGTCTGCCGAGGAAATCGATTACATTGACTTACCACGCGAATGGGTCAATGGAGCTTCCGTGGACCAAAATGTCGCCGCTGCAAGTTATGTCGACTGCTCGCCTGACGGCAAGGGGTTTGTGAGCTTTGATGTGCCAGAGACGGTGCGGATGAAGGCCGAGTATGTCAAGAGGACGGGGCTGGGAGGGCTGTTCTACTGGACTGGTGTCGGTGATATTAAGGGTCCCGAGAGCTTAGTCCAAGCTGGACATGAGGCTATGAATGGGTAGAAAACAGACTGCTCCATTGGAAATAACACTCGCCCCGGCCTCGTACCCATGCTCGTAGCGCCCCTCAGCCCAAATACTCGTTCTCCCAATCACTCAGAGTGTCTATACAAGTACCATGGGGATATGGGTCTCGACGAGACTCGCTCGGGCTTCGTAGCATTTCAACCTAGATACGGACACCATAGGATGACAAAGACCTGTTACCATTAAGCATCTGTTGATGCAGGATTTTCCTAGGTATACCTTAGTTTAATGTTGTTACTTGACATTTATGTTAGAGGATCATCACCAGGCAGTAGTGAGAAGCTAAGGGGTCGGATTCTTTGTTCAAATTGCAAAACCTACCTAATCTTGTACATCAGTATCAGATTCTCTCACATCGGGAGGGCTTTGCAAGGCTGAGGGCTCGTAAGTAGGGTCCATTTCCTTGCGCTTCTGATCGTAAACCTGGATCATCCAGTTGCTGAAACCAGGAGTTCTGCCAATACCGATGCCACGGTTTTCATGCCATTCACGCCTATCCCCTCGTGCCATATTACTATTCCACGTCCTTTTGGAACCCTTAATACCGGCCCGTGTGACCGAAAGGCATAACACCATGTCCTCAATGCAGTCCGTTTCATCGTCCCCGGTGCCGCGACCTACGATAGCGATTCAGGTCAGCTAAGTGAAGTTGCCGAAAGACTTATCGATATGGTATGGCCGAGTAAATACATGTAGCAAGGGGGCCAAAATGTGGATAGGTCAACACGCACCAATTCAACTGGGATTTTCCATCGTAGGTTCCTCTCTCTCCTTCTCCTCGATTTGGTTGCTATGGAGGTCCTTCCTCGTCTTCTTCTTCGGGGAGATGCTGCTTCCCTCTGTGTCCTCCTTGCCACGCACCGGGTGCTTGACTAGCTTCTTCCCAGCCCTAGGCCGGCTTTTCTTCACGGGATCACGGTAGACGGGGGGTGCGGCGTGGGAGGGGACGGGCACCAGCAGCTTATTTGCGGCTTCCCAGACGCTCAAGAACTTATCGTCGTTTGGCTTGGTTCCACTTTGTGAAGCACTGCCGTCGGAGCGAGCGGTAATATAGGGAGCCCAGCGCGATATCTTGTTGCGGCTGACAGGGGCGACGGTGCCGGTCGCTTTTTCCTCTAAGCTCTTGCACTTTCCGAATGTCGACGAGGTGGAAGACGACTGCTGCAGCACAGCATGGTTAGGACAAGCTCTCACTCATCCAAACCACGCCGAAGACGGGTAGGATGTGGCGGTAGATATGAATATTATGCATACCTAGGCACGGCAGAATGAACCTGGACAGGGGCATATATTTACCTTAGGAAATTTCTCTCTAAACAGAGACTTGAAAGTCTTCTTGATGTTGATTTCTACCATTATCTCTGATAGAACCAGGACAAGTTTCGGCGGGTTTTGTGAGATAGATACAGAATGTGATCTCCTTGTCGTATGTGATATGGAGTTGTATGCAGTGAGCTGCACGCCGAAGTGGTTAAAGGGTTTTTTTCTGGGTTAGTTGAAAGGCCGGGAAATACTTGAGTTGTAACTTTTCTCGGGAAGTTGCTAACCTTCCCCCTATTTCCATCCGCCATAGTAGACTAATTGCAAACGCATAGGTTCATGCGTCATGAATTAGAGAAAATCGCATTCACCTTCATTCCTGTAATTCTTTCCGTCAGTCACTATCCAACTAGGTACTCTCCATCATCTAAAGTGCAGATTACCTAAATTCGGAGGCTTCTCACCGCCTTGCCAATGCTGGACTCTATCAATCCTATCTCTTAGATATCAGGGGCCCCAATTGCTGTATATGGTAATAGGATGCCATTACCTAATACCTATGATCAGGGCATTGAGAGACCGTGTCAGTACAATTATTGATGAAGTTATATCTACTTATCTGTTTTTGAAGATCCTTGATTTATATATGGCACCTAGCAAGGTACTCTCTTCGGCACGAAAGCGGGACAAGTCAACAAGGGAGTGACTGGTATTGAAATGGGGAGTTTTGGGGATCATATCGTAGGTTTCGCCCCGGGTCTGTAGCCCCCTTTATTTATTTATTGAAATGTCACTTGGCTTCTCACATGGTTCTCTTCCCTAGAATGCTTGTAATGCAAACGTATGCAGTACAATACTAGGACAGGTAACATGAAAGCAAAACACTAGACAGCAGATTCCCAATAATAGACAGGTTTGCAACTTATCATCCAATAGAGATTGTGTCCACCACAGGTGTGTCCTTTTTCATCAGTCCACCATTCCAATCTTGGAACCATACTATATCGCAGCACATTCATGCTATGGTACGAATCCTCCATATAGGTTCAGTTAGGAAGCCAGGCTGCATCGTCTTAGCAATTGTACAAGGTACAGAAATACTTCAAGATGTCCATTATACGGGATAGACATGCCAGTCGCTAACCTAGGTACGTATAGGATCAAGTAAGATTAAACTGCTATTGCTACACCTTTGTGTCTTTGCAAACATACTATTCAACTGAAATTCAATGATTCCCCAATCCTGATCTGAGGATATTGTACAAAGTCAGGGGTATCACGTGATTAGAGCGCCGCTTCCAGTGGATACTGCTCAGCCACAATCCAGGGGCTCCATTTCGCATGCGCCCGATATCTTGAAAATCTATTTCCAAGAACTCGAGTTGAATATTATCGTTGTTCTCAATTCTTAGGGGCGGGTTCAATAGTTGAGCCAGGAGATTCATGTCAATTTGTGGGTAACCAATGGGTAAGCCCGCATCCCAATGGCGGACGATTCGCAGCAAGATTCGCTATTGTCCATCACCGCCAACATCGCCGGCATCCTCACATTCGTGGTCGCCATCGTAGCAGCTATCTACGTGCGCGTAACGTATCTGCGCAACAGCGACCAGGAGTACTTCCAAGTGAAGACCTCGTTATCCTGGTACAAGACAGAGTCGCAATGGCTCGCAGAGCTAGTCAAGGCCGCGGGGGAGCGGCCCGACGCCAAGTATCAGCCTGAGTACCAGATGTACACATTTGTGATGGATGACCTGGTTAAGCTCGAGCAGAGACTCTTGGAAGTGGTTGAGGAGACGGAGACTAAGGTTGGGATCGAGGACGAGCAAGTGAAGGGCAAGTACTGGAAGGGCCGATACTGGGCGCTTGTTCCTAAGAGCTGGGGTTCCATTACGGCTGTAGCGGTGGCGTGGCTGCCCGTCAGAGCAAAAGCATTGGAGCTCGTGAGGCAAAGAGAGGCATTGACGGCCAGGGTATCTTTCATGCAGATGAGCATGATCTCTTCGTAGGTCCGGTCTGGGGTAATTGAGTCCTTACGCGATGCTAAACATTCTCTAGGAGGATCCGGGACCTTGAGCAGGGGAACAAGACTAGGGACATGGTGGTTGATAACGGTCTTCAAAGGCTAGAAGCTATCATCGAAGACCAGAAGGCTGAGATATATCGATTGGAAGATCTAGTATGCCGAAATATGCATCGGAACCGAGTTGGTCAGGATGTAGATAGCTCACCGACGAGTCCGCGTTCGAGGAAGAGCTCAGTCTCTAAACTACAAACAGAGGACTCGTCTCCCAGAAGGCGAAGGAGACGGCTGAGTGCTACATAATTGAATAAACTCTTTTAAATGGTTTAATATGGTGCCTTGATGGTATAGCCACCCTGGTAGAAGAAGCCACCAGTGAGGAGTAAGGATAGAGTCGCAGGTAATAGGTTAAGCTCAATGACGGACCATACCCAAATACAGCCCAGGGGCGGGGACTGCTTCAAGACGGCAAGGTAGGTGTACCTGTTTGAGATATGGATCAAATAGCAGCCGCAGCAGATACTTGCGAGGAAGAAAACGGACTGCCGGAGAGGGTCCTGGAATCTAACAGGTAGTCCGGGGAGAATCTTCTGGATGGAGGGATGTGGATGGAGCACATAGATAAGTAGCAAAAATACTATGCGCATGTGGTCTTAGCCTAGTTCATTTATAAAAGGCATGGGCCGTCGTGGTGTGGAAGCTTACCAGCAAAGGCCTGCATTGTTCTTATTATGATCTTGGGCCATATGATAGAAACAGCATATTGATGCTGGACAAGTACATCGAGTGTGAAATGCAGCATGGACAAACTAGCACTCCACAGCACGGCCTCCATGACCCTATCGACAGTCGGCGAAAAGAGTACTTCATCTTCTATATCTTGCTCGTCTTCTTCTTCCGCTCTTTTCTTCTTTCTCTTTTGTTTCTCAGCTCGTTCAAAAAGGTCGCGGTCTTGGGCTAGTTTCAGCAGCGTATCCTCGCTAGGAGCGGCGGACCGGTTGGGTTGAGCTAGCTTGATGTCGCTCGCGTCAGTCGCCGCTTTTCTTTCTTTTCGAGTTCGAACCATGATGAAGGATTGCACGGCTTGAGTGGTACTGCAGTCGAATTAAACTCGAGAAAGGCTCAAGACGGGATGGTCGCGTGTTCGTAAATTGTGAATAATTAGGTACAAATACGGATAGCTCATATTTAAGCTTGTCCCTTACAAATTACAGGGTATTGATCGCCTCGGCGTTAGCTACTAATACGGCTTATATGCATACGAAGCTTTCAGTATGTGACAATGGATTAGTTGCAAGTATCAAGCTCTCGTACTTACATAGATTAACAGCTTCGACATATCGAGTGATGAAGCCTCTCATTTCAAATTCATTTCCATCCTTAAGAGTACTCCTTATGGTGACAAAGAAGTAATTTATATGCGATCCTTATGACGCAAACCATGCTTGCCTCTTTTACCTGAAGTAAATAACTTAAAATTCCGATTAGCTCATGATACTTGATATGTGATAGGAAGATGTGACAGGAGGGGCTCATCTTCCCCTCCTTAACCTTGTAATCTCACAAACGCGAATTCCTGGCGCGAACTATCGTCACATTGCCATTTTCACCGCCTCACTAAGGGGCAGGCCAAGGACGGATGATGCGCGGGGTCCAAGCCCAAACCTGTCTGGTGCCAATTTCCCCAGATTTTCAATTTATGCACCATCCCGGAGCTCCAAGCTCGTGTCTGTAATCGCAAGGTGGCATTAACTTGAGGACTTCTTATTGACCCTTCCTACCATCTACTTTTCTGGTGCCGTGCTGTGTGCAAGTTGAAAAAGGGGAGGGGAGAACCGACAATCAAAGGACGTCGAGACACTATCCACCTTCTTACATCCGCTCACAAACACAGCTGCCACTCGAGTATTCGCAAGCCATGAAAATGGCCTTCTTCTCCCTGTCCACCTTCGGCATCCTCGCCGTCGTCCTGCCCCTGCTCTACATCTACACGGCCTCGGTAGCCCAGACCCGCTTGCCCATGCTGCGCAACAAGCGCATCTGCCTGCTGATCGCGCACCCCGACGACGAGGCCATGTTCTTCGCGCCAACCGTGCTAGCCCTCACGCGCCCCGAGGCCGGAAACCACGTCAAGATCCTGTGTCTGAGCTCGGGCAACGCCGACGGCCTGGGCGAGACGCGCAAGAAGGAGCTGGTCAAGAGCAGCATGCTGCTAGGCCTGGCCCGCGAGGAGGACGTGTTTGTCCACGATAGCCCGTAAGTTGCCGCGCTGCTCACCTAGGTACACACTCGAGAAATGGGAGAGCTTTAGCTGACAGCAGGCCGCACAACGCAGAGACTTCCCCGACTCCATGACGGCAACCTGGGACGCCGCCAAGATCTCGTCGCTCCTCAGCGCCGCCTTCGCGCCGCACCTGGCCGCGCAAAAAGCCTCCAACACCAGCGCCCCGACCGCCGCCATCGACGCGCTGATCACCTTCGACGGCGCCGGCGTGTCCTCGCACCCGAACCACATCTCGCTGTACCACGGCGCGCGGCTCTTCGCCGGCACCCTGACGCGGGGCAAGCCCGGCTGGGCCGCGCCCGTGGACCTGTACACGCTGACCACCGTCGGCGTCTGGCGCAAGTACGCGGCCTTCCTGGACGTGTTCGCCACGGTGTGCGGGCAGCTGTTCGGGGGCGGGCAGAGGAGCGACAGGGGCAACCCCGGCACGCTGGTCAGCATGAGCGCGCTGGTGGGCGGCGGGCGCGAGAGCTACGGCACCGCGCGCGCGGCCATGACGCAGGCGCACCAGAGCCAGATGGTGTGGTTCCGCTGGGGCTGGATTGCGCTGAGCCGGTACATGTACATCAACGACTTGAAGTTGGAGAGGGTCAAGTCGTGACTATCCGGTGCTGCGTCGCAAAAGAAGACTAGACTACGTGATAGTGGGCATATTGTACTACTATTAGGCAGAGGCACATATACTACGAAGAGGCCAAGAAGCCCCTGTAAATCATGTAAACTACCTGAGAAATTATATATGCATTATCGTTGCTGGCCTCGTAGAGATATGTTGGTAATGGGTTATATAAACAGTCTATATACAAGATATTTTGTCTGGTAGATATAATGTACAGCCATAAGATAGCCGTCTGCCTCTAAAAGTAGTCCTCGTCATCGTCATACGAGCTTCCTTCGTCACTCTTCTTCTCTGCTGCCTCTTCCAGCTCGTCTCTCTCCTTAGCCGGTGGTTTCGTTCGCGACGTGGTCGTGAGCAGGGTCACGAGGTCCAGGTTCCAGACCGGTACATGGCCCTCTAGTGTATTGCTGGATCGGATGAGGAGTTTCCTCAGCTTCGCCCTCTGGAACACCCACTTCCGCCTGTGCCTCATCGGTATGGCCACGGGCAGGTGTTGCAGTACAATTCCTTGTAACCGTTCCCGGGCGGGGTCGTGGAGGGAGACGTAGCCGGTGGCCGTTCGGTACCGAGCCGGGTTTGTGACAAAAGGGGCGAATTCGCGGATAAAATCCGGGACTGCGATGATGGCAAGTGGGTTCGAGGGGTTGAAGCTGCGGATGTTGCTTAGGTATTGGCGACACCACGTCTGGATATCGTACCACATATGCGCCTTCTCGAACCGAGCTCGTTCGTATCGGTGCAGAGACTCGCCGATATGCACACCGTCGCGAAGCATCTGGACGTACTCAAGCACCGCATTTTCGTATTCGCGACACTGGGTGTCGTAGAAACTAATGGCTTGCCTCATATAAGGGAGAGCCTTGCTGAATTGGTTCCGTGCTAGTAGGTTTCGAATGAGGATGCTGTATTGTTCAAAACCGGGCTGCACGTGATACGGTGCGGACGTCATGGTGGTCCAGATCAGTTCTACCACGGAGCTGCTCGGTATCTTGGAGAGCATACCCGCGTATTTCCAGGCTGTGGACGCTGACGGAGAATTCATGATGTAGGTCCACTCCAACAGGTCTTGCCAGATAAAAAGGGGGATCGGGAGGTGGTAATTCTTCGATATATGATCGACTAGCTGGAAGGCAACAAAGATTTCCCCGTTACAACCATACGTCTCCACGACGGCTTGCAGAAGGCGGATCGTAGGTCGTATGCGGTAGGGGATGTGATCGATCTGGGTTTTATTAGTTGTCCCCTGGTTGTATGTCAAGTGCATCATCCGAATGCCGAAGTATTGATTCAATATCCGGGAGCCAACAAATCGCAGAGATCCAATCCTTCCGAATGCAATCATGAGGGCACAAAGCAGGGGCTCGCTCATGCGGTGGCTGTCCTTCAGGATTCTTTTGAGTAGCCTTGTGGCAGGCCCCTTTTTCCTCATCATTCTTGTGAGATCTTCCGTGTGTGGGACATCTTTGTTCAGTCGGAAAAGCAGTTTACTGAGCCGAGTGTTGAATCTCAGCCGATCCAACCCCGAAACACGCCTTCGGGCGAGTTTGAGTCGAGACCAATGGAGATCTCGGGGAAGAACCATCCTCTTGGTCTTATCGTAGCCCGTATATAAGGGCCTCGTAAGGAATCGTGCGGAGATGTATTCGGTGTATGCTTCGCTCTGTCTCCAGTCTGTGGTTTGAGTACGAACCATTTCGTTCCATATCCATTTTGCCCCCATGGGGTCCGAAGCAGCACCCGCACATCTAAGCAGATAGATGTATTCCTCCGACTGTAGTACCTGACCCGATGCCTTCAGCGCTTTGACCAGAACCAGCATACGCTGAAGCAACTGCGAATACAGCTTTCGCACTCCCCAATCGTCAATAGTAGACCCCATATTCAGTGTCTGATACATTCCAACGGATATGGGGGTCTGGCCGGCTGGATCGACATCCTTGGCGACGCATAAGGGATCTAGCGAGCGAAGAAACTCGGTGAAGGTGGTTCGAGGCAATACGGCAATGGCCTCGTGCAATTCGAACTCTCTCATGTCGCATATTTGTTGTAAATGAGTGAGTAAACCTCTAGTATCCTTTCGCTGTAATGCCTTGAGAGCCCTTTGGAATGGATGAGGAAGGTGTTTAACGGGATCATGAGGAGTTGGCTCCGCGACTCGGGCACTAGGCACCTTGGGTTTTGTATTCGTAGAGGCGGCATGACGATGTCGGTTAAAAATGTCGTAGAAGAGTGCAACTTCTTCGTCAGAGACGACATCGGCAGGGCGCGTCGTCGTCGTCGTCGTCGTCGTCGTCGAGGCGTTACGTGCAGGGCTAAATAAGCTCTGACATTGTGATAGGCTCTTATTATATGTACAAGACGCCGCTCTAGACCGACGATGTAGACGGAGACTAAGGATCCTCGAACATGTTCCTCTCGGGGCAGCAAACCCTACCATCGAGGTGACTGGGAGCATGGCAGAAATCTTTTTGAACGATCATGGCCGGTAGGAAGAGTTCACTGACTCTCAAGATGGAGATGGCATGTACATAATATGATATATAGGTTGTATATTGTATATGGATATACGATTTGCGGGGAACTTAGTGCACTCAGGTAGTGAACTTGAAGATGAGGTTATTGCTGAAACTTGTGGATCTGAATCTGGGGAAATGTCAAGCACATCCATGTAACTTGCCTGTGTGCATGTATCCACTTTGTCAATATTTCAATTAAGTGGTCATAGCTCCAAACAGGGTACGTACCTCGTAGGGTACCAGCTTAGGTAAGCTTCTTGGCTCGTTTGGCCAATGGGATTTTCACTAACAATTATTCTGGTTCAATGTTCTGAAGCTGCAAATGCAAATTGCCATCAAATTACATTCAAGTCACTACCTCAGCCCAACCTCGACGCCACACGCACCATTTCCATTTCAACAACAAAAACAGATACCTCACAAGTCGTATCAGGTCGCACTTGAACCGAGTTCATCAAAATGGCTGGGGGTGAAGAGAGTCCGGCTGGCGGCTCAGTATCCGAGCCTCTCGATCTCGTACGCCTGCTCCTCGATGAGGTGGTATTCGTGAAGCTGCGAGGCGACCGGGAATTAAAGGGTCGCCTTCACGTATGTGAATGAGAAGACATGTTCCAATCCATATCCTCCTAGCTGACTAATTTTGCTCAAGGCCTACGACAGTCATATGAACTTGGTCCTGGGTGACGTCGTTGAGACCATCTACACGGTGGATGAGGATGACGAAGACGAAGAAATCAGAGTAAGTAGTCTCCCAACATATTACCAATGAGACTACTAACTCGACACCAGACAACAACCAAGAAATCGGAGATGCTATTTGTGCGAGGTATATTGCATCATTTTCTTATGTGCCATGCCCGGCTCTTGTCTAACACTTAACCTTAGGTGATAGCGTTGTCCTAGTATCTCCCAATATCTCATCATGAGAGTCCATTGCGAGATTTCCGAACCAGGTTTTGGATGTCCCAATGTCGGCCTGAGTATTTTCTTTAAATGCGCCAAGGTCATTTCCGCGTCTGATCGAATGGGCCCGGATTCGGTCTCAGGCAGAGTGCATGGAAGGTAGGGCTCTTCATGGAAACAGCAGGAGACGGGCCCTAAGAAGCAAACAAAGAAGCTTCAGATTATTCCCAGCATGAGATATCTTCTGAATCAATGCAGGAATTCGCATCACTTACGTACAGCATGTAGCCAAGATGATGCTAAATTTCTAGACTATCAAGGCTCTAGCCTCGCACGCATCGCATATACCGCTACTAGTCGTATCCTCTCAATGCAACATCTCCATGCCACAGAACTCAGTCGGTGATAGCCGCTATGCATCGTTTCAGATCTATGTATCTTGGTTTGGTAATGCGACGTACTCAGACT
The DNA here is from genome assembly GCA_022578945.1 of Hypoxylon fuscum. Lineage (NCBI taxonomy): Eukaryota > Fungi > Ascomycota > Sordariomycetes > Xylariales > Hypoxylaceae > Hypoxylon > Hypoxylon fuscum. Next base: position 162,648 of record MU399864.1, on the reverse strand, counting down.
TCCCCACGCCTACCTTATCAAGCCCACTACCAGATTACCTTCGCCGGCTCTTAATCTGAATCCCGAACGTCAGCTTATCTTGCAAGCATCCTTATCTTGCTTCTCCTATGACGATCGCCCACCTCCGCGTCGAACTTCCCGGCGGGATGTCAACCCCTGGCACCGTCACATCTCCCAAGATTTGAGGTGCCGTTTTGCAGCAGCTTTTCTTTGTTCAAACGCTCATTCGTGCAAGTTGCATAGCTCGTGGATCTCTACCTAGATTTCCCCTCCAATTACTCCAAGCTCATGGAATCATTATAAGAAACCCTTGATAATCCCCTTTGACATTTGTATATCAGTAGATTTTCAAGTTCCATCGTATAGACATTCAGTCTTTCTCATTCGTTCACCCTTGTCGTCTCTGTCAAGGTCGTCTCGATAAGACAGTAGTGTATATCACTAGTTCTCCAAACTCACTTCCATCTTGAGAGCGCCGTGACCAAGGTCTACTATACTATGGACACAGAAAAGGCTAAAGAAGGGCAAGCGCCCAAAGTAGCCGACGTAGACGCGGCGCTTGAATATCTTAATAACGAGAATACTACTGTTATGACAGAAATCAACGAGAAAGCACTCGTCAGAAAGCTTGATCTCACGATTGTGCCTCTTATGTGTTGGTCTACACCACGGGATTAATGCTCATGACGTCCATTTAACTGTATATAGGGGCCTGTTACAACCTTCAGTATCTTGATAAAACCTTAAGTAGGACCCCTTTTCTTCTTCATCAAAGAGTACGTTGACTTACTCTATAACAGTCAACTATGCCAATGTTATGGGATTACAAGAAGACACTGGCATCACCGGAAACCAGTTCTCACTTTTGGCTACGCTTTTCTACGTTACATACCTGGCATTCGAGTTCCCAACAGGCTATCTTATGCAGAGGTTGCCTACTGCAAAGTACCTTGGTGCAAATGTAATTCTTTGGGTAGGTTATCATGTCAAATCCCAGGGTATTTTCATAGACGACTCTTCTAGGGAGTGTTGATGGGTTTAAGTGGCTCTCTTATCAGCAGATTTGCACGCATTCCTAATGTTCGTCTACGTACGACTAGAAAATAACTAATCAGGTCGCCTTAGGGATTGATGGTCACTCTGAACTCTGCAGCTAAGAACTGGGCTGCCCTCGCTACTCTCCGATCTTTACTGGGATGCTTCGAGGCCGCCGTGGCGCCGGCGCTCATCTTAGTGACAAGCATGTGGTACAAGCGATCGGAACAGCCAGCACGTGTCGGTTTTTGGTACGTCGGTACGGGAACGGGGACAATCATCGGGGCTCTGACGTCTTTCGGATTTCAGCACTACGAATCGGAAGTATTCACACCATGGCAAATCATGTTTCTTCTCTTCGGACTCATCACCATCGGAGTCGGCATCCTCACCATGATATTCCTACCCGATAGCCCGATGAAGTCCCGTCTCACGCGCGAGGAGAAGATCTGGGCTATCGAGCGTCTCCGTGAGAACCAGACTGGGATTGAGAATAAACACTTCAAGATATATCAAGTACGGGACTGCTTCACAGATCCTCAGACTTGGCTCATCGCCCTCATCACCATTACGATGAACATACCAAACGGCGCTGTCAGCAGTTATCAAGCGACCATTATTAAGGGACTCGGATACACCTCCAAGGAGACCGCCTTACTATCAATTCCCTCCGGTGTTATTAGTTGCATAGCCGTCATCTCAGCAGGCCTCTGCTCAGCGAGATTCAACGCCCGCGGGCCCATCATCATCATCCTCTTGCTAATCGGAGGCATTACAGGTGGTTGTCTCCTCGCCTTTTCAGACCCATCCAACAAGGGCGCGCTCCTAGCCGGGAACTACTTAACCAACGTCATTGGCGCCGGACTACCACTCCTCTACTCGTACTCAGCAGCCAACTACGCGGGCCATACGAAAAAGGTGACCATGAACGCCATGCTTCTTATCTCGTTTTGCCTGGGGAACATCATCGGCCCTCTCACATTCCGCGACGCAGACAAGCCGCAGTATCTTCCTGCCAAGATCGTAATCGTAGGGTCGACAGCTGTGGCACTGGCGACAACCGGCGCACTTATGGCGTACTACAAGTTGGAGAATCGGCGGCGCGATCGTGTGCATCCAGGATTGGAGCACAAGGAGAACAGCGAGTTCTTTGACCTGACGGATCGCGAGAACAAGGAGTTCAGGGTAAGTTGGGACTATCTTTATTTTGCAAGGATACATGGTAGAATTCACTTGCTAACTACGTTGTTTCAAGTACCGCTGGTAGTTTCCAATGAGCGGAATTATACGCTGTACGCTTTGTTCACATTTGGGACATAAGACACAAGATATAGCAATAGGACAAGATAATAATCATTATTAGAGGAAACAGATAAAACATATATTGGTAGTTAACTTGCTAAACTAGGTAGTTGTGGTAACCGACTAAACATGCTGAATTGCGTGACTTAGAGAGATACATGACTGTGTTCCTCAAACTTCTGGATCAACCAGTTGTGAATAAGCTTGGCCAAAATTTCTACAATGACGCAAATAATCCAAACGCAAAATAGCACAAGCAAGCCGCCATATAGCAGGCAAGCAAGCAGGCAAGCAAGCATAATTTCGAAACAGATTTTTAGAATGGCTAGAGCCGGGAACAAAATGGTGACGTAATAGAAGATGGCGTAGCCTGCGAAGTAAAATGCGACCTTAATGAGCCAGGGCCATAACTCCTGTATCGTGGGCCGTGGCTTGAGGGCCTCGAATAGGTTGGCAATGACAGCAACAACCAGTTGCAAGAAAGGATTGGAGAAGCTGGGATACGTGGGCCATGGCTTGAGGACCTCGAACAGATTGGGAATCGCAGCAACAGCCAGTTGCAAGAAAGGATTGGAGTCGCTGGGATGCCATTGGTTTGTCGGATCGATCAGCCATAAGGAAACGAAAGTCAGGTAGGAAGTGATCGTTAGGGCCCCAACGATCAACCCAACTATCTTGGCCAAAATCTTAAAGGACGCTACCCATAACTTGGGGGTCTTTCTCCAATCAACAGAGATCTCCTTGTTTTCGGGGCTCTTTTGGAAGTATTCCAGCATCTTGAGAGTAAACAGCGTCTGGAAGAACGCAGACGAGTTGTTGGAGTGTACGTTGGAGTTGGACATCTTGTCTGTAGTCAACTTGTCTTTTGGCTGTTTGTGATTATTCGCAATGGACCTTGTGAATTGGATAGTTCAGTGTCGCCTTATCAAGGTGATATGGCCAGTTATATAATTGAGCAATGATGAACACTCGTGTACAACGTTATTATTTAAGTTGGGTGTAGTAAAACAGTTTACGAGTATTAAACACAAGGTCTTTGTCTTTTCTCGGGAAATAACATTGTAAGTGATTTTTTGGCCACGACAAAGAGTTAGATTTCAGTACATGTGCTTTGTGTGAGTGTTTCGTGTTAGTTAGTGGTTTATAGAGATACCACAATGAATAGAATGGTTTAAGGGTAAGTTGGGTAATGCTAGAGTACATATCGGAAGCCCTTATTATCCAACTCGGTAACGTCCTGCATACCCTGTTCTATCGCTTCCTTCTCTTGCTCCTTCGACAGTCTCGAGCCATCTATGGTAGTCTCTCTGTCTCGCTTCTTGTTCATGGTCCACATGTACAGATAGAGTACAACAACCATTATTGTCTTCACAGAATAACCAACGAGCATGCTGTCGCCACTTATCAGTCATCGAGTTACCTAAGGGATCCATAGTTTTGAATACTCACGCAATATAAGCCGAAGTATAGAATGGTGCCTCTGTTTCAATAAAAGTTTGTGGTCCAATGATATTTCCAACGCAGTAGCCCACGAATAAGAAAGCACCGGTGAGTTGTTTCTTTGTATAGCCAGCCACATTACTGCTCACCATTGTCAAGCTCAGACTGAAACCTACAGAGGAGAATGAGCACAGCCAGAGTGAGACTAACCGCCCCCATCTGTTGCTCGTTCCATCGGGACCAACCGGTAGTGCGACCAGCGCTGCACCAGCGGCGACGCATATCAAATTGCCAACTAGCATGACTACGCAACGCATATTGGGGAAGCGCGAGCTAATCCAGCCGGATAGGAGAAGAGAAGATACTTGTACCACGTTTCCAGGAATTTGTAAGTACTGCGTCTGGAGTACATCGAAGCCGAATGTCTCCAGAATAATAGAGGTGAACTAGACACTCAAGCATCAATTTTGACTCTATAACTCATTAATAAAAAAACATAACCAACTTACACTCGACTGAGCGGCGTTGGGGATCTGCGAGCCGATGGACATGACGAACAGGATCCACGTCTTTGGATCTCCAAGACACTGCCACATTTGGTAGGTCTTGAAGTGGTGATTCTTTACGCCCTGCCTATTCATGGCTACTCTCTCGACAGCGATTATCTTCTGCCTCTCGTTGAGAAAACGTGCGGTTGAGGGGAGATCGGGCATGAAAATGAGGAAGATGGTGCCCCATGCTAGACTTATGGACCCGAATATGATGAAGATGTACATCCACGGTGCGAGACCCGAGGTGATGTGACCGATCTGTCGGATGTCAATATTAAACAGATAAACGAGAGAGCCCACGTGCAATAAACGGGAATCCAACATACTATGGCTATATTAGCTTCCATAAAACAGTCATCTAAGTTGGCATTATACTAACCAGCGTAACCAAGTAGACCACCACAGATTCCCGCGATTCCGTTCATGCAGTAATAGGTCGTCAGCCGCATCGGCTGCTCGTCCTGCCGCCACCACATCGAGAGAACGAGAACGAAGCCGGGATTTACAGCGGCCTCGAAACACCCGAGTAGAAACCGGTTCACGGCCAACCCCGCGAAGCTCTTGCAAGCCGGAGTGACGATTGTGAGCATACCCCAAACTAGCCTGGTGTTAGTCGGATATTCCAAAGGCGTCATGATAAAAAATGATTATGATTATTGACCTAGAGCGGTGCTGCCAATGAACTTCCCGACCGGAAGCCTTTGGAGGAAGTAGCCGGCTGGCCATTGCGCTATCAAATAACCTAACACCAGTCAGTCACGCCGTTCAATATCTACATTAGGTAGTTTAATTAGTTTAAATAGGTGGTAAATCCCATACCAAAGTAGAACAAGGACTGCGACCACGAGTAATCTTGGCCATGCAGATTCGTTCCTTCCCGCAGCCCAAAGACGCTTGCGAAGTTGACGGTGGACTTATCGAGATACTGCAGCATGTAAGTTCCCATCAGCAGCGGCAAGATATGCCAGTCGATTCGCCGCAGCACCTGGCGCGCCTCCTGGGGATCGAGACTCGTAGCATCTTGTCTTTGGTAGAGCTCGTAGGCATCGTCTAGATCTCTCGAGGAAACCGGCGGTCTCTCCTCTTGCTCCTGAATAGGGGCTAGGCTCGGATGGGTTAGTCTGCTGCGTACGGCTTTTATCGCCAACTTCTTCTCGCTCATTGTCTCTCCTAAAGTCATGGCTGCGAAAATGGGGCCTAGAACCAGCGACAAAGATTAAAAAAGATTAAGAGAGGAAAGTTACCATGATCCGGTTTGCTCGTCTGCCCATGCGGCTGGCTTCGCTTCGGTAGGATCTCTGTGGGTATCGGTATCCCCTCCGCCCCTCCCCTCCTTCCTAGCTATGAGGTTTTTCGCAAGACACCACCTTGATAAGAGTTGTGGATGCCCATGCTACCTAATGATTAGCAACGCAACCCAAACTATTCCTTGTCTTGAGTAAGGCCAAGCCAAGAGGCGAACAATAAAGTGGTGATAAATATATACCGATGCGGGGAAGGATGCAGACATTGTGGTCTTTGAGACTAGATACCCAGCTAAGAGAATAATAAGGATCCTATGGTCCTTACTAATTGATGGTGTCGTTACTGTACAGCAAGGGACAAGGCCATGAAGATCAAATTCATCGATGAGGGAAGAGATGCAGATGTTTACCACCCTTACCCGTCCATGCATACATACGGACCGGTGAAAGTAGTAGAGCAAATGCTCTCATGGGTTGCGCATGTGATAGTGGCTCAAATGGACCCGGATAGGCTCATAGGGCCGTTCGTGCACAACATAGTTCCTCCTCATGCTTCCAAGGTCTGCATCGTGACAGCGCACGTATAATTTCAGAATGTTACTATATCGATTTATACTCAATCACGTATCTTGACTAGGATTCCTCGATTTCGTTTGCTTTACATGTGCTTATTCTGTTTCATCTCGTCAGCTCTAACTTATTCGTAGTGAGGGGTGAAAATAACTAACCGCGTACGTTTAATCAAGTCATGTTAAAAATTAATATAGGTACAACAGTAATGATTATATTCCTCCTCTGCCAGAGATACCTTTTGGAAGTTTGGTCATGGAAAATAAGGTGGATGGAAGGGAGTACCTGGATCCTCCTAAAACAACCCGACGATCTCCCGCCGCAGCTCATAACTTCCGCGAAGGACTCACCCAGCTAAGCAAGCAGCCGTCAAAGCAGTTTCACACATCCCGTTACAATGACAGACTCCCCTATGGTGGCCGACATACCTCCTTACACTATCACCGAATTCACTTTCAGCGCCCAAAATACCGAGTCCGAGGTGGTGGTAATGTGTAATGGGAAACGCTTAGTCATCTACCTCTTCGCCGATTCATTTGACGAATCACCTCAACTCAAGGAACGATATCTCTTCTTCCTTCGAGTTGCTGAGGAGTTTGAGATAGATGGCTTGACGGTCGATGATTTTTATGACTGGGTTATGGAACCATTTCTTCCAATTCTTCGCGGTCTGCCCCCTCTGGACGGAGGTGCCGTATCGACGCTTCACGACCTTTTCTTCCCCGAGACTCAGTTATTTACACTACGTGCAGTTGCCGGGGTACTAGCCCCATTCCCTTATAAGACTGGCAAGGACGAGCCTGGGTATGGTGTCTGTCTTCCAAGCGAGCTCTGTCCGCGATGGCGATCGTTCGTTCCTTCAGATCTCGAGATCTGCGCTGAGCGTCCGAAAGAAGCCCTCTCCAGAGTGCCAAAAAGGGTACGGCCTATGGGCACAGGAGACGTCTTCTTCCTCAAGCTACTGCATCGTGGGGACGTGCATTTTGCGAAACGGGAAGTAAGCAAGTACGAGAAGATCGACGATGCGGAGCTAGGACAAGACTTACGCACCTCTCGCCTGCACGGCCTGGTACGAGACGACACCGGCTTGACATTCGGACTTTTGCTCACCTATATCGACTATAGGGCCTCAACCTTGGCCTGCGCTGCGAAGCCCGATAGACCTGTCTCCTTGCGACGCAAGTGGGGTGCTCAGATCAAGTCTACCGTCGAATGCTTACACGCGGCCGGCATCGTTTGGGGCGATGTGAAGCCGGAGAATGTCCTGATCGATGTCAATAACGAGGCATGGGTGATCGATTTCGGTGGGGGATACACGGAGGGGTGGGTAGATAAGGAGCTCGCCGGCACTGTGGCAGGCGATTTACAAGGTCTTGCGAAGATAATGAACTTCCTTGGCGTTCAAGGTCGAAAGTTCTGTAGATATTATGAGTCTTTTTAGAGGTGATAATAGAAATTATAATATAGAACATATTGTAGTAAAAGCAATGATATCTAGTGAAACCCCTATTATTAGGGGCATCTAGAATTGATTTCAGGACTGTTCATGATTCATATACGTGAAAATAAATGATACAGCGCTCAACTGAGCGTGTAGTGAGTGATTAGGTAGGTGGGTTGCTACTGATCGGGTATTAGAGTGTTTCGAGGCCTCAACTTAGATAGTTGTAGCATAGTCGGTAGACAAGGAAAATACACAAGACTAACTCGCCATCAATACATGTAGTCTATGAATACATCTTCTCATTATGCAAAATGGTAATATCGATGAGATTAGGTACCATGTTCGAAGTTGCTGGGTCTAAGTTGAAGTTCCACGTAGAAATGTGAATGCAATAATATAAGTGGACCCATGTCAATATTATCGATAAGAGACTAAAAAAAGCTGGGACCACCTCAATGGATGCTCCCCCAAAAAGAATCCGGAGTGGAAATTGAAATTCTTCATGTAGAGCTTCACTATACAACCTTTAGGATAAGGCGCAAACCACAAGATGCCACCACGAATACCGGCTCGGCTAGCAGCTCAATGCTGCAGGGCATCAATTGAGCAGTCGAGCCCTTCGTCGCTCGTAGGACTGTTTAGCGCGCTTTCGATCCAGACCCGAAGCGCATCTATCCTGGCGAACCTGTCCGACAACCCGGGTGCATACCAAAAACGTATCCGTGTTGGTCGCGGTCCGTCAGCCGGGAAGGGAAAGACGTCTGGAAGGGGTCATAAAGGTCAGAAGCAGCATGGAAAGGTGAAGCCGTGGTTCCAGGGTGGTCAGACGCCATTGGTTGTGCAGAGGGGAAGGCTTGGATTTGTGAACTTGTATGATTCGGTTTTATTGCTTGCTGTCTCCATCGGCGTGTTTCCAACTAACGATTTCATAGCCGTGCACCTATATTGTCCGAAGTGAACCTCGACAAGCTTCAGGATTGGATCGATGCCGGCCGCATCGACGCCACGAAGCAGATCACACCGAAAGAGCTCATACAATCGAATCTTGTCGGAACGATCAAGGATGGAATCAAGCTACTGGCACGGGGAGGAGATTCGCTAAAGCAGCCGATCGACATCGTCGTCTCTCGGGCTTCCGCTTCAGCAATCAATGCAGTAGAGCAAGCGGGAGGGAAGATCATGACGCGATATTACACCAAGCAAGCCATATCACGGTTAGTGCAGGGCAAGAGTTTCCACACCGACAAGCCTCTTCCCACCGGCCCAGAGCATGTGGAACCGGTCTTGGAGGCACACCGGCAAAAGGGGTTCTTCTACCGACTGCCGGACCCGACGTCTCGTTGGGACATCGAATACTACCGCGACCCGGCGCACAGAGGGTATATGAGCCACACGTTACAACCAGGCGAGTCGCCGAGTTTGTTCTTCCGAGTACCGCCGGCGCAGCTCACGAAGCAGATGCAGAAGAAGCAGAAGGGGGCCAAGCAGGAAGAGACGAAGCTCTGGGAGAAGTTGTAATAGTATTATATACAGTATATATCTATTGCAGTTGAAGACTGTAGCATATTTGTACTACACTTACAAGTATTGTCGGCTTACAGGCTTGCCTCTATCAATGTTCATGACCCAATATTTAAACATTCAGAACTCAAAATCACTTTAGTGGCTGGATGTCGCGTGCTAAATTTGGCATAGGGACGAGGACCTGGAGATAAGATCCGTGCTGTGCTCCACTGTGAACTGTGATACAGTACTCAGCAAGCTCCGCACTTTCCCAGCGCTGATCCATCCGAACCTGTCCCACCTTGTCCCCACCTGTGCTGCCCCCAGCGTTTCAGCGTTTCAGTGCAGGCAGAGCTTCCCTCAAGACGTGGAAGGCGCTTTCTATTCCTTGTTAGAAACATTCGTGACACTTGACCTCGAATCAATTCTATTTTCACTTTTACACTTTTTCTTCGATATCTTTTCGTGATTCCGAATGCGCATGTCATATCGTCAATTCTTTTATCTTTTAGCTCTGTTATCGCATTGCACTGCATCCTCCATTGTATGCATGGTTTTGTGTCTAGCCTAGGTCAGCTATTACGGATCTATTACGACATCCCGTAGCTATCAGACAAGCTTGCGATCGTCCTCGATCATCCTCGACTCAACTCTACGCCGATCCACCTACTTTGAGTTCACGATACTAGAAAAGACAAAGCAATGTCTCTCTTTGGCACTTCTCCACCGAACGAATCCACGTCTTCCGACCGACCAAGTATGGCGCGATCTCGGAACTCGCTATTCGACGACGAAGACGGCCCTATGACTCGGTCGACCTCGGACACACTCTTTAACGACGATGAATTTGGTGGCAGTGGCCGCGCCTCACCCTGGGATCTGCCAACCCCACGAAAGCAACAGTCCCGAGCCGACCTCATCCGAAGTTTACTAGATGGCGTAGATATACCGGATAACTACGTCGAAGTATTCGATAATGCCGTACGAGAAGATGGCAGTGGCGCCAAGGTAACTTCCTCGGGCGTCACCAAGACGCTTGCTGCTGCTAAGCTTCGTGCCGACGACCAGGCGCAAATAATGGGAATCCTCGCACCGGGTGGCAATCTTGAATTAATTGGTCGTAGCGAATTTAATGTGTTGTTGGCTCTTATCGGTCTTGCGCAAGAGGGCGAGGCCGTGAGCTTGGACGGAGTTGACGAGCGAAGACGCAGTAAGTTGAACTACCGTTACCTTTAATCCGATCTTGACTTTACTTCATATTCATTTTCCATGTTTTTTTCTCCCCATCCTTATTTGTTGGTTCACGTACTTAACAAATCGCATTTGCTCGTCCAATGGGCTGGCCTGTCTTATCGTAGCTTCGCTGCGCTGCCCTGTGCATCATCTCTTGCGGGGACATTTACGTTATTCGCCGATAAATTACTACTATGTACGTACATAAGGTACTAATAAAACAATACGGTAGACTTGCCGCAGCCCCAGTTATCATCATCCATCAAGAAGCCCGTCTTCCCAAACGCCTCAGAACTGGCCGCGAAACCACCGCAGAAGCCCGAAAATATACCTACGCAATTTACTTCGCCGCCTCGAGCTACCAAACCACCTATGGATGTTTCCGAAGACGATCCGTGGAGTACGCCCGACGTCCACAGAACTCATAACCATGGCGATACCCAAAAGGTCAACGGTAGCCGCCACGCCAACGCGACTGTGAATGGCAACGGTTACGGCAATTCTGATGCTCCCGACATGCACTCTCGCACTACCTCCAACTTTACCACCACCACGATAGCTTCTACTGGCGGCGCTGGTCCCCAATCTGCTGGTGGCTCCGTATCCTCTACCCCTGGCGGCTGGGGATACTTCGACGATAACAACCCAGCAGGCTTCGGCGAGGGACCTTCGAATAACCCGACGAGTCCTTTTAGTGCCGCGGCCGGTGGCGTAGGTCGTGATCCGGGTATTCAACCCCCCGTTGGCCATTCCAGGACCATTAGTGGTGGTCGTACTGGCAGTGCCGTAGAGGAGAATATCGTGGTCACGCTGATGCCGGAGAAGGAGGGTGTTTTCCTATTTCAGCATCACAACTACGAAGTTTCAAGTGCGCGGCGAGGAAGCAAGGTCATCCGCAGATACAGCGACTTTGTCTGGTTGCTTGATTGCCTGCATAAAAGGTATCCTTTCCGATCGTTGCCACTCCTTCCGCCCAAGAGAGTCGCTGTCAACGGTAACCACCTTTCCAACGACGGCGCATTCATCGAGAAGCGAAGGCGTGGTCTAGCTAGGTTCTTGAATACTCTTGTCAGACATCCGATACTAGGCCAGGAACAGCTCGCCATCATGTTCTTGACTGTGCCAACGGTAGGCTACAACGTTTTATTAATAGCTACATTCCACTAAAGCTAACTAGGTACAGGAGCTTGCGGTATGGCGCAAACAGGCAGCGATCTCGGTGGTTGACGAGTTTACCGGTCGACCACTACCGCCTGGGCTCGAGGAATCTCTACCGCCGACATTGGAGGAGCTCTTTGAGCGCACGAGGCAAGGTGTTAAGCGATCCGCTGAGCTCTACATCCAGACCTGTAACATCATGGACCGCCTCGTCAAGCGAAGCGAGGGTGTAGCAGCTGACCACGGGCGCATGGCTATGTCGCTCACATCCCTAACCGAAACAAGCTCCGAGACCTACGCCACCGACACGAACGACGTGCCTCTCCTAAATGACGGCTTGATCGCTATGAGCAAGCACTTGCAAAACACGCAGAGCCTGATGGAGGACGAGAGCAAAGCGTGGGATGCGGGCGTGCTAGAAGACCTCAAGAGGCAGCGCGACGCGCTAGTCAGCATCAGGGATTTATTCGACCGACGGGAGCGGCTTGACAAGGATAACATCCCCCACCTAGAACGTAGGATTCAGAGTAATGAGACGAAGCTCGCTGGCCTACGAGCTAAGCCGGATGGTATGGCCAGACCTGGCGAGGTAGAGAAGGTCATCGAAGCTATCATCAAGGTTCGTATCTCCCCTATATCGTTATTACGACACATGACTTCTAACATACAGGACAGGACAAGGAATCCATCGTTAACCAACATAACCGCTCCATATTTGTCAAGGAATGCATCCGCGACGAACTCGTCAATTTCCAGCAGACGCAATTCCACGTTAGTAGATGGAACCAGGACTGGGCGCAGGAGCGGGTCAAGTACTCGGAGATGCTGGCGGATAACTGGCGCCGACTCCTAGACGAGCTGGAGGGCATGCCGCTTGGCGACTAGAACTCTCGACACCGAGCGCGTATGGTCAGGGGCAAGGCTACTGTTGGATTAAGTGTACGAAGAGTCGAAGAAATGGAGGAACAGGAACTGGGCGAGTGGCTGCAGGTGAATGGAAGATGAAGACGAGAGCGACGACTGCTCGTTGCATCTCGGGGATTGAAATATGGCGTGTGGCCTTGCATTGTCCTCGAAGGAACCTGTCTAGACTGTTTCCCCTCCTCTAGGAGCTTTACGAGCTGGAGCTCACATACTGTACTCTTTTTTCTTCTTTCGTTTGCATTGTAGTGTTTGTGTTTTTTTACTGTGTTCTGTGGAGGACGAGCCTATTTCTGAGAAGGACACGCGGTTGTCACGATACCCTTCTTTCGCTTTCGATTACTTACACGTTAGTAGTAATTTCTTTGTACGGGAATATAAGTTATATGGGTAGTGGTGCCTTGAGTTGGGGGCCATTGCTGAGAGGAAGGGAAGATGTGGAAGGAAGATGATGGCCATTCAGCAATACAATACATAATGGCGAAATTGTAAATTAGGAATGTGCTTGCTTTGCTATGAACACCTATAAAAATATTGTTGCTCTAGGATATCTACCCGGTAGTCGAGTCACGATCTCGGTTTCCTACAATGCTAAAGGAAGGATTGAAGGTATGTAAGTATCCTTGATGACCCACTATTTTCGTGCCCCGCTACAGGTAGCTACAGGCTACAGGGGTATGTATTAGGTGATGCCCGAGAGCATAACGTAAGAGCACTTTAACCCCACCATCATCAACTCCCGTTCAACGTGAAGCCACGCCGGCAACTTAAATCTCTGTAACTATTCCCACCAACTCACGTCTACACGATAAAATTTTCTTCCGCGTCCAAAAATAAAATCTTACGTGTAAACAGTGGATCATTCTTACACCTTGGAGATATACCTCTTCCTCCGACGGCATTCGTTCATTCGTGCCCCTCACCGTCGTCATCACCACCACCACAAACAACCCCCCGCCTTCGTATTTAAATCAAACCATCGAAGCTCGTGCCTCGACAAATTTGCGTGCGCGTGGACAGCGAGTAAACGAACCACGGGTTTCCGGGACAGTCACAACACTTCTGCGTTCTTACCTACGCGCATCCGAGGTTCGAGGGAGCTCTACCTCTGAATTAGGAAGATCGGAATCTACCAAGCCGCATCCCTTCGTTATCGCCGATTGATCGATCACACAACCCGAACACCCGTCACGATGCCGCCGATGTCGTCCATTCAAAGGGCGGCTATCACCAGTTTCACATCCATAACGGGGGCAACGGATAAGATTGCCCAACGAGTACGTCTTCTCCCTTTCTACCCTACGTCTTTGCTGTTGTCTTGGCAGCTATATCTAGCTAGGGCAGGGTGCGGGAGGGTTTTCATCCTGTCTGCCCATATGCGTGAAATAGTTGAGGGGGGTTGGACTAATAGGATGGGATGATATTGTGCTAACTGGTTGGTGGTGTAGTATCTGAAGAATACGGGATACAAGCTGAATGAAGCTGTGGATGCGTAAGTGGATATTGTCTCTTGCCCCTTCTTGTATATGTTTTTGAAAGTGTAGCTCAACACATCTCATTTCAACCTCTCCTTAGCGTTTGTTGGATGGCTACGTTTAGTTAACCTCGCTAACCACGAAAATCAGCTACTTCCAGACAAACGCTGGCCCGTCGACCAACAAGGATGGTCAACTAGGAAAGTTATTCGATAGCCTAAGAAGTACGCAAATCCAACTCACACTGCTAGAAATCTATTTTGCTAACGTAGAAGATAGATGACGCGGAAGATCAGAAAGACGTGCTGGGCGCGGATTCATCTATGGCATACCTGCAAGCTATCGACGTCGATCTAGAGGGAACTTCACTATTCCTTGCTATGGAACTAGTGCAAGCTCCCACCATAGGAGAGATCACGAGAGAAGGCTTTATCAAAGGCTGGAAAGCCCAACACGGGTATGTTTTACTCATAATTACTTGGCCGAAAACACGTAAAACATGAAGCTAACTTACTTAAGGGTCGATGCCAAGCTCGATGCTCAGAAGCAGCACTTCAAGAAGCTCGTAGACTCGTTAGGTAAAGACCGTGACCTGTTTCGACGAGTGTACCGGTACGCGTTCGTGGTGGGTCGAGAAGGCGACCAGCGCGCCTTGAGCCTGGACAACGCGATGCTGTACTGGGAGATGCTGTTCCAAAAACCGGGGCAGCCGTGGGTGGGGAACAGCGCGGGCACGGACTGGCTGGCCGAGTGGACGGCGTTCCTGCGCGAGAACTGGACCCGCAGCGTTAGCCGCGACATGTGGAACCAGGCGCTCGAGTTCGCGGTCAAGAGCCGCGAGGACGAGACGCTGGGGTTCTGGTCCGAGGACGGCGCGTGGCCCGGCGTCATCGACGAGTTCGTCGACTGGTACAAGCGCAAGAGCGAGATGGACGTCGACGTCGACGCCTAGCGGGCTCCTCCTCCTCGCCGCCGGGCGGCTGCGGCTGGGACGCGCCAGAGGGAATGGAAGGTGCGGAAAGACGGTCGAGAAGCCTGGTATAAAGAACATGTTGGTGACGCAGTTGGCCGATTGTCGGAGGCTTCTTGTGCACGGGAAATCCAGTGATGGGGCAGGTACGAGGACAAGTACAAGTACGGCATCGGCATCGGCAAAGGCAGCGGAGGAGACGGAGACGGATAGCGAAGATGGCGGAGCTTCCTGAATTGCACGAGGGAGGAAGGAAAGGAAAAGGAAACCCCTCGCAAGAGCAAGAGCAAGAGCAAGAGCAAGAGCAAGAGCAAGAGCATCTTTAGGAGGGTGTTTCGGCGGTGTAGGGGGTAGTCGAGGTACCTAGCTAAGGTGTGCAAGGAGGGAATGGGATTGAGATTATGATACCTATTCTTTACCTGTTACGAACTGGAAAGTACAATTATGCCAGTTTGACGAGTCGGCGGATGGTAACGTAACGTAAAGTGAAGTAAAGCAAAGTGAAGCAAAGTGAAGCAGTAAAGCTTAGAGAGCGCAAGGGCTTGTTACTAAGCTGAGACACATGGGAAGATAGCAGACAGTAGCAGAAAACAGCGGGTGGCTTTTTTGTTCCTGTCTCGAGTCTTTCGTGGTTGGCCTGTGGATTTGTGAAGGGAGAGAGAGCATTGATAAGTAGCGATGTCATACTAGGGTGCGTGTAGGGAAAAGGAGTAGGAACTCAACACCACCAGCACCAAGAGAACCGGGTGTATGTTCATGTTGTTTTATATTTGTACATCGAACTAGCAATAGGTCATGGTATCTGACCCATGCTGACTATCTCCTTTTTCTTCTACGATCATACATGATCATCTTCCGTTTAGGAAGCATGGCAGTATTGCTCTCCCCATACTAGGAGAGTTTGCTCGTGTAGCCTGTCTCTCTTCGTAGAGCTGGCGGCCGAGGCATAGCATGGCATTGCATATATACACCCAATAGTTTTCCCTATACACGCTAGACCGAATTGACAAAACTTATGTCCATCTTCTCATGTCGAATTCCTCATATATAGAGAGCCCATCACGGCGCATTCCCCGACCACTCGGGCGCGCCGAAGCGGCTCAGGGTGCGCAGCTTGCCGTCGCCGAGCTTGACGCTGGCGTGGCGGATCATGCGGGGGTCGAGGCGCAGCATGTTGCGGACGGCCTGCTGGGTCTGGACGCTGGCGTCGAAGCGCATGGCGAAGTAGTGGCCCGTGTGGTGCCGCATCTGGTGCACGCTGGCCGCCTTGGGCAGCGCGAACACGCCCCAGTTCGAGATCCCCCGGATCACCCCGCGCTGCTGCAGGATCAGCTGGCCGGCGGTCAGGACGATTCTGTTTGTCGGGTTAGTATGTGTGGCTGGTTGGTTGAGGGCTCGGATAGGTAGGTAGGGTTGCGATTCGCAGTGGTGGAATGGAAAGGAGAGGCGCACTCTTTCACCTCGGCCAGGTTGCCGGGCTTGCCAGGTCGGACCTACGGTTTGCTGTTAGTAGATTCTCCTCTACGTAAGGTAGTTAGTTATAGAAGACAACTTACGATTCCGATCAACTCGTACAGCATCTTGTCGGCGGTTCGCTCGCACGGAGCGCAGAGGAGTAAGGCGGTTTTTCTTTCGTCGGGTGGGTAAGGTATAGGTAACCTTCCTCGCTAACCACCGGTGGTAGAGTCGCTCGGGTGTCGTCGCAATTTGTCTTGTCGTCTTGATGTCCACGAACTGAATCAAATTCAATTCAATGCCGCCGATTGCGATTTGATAATGATGAAATTTAGTGGGGCCGGAACAATCTTGGATAACTTTTTGACCAGATAAGACGATATGTATTAATACAGCATTCAGACCTCAAATAATGCATATTACCTAACTAAACCCAAAATAGGGGCTCTTTTCGACTGTACGAACGGTGCATTCATTTTTGCAACGTAAACACTTGATCTTGCACCTAAACAAACACACAGTGAAGACTCCAATAGAGACAGCTGTTCCAACTAGGTGTAGAATCATAGTAGCTCAAAGTTCGAAAAGCTAGTTGTCATCATGCCCGGGGGTTTGGTAAACGCCAAGGCGGTGGTCCAAAACGGCGTCGGGATCACGGTTGGTGACACAGGTGATGGCCTGCATGAGAGGCTTACCTTATCCTAGCAGCCGGCCAACATGGAAAAGGGACATATATGTACTTACCTACTCAATCGGTTATTTGCGTAGGTAAGTAGCTAATTTCTCCCTTTCCAGGCTCCTCTTCTTTGGTTATAATTCTCTTTGTTCTTCCTCGGACTTCTTTTTCTCTATGCACTTGGTGTACTTTCTCGCCTAGCCTCACGAAACGTCAATTCGTGCGGCGATGTCTTGGTTTACGGTGCTAGTGGCACCAATTCCGCTTTTAATGACAGTATACTTTATCACTTGGGTCCGGTCCATACTGCAGAACTACGCGGCCGCTCGCACCATTGGCGTTCCCTTACGTGTCATCCCCTTCAGCCCTTTCAATCCGTTCTGGTCCCTCGTCGACCGTAAGGTCGCTCTGCTTCTCCGCCGCTTGCCGTTTGTTGGAAACAACACCGTCACTCGCTACAACTGGCGCGGGTGGGATATAGAAGACAGATGGCGGTCCCATTATGAGATGGGGGATGTTTTCGTCCTAGTGACGCCCCAGTATAACATGGTCCAAATCAACAACCCAGAAGCTACAACGAGCCTCTTTAAGAGAAGCACCGACTTCCCGCGACCAGTTTGGGTGAACGATGTCCTCGGTGTCTTTGGCCCGAACATATCCTGTGCTGAAGGTCAGTCGTGGAAAACACAGCGGAGAGTCGCGACTCGCTGCTTCAATGAAGCAAACAACGAGATTGTGTGGTATGAAACTCTTGGCCTGGCAGATGCTATGCTTCGTTATTGGTCTTCCAAGACCTCTATCAAATCCACCGCCGAAGACATACGCACCCTTACGCTGAATGTGCTTGCCCGGGCTGGCTTCGGTAAATCATTCAAGTTTCGGGGCCACGAGGAGAAACCAGCCGACGAAGAGATCCAGTCCATGAGCTACAGGGAGTCCTTAGGCCTCATTTTGGAGAACTGCATTGTTATCTTGGCTCTCGGGCCCAAGAACTTGGCATTTCTTGCCCGATATTGGCTCCCCTCTAAGCTGAAGATCGTAAACGAGGCAGTCGTCTCGTTCCAGACACACATGACGACCATGTATGAGGAGCAGAAGCGTGCTCATTCCGCTGGAGAGAAGAATTCAGATAACAACCTCATGACACTCTTAGTCCGAGCGTCACAAGAAGCTGCCAATGAGCAATCAGAGGGCCTTACCGAGAGCGAGATATACGGTAATATGTTCACCTTCAACTTCGCTGGTCATGATACCACAGCCCACAGTTCTACATTCGCCCTATACTATCTTGCGGCGAATCTTGAGGTCTAGGATTGGATTTCGGAGGAGATCTGATGGATCCTCGGAGACCGCCAGCCGCACGAGATAGACTATCGTGCTGACTTCCCGCGTTTCAAGCGCTGCTTGTCTGTACTATACGAAACTCTACGACTTTACACTGTTGTTCCTGCGATCAAATGGACTGGCGACCGAGCCACGACACTCACCGTAGGCGATAAGGTGTTGAACCTGCCCCCAAAGACAATAATACTACCTAGCTATTGTTCTATGCATACAGATCCCAGGTTCTGGGGGCCAGACTCACTGGAGTGGCGACCATCACGCTGGATCAAACCTGGCTTTGAGGCGACCAATAAGCCAGGCTATGAGGAAATTGATATGAACCAACGTGGCGTCTTTTTAGGATGGTCCGAGGGCGTGCGTGACTGCCCCGGCAAGAAGTTTTCCCAGGTTGAGTTCGTGGCCCTCATGGTGGGACTGTTCCGGCAGTGGCGGGTCGATCCGGTCCAGAAACACCCGGGCGAGAGCATCGAGGCCGCGCGTCGGCGGATTTTGAATCTTATTAGGGAGGACACCGGCTGGGTCCTGCTGCTTCAGATGCTGCATCCGGATCGGGCACCTTTAGTATGGAGGAAGGTATGAAGGGAGACGATACCATGGCGGGGCTATTACATACGGGGGGCAAGAGGGTGATAGAGTAAGATTATTTTGCAGTAGCTGTCTGTTTAACTGTAGCGAACATGACCAGATGTGACAGAACGCCGGGTGCAAGCCTTGAGATGGTCAGCTACAGCTAGAACACCTGATTTTGGGTTCTAAAAGCCATCCGCCTGAAACTGCAAGCGTTTCCAAAGGATTCCAGCCTATTCCGTTGATTATCGGACATCTGGTCGAGGCTGCGTTCAACGTAAAACGGGATCTTACAATGCACATCCAGCATACCTTCATTACAGTTGGACATCACTTCGGATTAAAATCTTCACGTATCAACCCACGTTGATGTGAATTAGCGAAACATCCGATGTATTGTTGAGGCCTACAACATTGCCGTTGCAATACGTACTTGCTTCAACCTACCGGACACCTACACCTACCTACATGTACGTCAGACCATCACACTTGCCAAGGACCCATACAAAAATCGTCACAGGAAAGCACAAATGTCTTTTGATATGTAACACTCTTTACTCTTTCAAATCTGACAAATTTAGGTATATCCTTTCAGATATACTACACTCGTTTTCTTCCATGCACATTATTAACTCACATCTCCTCTTTAGTTGTACATCATGGCAGCAGGAATCATCGAAGCAATAGGCGTGATCTCCAGTGCATTCGGTATCATAGCTTAGAGTTGACAATTTCACGGTACAGAAATCGGTCAGCTCTTCCGAGAGCCACACAGTGGGGCTCGATATCAAGAGTGGCCTCAACAGTGCCAGCGGCGAGCTTCCTGACATGATTATTTTCAATTTCTTTCCATACATCCAAAGATGGCGACACAGTATGTGTATTTACTGCTCACCCCCTAGACGTCGTCGGAGTCGTGTTCCGAAAGCTCAAGGACTACGGCCGCGTGGAGAGGGATAACAACGAGATGCTTGCTCGCATCCCGGCCAAAGTTGTGCCTAAGCCGTCCGATCGTGCCACTATGCAGAAGTGTAAGTATTCCATTCACACACCTAAACCATCTAACTGCTGTGAAGACTGCCGAGCCGGTGAAGAAGGCTGGAGAGCCCGTGTCGAAGTAGCCTATCAAGAAGGAGCCCGTCGAGAACGAACGCCCCATAGTCCCTGTAAACTCGGTTCCGATAAGTCCAAACGAGAATGATAGGGAATTTCATATACAAGTATTGGAGGAATTAATCGAAGACACTCCGGAAGATGACGCGATTGAAGGCCCTGAGAACCCGATCGTCATTGAGAGATCAGAAGACCTACCCGACACGCCACTATTCGGAATAAGCCCTATTGGTTCATCCATATCATGAAGATTGAGCTAGATCTGGCAACGCCTGTATAGTATGAAACGAAATTCCTGAGAAACTGCATCGTCCTGTCCGAGATCCCTCAGGTACCAACGGGGCCGACCCAACTAGCCCAAAAAGAATGTCACCTTCATTTGGGAATGCCAAGTATTATCATCAATTACTGTACTGTAGGCCACCCTTCCGCCCTTCCCTCTTCCCCTTACATTTTCCTAGCATTTATATAATACATTCTCGCTCAATCCGATACACTCTCACCTTTGAAGGCTTGCCGGATGTTCCTGTGCGTCTTAGGAGTCATGGTTGTGTGGGGGCTTAGAATTGAAGGCGTGTGTAGAGGAACAGCAATATGAGTAAGACACGAATAGTTTCGCCGTCATTTGTATATGTATGTTACGCCAAAGACGTCAAAGACTGATGCCAGCCATAGGTTTCTTGGAGACTATAAAATATAAAACAATCGATACACTCAGTGGACCTTCTCAGGTTGGTTTATTGATGTTGTTTCGGTGAAGAACCTTAGGATCTATGATACCCCTCAAAGTCAAAGTATGTTACATATGACTCCTTTGTACTTCCAATTTATATGCAGGTAATTTAAGTAGTTGTATGAAGAAAAATGCCAAGACCGATGAAAATAGGGGGGCCAAAAAGAGAGGGCTCAGCGGGGACTTAAACTATGGATGTCTCTTCTTTTCTACCGCTCTTATAATTACGCTCCACCTATTAGGTACCTATGCTAAGCCTAGCTCCCCAGACGGCCCTAGCTATTTCAACTTTGAAAACGTCGTGATGGGCACTTGTAATGTGTGTGGGTTACATTTCTCAACTCCCAACACTGCCTTTGCCGTCTTCGTAAGTAAATACACTTGTTGCATGATGTTCAAATTTGAATCAATTAACGGAAAGATAGATCGGTACACTACAAATAACTAGGAACAACTTTACGGTCTATTATTGCGCCCCAATAATAAGAGACGGTCCGATGGCAGGCCTAGTATGAAAGCATGAACACGAAATTAGGCTACCTCAATAGGTAATTGAGGTCATGTGAAAAACTACTGAGTTATGGTGATTTAGGATCACGAAGAACATTAGTGAAGGTTGTTAAATGCAGAAATTTTAGAAAGGAATTTGATGGCGAAGGTTTGGCTTACTAAACTCACTGGAGAGGTACCAGCAGCAAAAAGTCCTGGGTACCAATGATTCTTCATGGAAATACAGTCACTTCTTATGGAAGATATTGAGAAATCATGTAGCTCGTAAGAGAGGAGGTTAGGTAAGACTTTAAGCATGTAATTAAGGTTGAGAGAATGAAGTAGCGAACATGTTAAGCGGCCAATGTTTTCAATTCGTCGTTGCAATAAGGAGTTAAAGGAACATTATGCACCGCAATTTATGTACGCATCAGCTTATGAAATTTTTATGGCAGGTTATCGTCAACTACCTATTGCCTTGTATCGCTTGAGATGCCTCGAACACACTGTCACATTACGTCTCCTCGCATGTAGTTGAGCTTCGCATATGCGGTCACGAGCTGCTCCCCCGTAGTGTAGTCAAGTTACCACGATATGGACCATCGGGGTTTGGTGAAGACGACATTGTTACTGCATGAAGAGCTATCAACCTAGGTACTGGACTACACGGCTCCATTTCCCATAAGCCCCCTACCCATACGTTAATTGTCGGTCTCCTAACACATCCACCTTGAGAATAAACGAGAACTCAATAGCTCTAAATCGGTAAACCCGGGGAACCACTAATGTGTTTGGAGACACTCCAAAGGAACTTGGTCCCAGAATAAAAAATATACCACAACGTCACCGCAATACGATGTGGTGTACGATGTGGTGTGGACCCACACCTTTTGCGAGATACTGTTAGTACAGCATCTTACCACTAGACCAAGACACCCAGCGTCGTCTCTTTGCCCTTCGGTGTCTTGGCGCCACGGCCCGTCATATTCTTAATTTTCTCTTCACAGTATCGCCATGAAATAACCAATGTGTGGCGGTGTTGTAAAGGAGTGTTCAATCGACTTGGCGATCAATCTGCAGAGCAGGGTCGCTCCATCATGCTGATTGTGCTCCTCTCGATATTGACTGTGGAGTGGACTCACATGACCCTTATCAGGTGAGCTCGCGTAGCCCCGAGTGTCATCTTGCAGCGGTTGCGAGTTGTCTCGCACTTTTACTCCAACCATGCCCCTGATGGCTATGATAGATCCCCTGGTCCCTGATGACTCAAGACACTAGACTCTTAACACTTGCCTAGACCAGATGAACGCATAGAACAGGTGTCTGGTTTCGTTCAGGTCGGTTATTCAACGTGGGTGGTTCGGGGAAGCACACGAAGCGTGGCTATTTTGTTGGTGGAAGATTGCAGACTCTCTGCGGGCTTGTCTTGACCAAGCGACGAACTGTATTGAGTGACCATGATTAAAAGCCAGAAGCGAATGGAGTGTGGGCTAAGTACTAGCAGTGGCAGCTGCCCAAAGGCAGGTGCGACCTGCAACACTTTGAGTTGGAAAGCATTGGGTATGTAGGCACATGTTGATGAACGAGAATGTTGCTCTTATACCTTCCTAGCATAACCTTAGCAACTGTGGTATGACCCACCAACCATCAGCCGCTCTGCTTTCTGGTTCTCAGACGCCTTCTCGGCAGATGTTGGTTCACTCGAAGCTCTCAAAGTGTCAGGAGTTCAGTGGCTGAAACCACCAGGGACAAGGCGGTCTATCAGAGTCATCAGAGGCTTTGCAGCCAGGACAGAGGAGACTCGTATATATTGACGTGGGACCTGCTTGTGGCCGCCAGCTCGTAGATAGGGCCATTCGTGCCACGACGTAGTTTCTTCTTGTGTCTCCATTCTGGCATTGTGACACAAGGCTTGGTATTGTGATGAAGCCTACGTAAAATCCCTGATCAAACTGATACTTTGGGTCGCCTTGCCCAGTAACAGCCTAAACTCTCGAGGCGCACATCGCTCTGTTTTCGTTATTCTGAGGAGGTTCGATGTACTTATAAAGGCAAGTTGTGGAGTTGAAGTGCATAACAATTCGAGGGAGCGAGGTCGTGGGAAGAATATAACGTGTAGTAACTTAGGAAGCAAGTGATCTAGTGAGAGATATTCGACGTTCGAGAAGGAGCCAGTTCAAGATATTCTTGATCTTATGGGCAAGTTGATGAGCTATCATTGTTTCTGTTCGAGAAACTAACGATATACCGGTGATCATAACCAGTAATTTAGGTACGGCGTGAAAGACGGCTGGGGGCTCTCGCATAGAATTGTCTTGTAATCGAGGGTCAGCATAACGGATGACTATGCACTTCACCTAGGGGCGCATCGCTCGCACCTCATTGCTGCGGGCAAGGAAGGAAGGATTGAGGAGGATATGAGTATTGCTAACCTAGGTAATAAGGGACGCTTTGAGCTGTTCAAAAATTAGGAAAGAGTCTGTATCTCCTTCCTTTTCCACCTTAGGTGACGCATCTTTAGCTATACAGCAGGATTGACCCATGTATACACAGGATGCTAGGACTTGCTGATATTATTGTCGTCTCTGTCGAAAAACGAGTGATAGAAGCCAAGAGAATCATGATCTGTTCAAGACGTTAGTAGGAACATGGTTTTTACGATGATTTTTCAGCATACCTTGGTTGACTATTGCGGTGTTGGTAGAGGAGTAGTACTGGCTAGGATCTGGTAACTCGGCGAAAGGGACCAGCCTGACGAAGTCCGAGAGATGATTCTCTGAGAAGGCCGATCTGCCAAGTCGGGTCCAGGACCTGAGAAAGCCTCATGGGAACTGCTATCTCGTCTGGGTTCGCCGTCAAAAGCGTCACTTTCCGGAAACATTCGAAAGCCGAAGGTAAGTCAGCTTGGCCTAAGAGATGGCAGGATCAACTCCATCCGAAGCAGGTATTCCCTGGTAACCTTCCAATGGGTTTCGTCACGGTTTCTTACTCCATGGAGGAAATTGAAGCTGGAGATGTTCATCATCCACACATGCTTCGAAGAATAGTTTCGGAATGTTGAAATAGTCGACAGGAAGTAGAATTCTTAGAATGATGGCAGCAGACATGAATCCTGAACTCCAAAGGTTCTTTGAACCTGTGACAGGAGCCTACCTCAGAAAGGAGCTGAAGCTGTTGGAGGAAGGAGCAGTGACTCAGATATGGGTAGGTTATTGAGTCACCCATGTGAATGAGATTTGATAATGTGTGTAACTTGGCAGTTTGGGATCATCGGTTGATGAACCAAGTAGGCGATATAATGAGAGTATAGTGAGTATAGTTCAATCTGTTCAATGGATCTCAAAGTCTTTCTGGTCATTTCTATTTGGGGTAGCAGCAAGCATATCTGCCTGCTGACCAGTCTCTGAGTCAAAGGCCTGAAAGACTGGTGAGGTCCTAAGTTAGATCCCAATGGGGTTTCAAAAACAAGCTTTTCTAGGCGGTGTTGGATACGCATTTCTGCTATGGCTGGCTGTCCGTAAGGCTTTTTTTGATATCAGTCCTTTCCCGGGTTATCTTCAAAGGAATTAACAGTTTTCTGAGACTAGTCATTGAATCCCGAAGAAAATTTACTGCGCGTTGTTGCAGAAATAGCACCAAGCGTCTACTGTTATGGATTCCAAAGTGAAAAAGTTATTCACGTATTCCATTTAGTCTCCGGAGCAGTGATTCTCGTCGTTTTATTCATACTTTCTGTTTTTTATCCGTATTTTTCGTCGTTTCCTTTCTGAGGTATTCGCTCTGTCGTCCAATTCCAGTAATTGTAGGAGTTCCTCATCATAACTTTTCGTAGGAAATCCGACTAGACTAGACTCAATTTCGATAAATCTGCACCATTGTATTGTCTGTCTGCTGCTCCCACCCGGCGCACTTCCAGATGTACTTGCACTCAATGTCATAGTTGTACTTTGTGGTCACCAAGCGAGACAATCATTGCTTGGGCGATTTGTGGTCGGGTAAAGGAGTTTGCGTACTTGAGCTGGACCTGGGTCAACAGTTAGATGTATACATTTGTAGACGATGAAGTAACTTACTGGGATACACAATGCTGGTAGGTGATAGAGAACAAGTCTTGCTATCTCTCATATACGATGTGGTCGCAGAGAGACTCATATGGTAGCGAAGAATTTCTTGCCGTTAGGTAGTTGCGGTGAGTTACGGCTATTGGCATGTGCAAAGCTATATCTCAATGTGGCAGAGGCATATTTGTTTTTGTCGTTTGTCAGGAGTCTAGCCACTTAGGCCACTAGGGACCAGGGAGTCTATTAGAGCCATCAGGGGCTTCTCAGCCTGGACAACGGAGGCTCGTGTATATGGACCCGGGACCTGCTCGAGGCCACTAGCTCGTAGATAGGGCCCCTCGTGCCACAACAGAGTTCTCTCCTATGCTTCTATGGTCTGCATCGTGACATCATTATTCTGATATAATTTGAGTAGCGATGAGAGACAATCTACTTCTCTCATGTCAACTGTAAAGCTTTCGGGCATTCCCTCCAGGATTTGATGGTCAGGGATGTTGCCTAGCACCGCGATAGGCCATGGCAGAGGGCTTGTTATCTGGGTTCATGGTTAGTGAGTAATTGGTCTGTACAGTAAAACACGTTCTGGTTTTTTTCGTCGTTGTTATATTGGTAATGAGAGCTGTGTAAGAAGGACGTACAGTCACCATCTTCAAATGTAGCGATGGCGATGATACTGACGTGGGAACAATTCTATCCAGGGTTATTCTTCTGGTGGAGGATAGATACCGGTGTATTAAAGACCGGCCACCGCCCAGTCCAGAGGAAGCCGCTCACACGAAGGAACTCCGTCAGCATAGGGTGGAAGGGTGTTCAACTTAATTTGTATCGGCGAGGATAGTATCTCGCCCTTCCGAGACATTGCGCCATTAGCAGGTTGTTGCAAGGAGTACCTCCTTCGAGGTTGGTGTTTGAGCGGTTGATATTTGTATGGATCATTATCATCCAAGTTGCACCTTTCTTAGTACATGTGTTAGCGATCAAAGAATTCATACAATTTCGCTCAGATATTCAGGACTAACCAATACGACTCTTTTACGATGGATATGAGAAATCAACATCGAGCCATCCGCATGCCTAACTTAATGTGAGCTGCCTACGATCAAAGTAGCTCGGTTACAGTAACTTGGGCTACTGGCTCTGGTTTGTTATCTCGCTAAAGCTGAGAGCTGCGCGGTAGCCGTGCGAGGAGCTAATCAGGCGGGAGGCGGTGTGACTAGGAATCAGTTAGTTGTGGAATTCTAGGATCATAGATGCGAAATTAGTGAATAAACCTACAACCATCATGGTCGCCGTCACTAACTAGAGGGGCTTATCCCCCCTGAAACACGGATGAGCGTGTGTTTTAGGGGGAACAAACCGGATAGTCATTTTATTGTTGCGATCTGCTATGATGTTTCAACAAGAACAAAATCAGCAAGCTAAGGTAGAAGAACAGGGTAAGGGAGAGGGAGAGCGATGGAATAGAGAACGATGAAGAAGGACAAGAAAAAGGAGTATGAAGACGACGACATATACGAGGAAGAAGACGACGTATAAGAGGAGGAAGACGACGACGTATATGAGGAAGAAGAGAACGAGGGAAATTAGGATGAAGATGACGACGGAGGGGCGACGAAGGTGAGGAGGAGGAGGGCATGGGCGGGCAAGGGGAATGTGTTCCGAATAATACAGTATCAATCCCACATACTTGGTTTGGAGCAAAGGATAACGCTTAGTTATAAGATATATCATGATAATTAATATTGATCAGTGATGGAAAATGAGTATTGAGGAAGAAACTCGATGGAGGAAGAAGCGTAATGAAGAAGAGGAGTGGTGGAGGAAACGTGATGGAAGAAGATTAGTGACTTGTGAGCCGGATTAGTCCATGGTGTTGTTCAGGTATTCACGCGTTATAAGTTGGGAAGGAACGCGACTTCTTGGGCTGGTTACTAGTTAATAGGGGAGTTTGGATGTTTTGCGTATGGTGTTTAGGGGGGTCAAACAGGGAGACCACCACCTACCTCAACGTAAGATAATGATATACTGTTGCCTGTTATAACAATGCGAAACAAAATTAATCACCTAGGTAGGCACCTACGCTTTGCATTTCCTAGGCAATGATTATTTGATTTAACTGCGTTTGGCGAGGCTTGCTTTGCTATGTGCATCGGCGTATCAATGACCTTGGTGATTTTCGTGGATACTGTACCCCACCGTAAGATGCCGAGTTTACCGTCTTAGGCTCAGTTTATGTGCTGTAAAGCATTAGCGCAGGTAGCCTAAAAGGTACCCTGCAATAGTTGATTCCAGCATAGCTACTGCATTGTACCGTCTAACAAACTTCACCAGATGGCAATTGAATCCAAGTACCTTTTGTCGCACGCATGCGCAATACCAGCACGTAAATTATAGAATATTTGTATGAAGCGTATTTAGGACGGTTTGGCAATTTCTCTCTCTTTTATATTTTACCAAGAGAGCTTCTAGGTTGGCTTAGTTTTGGGTTGTGTAACACTAAATAGTCTACCTCATGGGCTTTAAAGCAATGTAATCTCGGCGCCACTGCTCTGCGAGGTTGCTCGCACCCACTTCATTGCATCTACATATGTAAGTATGCTCATCACATCTTCGAAGGCGGACTATCTTGTCCGGGACGATGAAGCTGCAGTAAGTCCATGTCTTCGAATCAAAAGGACCTTACTTGTCCTTTGTGATGCATTTGAGACCACCGCCATCCGGTGGGTCCCTTCGAAACGTGGACTATCAGGCTGCTGAATTATTCAATGAGAGTTGCCTGAAACCACTAGGCGCAACTATTGATGGCAACTCCGATAGATTTACGCACGAAGAGGGCATGAAGCAGCATCGAGGCTGCAGTATTTTGTTCCTTACCTAGGTATGTTGGTCAGCCTCACCTGCTTACGGAGGCACCTAAAGAAGACAGGGTCTTGGGTTTTGACTGGTCATTTTTCGATCAGTTGACTAGTCCCGAAAACCCTTGATTACTTTTCGATGCCGGAAAGGACGTTTTGCCAACTCGGGCCTGGACTTCTTCCCGAATTATATATATAATCGTGGACTATCTCCCTCAACGACCACTCTAGATCAATTACATCTATGCTTGCAATTGGATAGCTCAAACACGCAAGAGGCCTGCTTATTCTACTGAGACCTTCAACTTTCTGCGAGATATATCATATCTGAAACATATCTTATTCTGTCAGCAATGGCCGACTCAACAAATGTCCAGGCGGGTTCTGCGCCGTTGGCACCAACGACCTTCACCTCCTCGCCCTCCGTGGCCGCTTTCAAATTGCCACTGCAAGCGTACTTGGACACCCACCCAAATTTCCAAGGAATCGCTGTCGGTGCCTTCGTCTTCAATCCGGAGGGCAAGCTGCTCCTCGTGCAGCGAGCAGCACACGACTCGTTGCCACTATTATGGGAGATTCCGGGCGGAGCATGCGACTTCGAGGACGAGTCCCTGCTGCATGCGGTGGCGCGCGAATTGTGGGAGGAGAGCAACTTGCACGCCAAGCATGTCGGCCCCCTTGTTGGCGAAGGTCTCCCGTTCTTCATCGGAAAAGGGCTGCGCATGTGCAAGTACTCCTTCATGACCCAAGTCGAAGGGTACGAAGTGGAGCTAGATCCGAACGAGCACCAGGCGTTCTTGTGGGTCACCGAAGAGGAGGCCAGGGCTGGCAAGTGTGGCGATGTCGGGTTCAAGTACACGTTCAAGGAGCAGCAGCAGGCTGTCTACGAGGCTTTCAAGTTGAAGAAGGAAAAACAGCTCTGAGCTAACTATGGTGTGTGTGTGTGCCCTGTTGTCCATCAACCCTAAAACAGGAGAAGCCGGTCAACTCTGAACATGTCTCCCAATCAGCAAACACGGGACGGATTGGAAATGCTATTGGATCCTAACTAGATTAGAGGTCGAGGACTATGCCGTATGGTGGAATTGGCGTACATAAGGAGAGGTTTTAGTCTTAGAAAGCATTGATAGAACCAATGAATTTTTATCGTTCCCCGGCTCATGGCGGTAGAGGATACGCCGGTTTCCAAGAGCATGTCACGCTGCACATTCATGGCGTGCCGATGTTCGCACTTGCTTAATACACTGGTTATTACCTTTGGCATAATCTAAGGCATTTCAACCGGGGATTTCGACGTAGGCAGTCTTCTATGCCGTACTGCACCCGCCTTGAGATCTGGTCGTATAAGGATGACTTGCATGAGGAGCAGATCATGCGCCACATCGCTGCCCGAGTTCTTGCTGTGTAACACCAGGCAACAGATAAGTCAGGAGATTATGGTTCTGGCTGCATATGCTTCTCTTTCCCGTTGTCACTAGCCTGCTTGAAGGCAGCATTGCCGAAGGCGTAGCCTAGACTTGTCGGCCCTGCCGCAGTCTAGGTCTATGTAACTCCGATACGTATGTGATATGTGATCGAGGTTGTTGATGAATCGGAGATGAATACTATGTATGCAGAGAAACATATGCCTGAAGGTTGTATTTCCTGCGCATAGTCTCCTGACAACAACCTACACATATAGCTGCCGCAGAAGGCAGCTTGGTCATGCGACATTTGAACGATGGATACATATGTGTTGGCTCGAATTTTAATGTGGGTAAATGATTTGGATTGTGACTCTGGGACTGCGACTTTACTTTGGAAGTTGACTCATAGTTGGATCATGTGACTTGAACTGATGGATGACTAAGAGTGTGGGGATAGTGGCTCGCCTAAGGTCCCGAATAGGGAAAGCATCTTGGCAATTGTCGGGCCAGGAAAGAGCAATTCCTCAAGCTTCGGCAGCCGTTCCTCAAATCAGACCACTCGGAAATCCCTCTTTTCTAATTTCTAAACAACCTTCACACAACCGAGAAAAAAACGTCACCGACCTTCACCTGCATCCTAACTACACACACCAATTGCCGACACCATGTTCTTGCAACGCACCGCCGTGGCCGTCGCCCGCCGAGCCGCAGTCTCTCCCGCAGTCCGACGAGGTTTTGCAGTCTCCGCCATCCGCCGTAAGAATACCCAATTGCGACCGAAAATGGCATCGTACGATGCACGTTGATCACGACCAACGAAGCTGACTTGGATCAATTAGGCGATGCGAAGAACGTCGAGCCTCATGCCAGCGTCGGCCAGAAGATAAAGTCCTTTAACGGTACGACTTGTTTGACCTCAATTGAGTGAAAAAGGCAACAAAATATTGGGCAAGATTTATTGACTTGGGCATCACGCTTTACAGAAGTTAAGGGCGAGGCAGACCTGATCGGACCCGGTGCCCAGCCCGGTTCCGTCCCTACCGATCTCGAGCAGTCGACAGGTTTGGAGCGATTGGAAATCCTCGGAAAGATGGAGGGCGTGGATATCTTCGACATGCGACCTCTCGATTCATCGCGAAAAGGTACGAGCCGGACCCAATTGAAGAAAAATCTATTATGGAAAGAAATATTTGGGTTAACAGTGCATCTCAGGAACCATCGATAACCCCATCTTAGTCAAGTCTGCTGGTGACGAGCAGTATGCTGGCTGCACCGGCTACCCGGCTGACTCTCACATTGTTACCTGGCTCGGTGTATGTACTTTTTCTTTTCTTCTTCTATGGAATCTGTCCTAGGATGTGGGGCACGGGGCGCAGGCGATCTGAACAAATGCATCTACCCGGAGGCTGACCATCGCCTCGCGCAATACGCCATCTTCCTGCAGCTTCCCTTCTGCTTAGAAGGGTGTGGCTAAGTATTGACATTGGCATATTGACTAATGTCACTTGTGCATAGATGTCCCGCGAGCGACCGATGGAGCGATGCCCCGAGTGCGGCAGCGTCTACAAGATGGAGTACGTCGGACCCCAGGACGATGGCCACGGCCACCACGACCACCACGGCTACGAGGAGCCCAAGACATTCGCCAACTACGTCAAGCCCGAGTATTGGTGAACACCTCAGCGGTGGGATGTAGTCTCTCGCATGCATGATCTATAGGATGCATGGCAGGGCGTGTGTTGAGGCTGGGTACGGGGGACGGGGACGTGGACAGGCGTGAGCTTGCAGACTTGTACATTGGTGAATGCTGTATATGTAGAATTCAATTAACCATCATTGATGCTTACAGCATGATAATGCCCCTTGGTTGCCAAGCCTTCATCTGCTTACTTTGACCGTGGCTTTGATGCTTCGCATTATTTTCCGGGCGTGCCTATCAACTATTTGTGATGTTCTGAACGAAGGTCCTTGATGACGCCAGGTATACAGTTCAGCTAGCTCATGCTTGGGGTAACTAATTCCTAATGCTAAGCTAACCTCACGATGAGGTATGGTGCTGACAAGTGAGGTGGTATGAGGTATATGTAGGTGGGGAATCTTAAGCTACCGGTAGGTATGTATGTATGTATGTACCTAGATAGATAAGGATAATGCACTTTCTGATATACACCAATGTACCTAGCTATGTTGGAGACGAATAATGAAAATGGAATGCACAAGCATGGGATGGGACTTCGGATAACGGAATACTGTTACCTAAAGCCTAACACCCGGGTCATGGGGGGCCGTGGTATACGATCCTCGAGGGACAAAATAGTTGAGTGCGATACTTGTGCCCGAGTTTTAACGAGGGTTATTGTGTCAAAAAAAAATTCTATGGGAGGTCGACGTCCCGATTAGGAAATGTTTTACGGCTTCTGATTGGCTAAATCGCCAGGGCAGTGGGCTTAGTGCGCTATGCGATCAGTGCTCACTTCAAATAATGGCCTTTCCTGGCTGCCTCAACTGGGCCGCGCAGCGGCCCTCATAATCAGGGTGGCTGCGAAGCAGCTTTGCGAGGCGCGCGTAGCGCGCCGAGCAAAGGTGCGGCAGCAGCCGCGCTCGCGGAGCAGACAAAAAGCGCGAAGCGCTTTTTGTCTGCGGAGCGATGCGTATATGGAAAAGAAATAATAGCTGGATGAAAGTTTGTTAAAACTCGGGCTATTGTGCTGCCCCCGGAGGGGTAGCCTCGTGTCATAGATATTAAGCTGTCGATTCTTGGCATGAATTATACAGCACAGGGGTAAGTAAGTCAGTAAAACTGTCCGGTACACAGGGCATGCAATATTGCCTAATCAGGTAGGTACGTGGAACTTGTGGTGCTTCGAGAGCTGCTATGTACCCAGGTAGGCTACCACACAAGGACCGTAGGTAAGGAGTCAGGACATGGAGAGGGCACACCTGAGCTGCTGAGTTAAAAATGAGATAATACTTCTAATAAGTATTAGAGTACGCCAAGTTTGATAAATAGATTATTATATCGGATACGGGAGTGCGACGAAAGTCTGGGCAACCTAGGTAGGTAGCTAGGCTCTTGAATAATGATACCTGCTTCGGATTCGGGAGCTCCTAGCTGCGACTGTAAGACTGAGGTCCCCCCAGCCCAGGACCTCCAACTCAGCTATTTATATCATTCATTATATCATGCTATGTAACTTCCAACGCGTCTTCCCTCCAAATCCTACATTACCTATCCTACCTGCATATAACATGTACCCCTTCCTATCTTACTCCCCAGTGTCGAAAATGTATGAATTGATTACACTATCTGCCTCACGGGTTGTGGCTTTTGCGTCTAAGCCCGAGAGGAGGAGGGAAAAGTTACGAGGCCGCCAACTAAAAAGCGATAGCCAGCGCAATTTAAACATTTTAGCCAACTTTGAGCTTTTACCATTTACTTGATCGAGTATAGGGAGCTACCTATTGGATGTACCTGTTACCCACGGTACTGGTATCACATCTCGAACTGGGATGCATAACGCGCCCTTATTATTAATAGGGTCATTTATTACTACATACATAGTATGTATGTACTTGGAGGATAAGAAAATTCGTACAGAGGTATGCACCAACATACAACCCCTTGTCCGAAATCTCCGTAAGGAGGACGAGACGAAAGAAGCATTAATAGGTGCCTCTTCGTCCTGCCTCACCTACAAATTGCATGCAGGCATCATGTCGTTCTATGAGACGCACGCATGTACTCCGTACCAACGGGATTACACGTACTTGTGTAAGTGAGAAGACGCTAACAATGATGCCAATTCGATAATACCTAGTGCTCACCCAGTCACCCTCCCCCCAAGATCATGCATATAGTCAATTTGGGTCTGCCCATCTCCAATTTGACACGACCAACAGAACGAGGTACTTGGATGGATGACATGACATTGCTGATCAGATATGTATTCCTTTCAACTTCCAACATCTTCACAGACTTGCATCGAGATGCCAGGATGCATAGCCCATTTGTTCGAGTTGCCTACCTCTTATCTTTTTAGTGGGCGCTTGTTTTACCGACCGCACTGTGTATAATTCAACTATAAACCCACCAAACTCTTAAAACTGGGAGCGATATGAATGGAATACACTTGCATCCAAGTAACTATCCGTACTGTATGCGGATGCGACGCACACGGAAAGTACCTGTGGCCGGCGAGTTGGTAGGCAGGTACCCAAGGCTTAAGCAGCCCAGGTACATACCTATGTAGGTAATTGTTTGTTTAAATCCTATGCACACCCGTGGCCCGAGTCTAATAATGCATGGGTAACCTCTACCTAAAACGTCAGAGAAATAGTGTCATACCGCGCCAATAAAAAGTCGTGGTATTGGTGCAGCGCCGGCCGCCTATCGCACTCGATATCCCCTTGCCTACCCCATAACCAGCTAACGTCTGAAAAGGACAAAAAAAGAAAAAAAAATTTAGCTTAACAAGTGCCTAGGGAAAAAAAGAGAGGCAACATCCCTGCGTTGCGACGAAATCTCGTAAACAACTGGTCTATTATAGGCTCCTTTATGTATAATATAGTACAACGTGATAGGATAGAAGCCCGGCAACATTAAGCGTCGGGTATTAAGGTATACGTTACGTATGTATACGCAAAGGGTGGAGGTACTTGAGACCAGGTAGAAAATACATATCATTATATGAGATTGCAGGTGAAGTGTATTACATGTTATTACTACCATTACCAACATCCCCATCCTACCGTGCCTCTGAAAGCTTCTAGGGATGGAAAAACTTACTCTAAATCTATTCTATTTCCTATTCCTATCCAATTCCAATCGAGATTCCAAAAACCTTTGAGTCTTCCCCGAGTCAGTCACTTGCGCACGCACACCTACATTCGCATTCAAAGGCGTGAGTCCCGTTTCTCCTGATTCCTCCTATTCGACTATCTGCATATCAGTCTAAATAAGACCTCGAGACTATTCTTTACCATCGACGCTAGTGGATGGCATGGATAGTACATAGTAGTACCCATGTTTCCATATGATTGCGCATTCTACCTATAATTCTCCAATTTTGCAGCTTTTCGAACTCGTCACTTTCTTTCCAGCTACACCCTGCCAAGCCCCATCGTCAAGGTCCCAATCCAACCCTCAGCGCGTCTGCTTCTCCAACGCGCGCATCTTGTCTGTTGTCAGCCAACTTTATTCAACCACCACTACCGTCATCATCCATTCTAAAACGCCCATCACCAACACGGGCGCAGCGTCTAGTAAGCCTCCTAAAATCAAGCTTGATATTCCTGAGCTGGGGGAAGCCTCTCTTTTTTCCCTATGTAGCAAGGCTGGGCATCATCATCTCCAACAGATAAACCCACCGTCCAAACCCGCCATCCACCAGAAATTCTGACCGGGTCCCTGTAAATGGGAGCCGCATCGACAGGCCTGGTCAGTACGGGGTCCAAACTTGGATAGATCGACCGCATCCGATTCCGACTATTGGATTGGATCGGACGACTAGGGAATATTCGATTTGTCTGCCATACGAATACCTAATCAAACACACTCACCCTTTTCCTCGGTACCAGCGACGGATCCATATACCCACCATCACCGACCACTAACTTTCAACGTAGGTAAGTACCATTACTTTCATTTATCATGTCCAGGTATTTTTTTCTTACCCTGTGACTATAACATGCGTACGCACCATCCTAGGTATATACTGTTTCAATTATTCCACGTACTACCTTAACGAAAACTGTATACCTATGTATCTACCGACGGGTGCATCCAAACATACATGTATGCTTGCAACCTCCTCCCACGGTGGGATTTTTCCCCCTTTCATTACCTATTCCTAAATCTCAAATCGCATTGCATCCGCACTGGTCTCGTTGCAACTATCTTGCACCTACCAATTTCGTGATTTCCTTTCATTGTTAGCTCCCGCGGGCTCGTCTCATAAGCCGACCAAGCCTTGTGTTGCTTGTTAACATTCCCTTTTCCAAGAATTTCTCAAACCGTAGAGGCGAGTGCTTCCAACCGGCACAGAACATATACCACCATATCCAGGGATAGGCAGTTCTGATGATCTGATTAGTCACTTTCGAGGTCGGTCATCAATAATTTCCTAGCCCAGTGCATCATCTTACGGGTGCTCTTATAGGCAAGTATTTTATTATATGTATCTCCTCGAACACGTATATCAGTCACATTCACCTCCTGCACATCAGTTTTATTTGGCGTCTCGCGCCTACCCACCCCCTTACTAGTAATTCAAGACGACGGGTATACAGGTATATCATTATATACCTTCCTCGCGTATACATAGTACATACACTAGTCGAGGGCTACTTCCCCTTTTTAATCTCACGCGTCCAGTTCACCCATCTTGCCGGGCAACGCAACCCCTCCTATTCTTCATTGACAACTAACGCCGGTTTTATTTCCCCTTCCTTTATGCAACTAATCAGCCAAAGACATCTATCGATTAACTTCAGGTAACTAACACCAGTAATTACCTTTTTAGGGCAACTCATTCACCACCACACGACACGACGCACCACGCCACGCACATCTATTAATATACACACTACGTTTGATAGAATCATACCAGTTGTCCCTCTACCTGCACACATACCCAACACCTTTATCCGTTTTCGTACTGTCAAGAAAAACACCCTTGCATCCACGCATGAGCTGAACCAACATACAACCATTCCCACCGCACTCATGAGTCAGTCAACCTAAATAGTCAACCAACTTTTCTTAATATCTATACTCTGGCCTGGAGTGTTAGATTGGAACCTGTAAGTATACACATTTCTATCGCCTTATTCATTTCGCTCTAGTGCATCCCTGCCCACTGCCTTCTATGCATATATATATCAACATAATCTGACCCACACCACCACCATCATCGCAACTATACCGCCCATAATAGTCGTCTTCTCCTGCATTATCCTTTTCCTTTCCTTCGTGTTCCGAGGCATTTCATATGTACTCTGCACGACTTAGATCTGCGCATGATCTAAAAACTACCACGACCTTGAGCACACCTATACGTAGGTACCTACATACATACGTTGGATGCACACATACATACGTACTCAGCAGTTGCCTCTATGCCGCCTTTCCGTCCTATTCCCGGTCCGAGTCTTGCCATTATTCATTTCATTTAGAAAATCCCAATATTCTCAATTCATCACACCCGCAAAACCTATTAACGTCTATGATAGCAGGTGAGGGTGGAGAAAGTGACTGAGTGGGCACGCATTGAGCCGGCGTCATGCCTCCTCCCAAGCTTGACCCGGATGAGTGGAAAGAGATTCACAATCAATATCTGCAATCCATAATGTATAGCCGCCAAGAAGAGGATGCGAAGCGGAAGCATGAGTATGCCGCCAACCAGGACGCAGTAAGAACCAAGCTTGTGGAACTGTACGACAAGAAGGCAGTGTATGAACGACAGCTAAAGGAATTGAACGAAGCCATTCACCAGAACGAGAAGTTACAGGAACACCTAGTGCACGAGTATGACGAAAGCAACGTCTACATCACAGAGAAGCGCCGAGTGGAGGACCATACGCGTGAGGCGGACTTGGTGCACCTCTACAACCACCATGTTGCTCTGAAAGAAACTAGGGAGAACATTGCGTCTAAGGAGTCGTCCAAGGAAAACGCACTACCAAAGAACAGCCGACACTCCACTCGGGACGTGCCGCCTCAGACTAACGGGGCTGGTTGGACTAGTATCAATGGCTCACGGCGACGCAGCCGACGAGAAGAAGAGGAGGAACCTCCTACAGACCCGGGCAATCTGTTGAGCAGTATCTATCACAACCCGGTGGATGAAATAGACTCTCTAAACGGCAGAGCTATGGCGCTGCGTAATGGTATCAATCGCACTCGGCCTGGTGCGGGTTCCAATGGAGTGGCTGACGAGGCAGACGCCAATTCACCTGAAGGCTACGCAGCAGGCCGTGCTAAGGACAGGCCTCTGAAGCCCAAGCAGCGACATAGCCTACCGAGTCTTCCTAGTGCGGCCCGTTCGCCACATGAGAAACTACGTAAGTCTTAGCATTATATCAGCGTTATATAATTTCGCTCTTGGCGACCACTAATCCTATCTGTGTAGCGGAGCCTCAGCCTTCTGGCGTGCCTAAGATGAAGTCTGCATCTGGTCGTAGATCTTTGCCAAGCGCGAAGGGCTCGGCGCCTCCGACGGAAAACTCCACTCCAGCACCTACCGAGGGGTACGAAATCACTCGCGATATGTTGATTATCAGGGATGATGGCAACGTTGTCACCGAGCCGCCGATGTTTGCGGACATTCCCCTCGAGCGAATTGACAAATCTCATCCGTACTGGGATTCGGAATGGGAGTCATTAGAGTCGTTCATTCAGCCTCAGTTAGATAAATGGAAGGAAAAGCTAGTGGAGCTTCGAGGGTCTACTGAGGCTGCACGTCACAAGATTTTCCTTGCTAACCGTCAAGTTAACCGAGGTCAAGCCGTAATTGACTTCCTCAGGGACGAGGACTGGCACCCGTACCAATTCGTTGGCAAGGTTATGATGAACAAGTTTTACAAGACTTTCATCAACTACGACACCATGTTTCGGTTGGTTAATGTGCATGAAGAACTCAAGAAATTCGATCTCGATGTAACCCCGCTAGAGTGGCTACGTCAACGAATGTACGATATCGCGACGGCGCAAGGAGATAAGTTTAGCTTATCCAAGGTCACTCATGACCTGTATCATGACTCGAATTTGAAGTTTTTGAGAGAGAAGCATGGATTCGGCAACATTGGACGCCCGTCGGGGTATAAGCTACGGGATAAAGACCCGGAGCAGGCGGCTGAACGGGCGGCTGAAAAGGCGGCGGCCAAGGCAGCCAAGAAAGAAGCAGGTTCTGTCCGCCGTAAGAACCGTCGATCTATCGGTCAGGTCGATCCCGATGACTTTCCAGCCTTAGACGTCAGGCAGAAAGGAGCTGAACAACTACCGCAAGAGTACTTGGAGCCGGTAACTCCTCGCCTGCAGAAACGTCAGCGCATAGAGTCCGCAGCGCCAACACCTCCCATGGAAGAGCCGGAGGATGATCTCGAATACGACGGTTGGACATCCACCGATTCCTTTTCTGCTGGGCGAATCATGCACCTCGACTGGCGCGTGTATCAAATCAAGACACGAGCTCTTACCACCAGCACGGAAGTTACCCAGTACTGGACTTGGAAGCAAGAGAGGAACCTATTTGAACATCAGGTTCTGCGAGATGTCCAACCCAAGGTAACATGGGGCTTCTACCAAAAACCGATCAACTTCGACTTGTCGTTAGAGGAGATCAAAGAAATCCGATACGCGTCAGACAGCCAGAAAATCGTCGTTGTCATCAACAACGACGAGCGTGGCGATGTTCTCACCTACTTCAAACGAGAGCGGACCAAGAAACGATTCCTCTCCTTTACGAAGAAGAAGGGCATCAAGCTTGTCAAGAGCACAAGGTAAGCAATCCAGATCTGAAGGCGAGCAATTCATGAGATCTAGCGCTAACAAACCACTTGTAGGGTACTCCTCGAAGACCAATGGAATACCATGAAATCGGAACAATTACCTAACGAGGATTCCGATATGTAAAAAATTTACGCCTGCCACACCAATACATCGATTAAACTACATCGTCATTCGAATTTCTCTCTATTCCCTTTGTTCATTCTTAGACAAGGCCTATGGAAACTTATCATCATCAAAGTTTTCTACCGATCGCGAGGAATTAATAAAGGGTTACCGCAAGGACACCGGAGGGGAGGGTTTTTCATCATCAAATTTCTTTTACGTTTTCATTCTCCGGACACCAGCATGGACGAGTTAGGTAGGAGGACGGAAAATTCGGCCGGTCGAACGGAATGGACAAAAGGGTGGTCAGGGCGGCAATAGCAACAGCAGAAACTTCGGCTCTGCCTAATATCAGGCGTGATCCGTAAGGCATTCGAGGAGAGAAGACGGAAGAGCCAAAGTATATGCTGAACATCGAGCTTTTTTTCTTCTTCGTCATTCTCCTCCAGTTGCTCCATAGTTGCACGGAAGTAGGAGTTGATCGCCCTCTTCCGTTGCGTGTTTACATTAGTATTTCTCGAACGTCGCGCGACGAGACTGTACAATTACCTATTGTATGTATTCCCATAGAAAAAACGTTGCTACGGCTGGGGCGAACGGCGAAACGGCCAGGGACATGGAATTGCTTTATGCATTTATCTACATTTTACACCGAATGACTTCCCAGAAGATTTGGTTTGCCTGCTCGCTCTCTACCTACTAGTGACATGCAGTGATGAAAGAAAAGTGAGAATGTGTTGATGTTCTATGCATGCGATATCGGGCGTCCAAGGACCCAGAAACCCCCACGATAGGCGTTCCCGACGTTCTGGCATACACGTGTGCGTGGCCGCATGTGCGTGCCCTAGTGTAGGTAGGCAGGCCCATCGCATCACATCCACCCAGATTTGCCAGGGATCTTTTTTTTTTTCCTTTTGCCTTGATGCGAAGGCGCATTCCGTACAGTAGCGGCCGATCCGGGTGCGTGCGTGCAGCATGAGCGGTGGTGCTTGGGGGCGGAAGGCATTCTCCGAGTACTATGTATGTAGGGCGAGCTGGGCGAGTAGGGGGGGAGCCAGAAGGTAAGGGGGAGATGCAGCCAAGACGGCAGGAAGCGGGCGCCATGCAGGAGCCCCGATGGGGTGGGGCCCCGATAGAAGGGTAGAGCTCGGTAGGTGGGATTTGGTTGGTGGGGTGCGGAGTAGAAGAGTTGTATTGGGGAAGCGGGGTTATTGGGAATCTGGGGGGTGGAAAAGGGGTGGAAAAGGGGTACGGATTACGTAGGGGAAAATCGAATGAGGCAGGATATACCTATCTACCTACCTACATAAAATTGAAAAGAGGTATATATAGGCGATTATAAGCCTTATACGTCTTGATCTAGTAGCAAATGGAAATGCGCCTAGTTTTTTTTCAATCTTTACCTACGTATAACCCCTGTGCTGTTGCCAGAGTTCCAATTGGAGGTTGCTTAGTTGGCTCACGGATACAATACTTTGATATGCCTGGAACTATCGATTCCAAGATTAGGAATGTGTGTATGGAATGCTTTTGAGAAGCTATATTAGAAACCCGTCTTTTTAAAATCAAAATGCAAGGGCGCTGACTGAGACGAAGCGTCCTCCTTGGTGTGGCTATTTTGTTGCAGATGCTCACTATGTGTAGGAGCATCTCGACTCGTTTCAAAACTACGACGGCAAGAGTACTGACGTCGTCATCGATTACTCTGTACTCTACGTCACCTGGATTCGTGCTGTCACTTCTGTCGTTGGCTTTCTAATTTCATCACCCCGGAACGTAAATATTCACAAATTTCTTAGTAGGCCAGAGTAGTTCATGTCAAAGCTGTTAATTATAAACCCGATGGCGATCGGGATAGCTCTTCTGTTTTATATCATCTAATACCTCACACGGAAGCATTACTGCCCTTAGATAGAGAACCGTTCTGCGACCGCGATTGGCTGCCCAATGTTTTATTCTCCTTCATCTTCTTCTATGGTGCTGAGGGATATAGTAATATGATCCCCTGATACTTGGACATTCTATCTTTGCAGCCGAGTACGTCGTACACTTCGCTGAGTGTATTAATGAAAGTTTGGTGTCGTCTGTTGGCTTCATCCAGATTTAAGTCTTCGCATGTTTCAGCAATCCGCTTGTACTTATCGTAGGAGATACGTCTTGCGTCTATTGAAGACCGGAACAGGATGCAGATCCAAAACGGTACACGGGTTGGAAATCTTAGCGAGAGAATCGGATTTCTCTAGGGAGAAGTGGCATGTATATCCCATCTCGGAGGTCACAGTAGAGCGTGCGGTCTACACTCTCCAAGATGGAGCTCTCCATAGCTTCACAAGTGCCTCTAGGCATCTCCCATTTGTAGGCGTGAAGAATAGCTTTCGATGCTGGACCGCAAATTTGCGATCAAGAAATCTCTCAATGATCTTGAGGGGGGGAAATGAAGCATGAAGCTTCCGCGGTGGCCCAGCAAACGGGTGGATGTCACCGTTGTAGTCGTGGTTGATACCGGATCACTTGTTATCGAGACGTCTCTCGTCACTAGGATGGTCTCTCGGATAGGGCGGTCATGTTGAGTTGGAGTTCCTTGACAAGATCATTCGTGTGGAGAAAGCTGTTGAGAGATCGTTACATAGTCAAGGTACTTCTACTTAGGTCTCCCAGTCATCGGCAAGTGTGCCCTGTGGTTGGGGGTATAGGCGGCGGGAGGAGGTGCCCGGGCTGAGGAATGGGGTAGCGATTAGAATTGCTATAATGTGTTCTGTCACCGCTGGGATGATGCTGTGTTTGTGGTCGAAGAGTATGTGTTATATGTTAAGGGCTAAACTTGAAGCACAATTATCTGACACCAACAAGTGTTCATTCTGTTAAGACATCCGCAAGTAGCCCCTGAGGACTGTTTGTTTCGGACGGGGTCAACTAGGGTAGTGATGATTTTCCGTATACAGGTCGAGTCCGACTGTATCTTGATGTATATAGGCAACTCATGGTGTATGATCGTGAATTTTCCAGGGTGATCTTTATCTGGTCAACATGTGCTATCTGGCGAGTATCTTTCTAGGAGCGTGTATGGTCCTGCAGGTGTTGCAACTCACATATGTTTATCTCACGTTCAGTCTGACGCGTTCTGTACTTGTTATTGGCTTGCAAATTTGATGGCAGCCGATAAAATACTTGACGTCTCCGTTGTACCTAGAGTATAGATCGTTAATCAAATGGTAAATGGATATCAAAGAAAATTTCTTCTGTCAAAACATTCTTCCAGTTCTTGTGTGCACCGTCATGCTTAGGTGCGACGCATGCATGCTGAATTCTGAAATCCATTAACCAGAAGGAGAAGAATAGAGGAATGATGGTAACTGATATTTGATGGGCTTTATGATCTTTATGGATGCTAGAAATAGATTGATGAAAGTAGAAGTTGACACTACAAAGTCTACGAGGCGAAATTCAATGAATGAGTGGGTAGGTGGGTTAATGCGTCATATCCTCTGACGTGAAAGGGAAGAAAAAAATCAGATTGGCAAGTACATGTCAGTTTAGCCCAGTATATAGACTCATACCTGTTTCAGGTCCTTTCAAGTTTAGGTACATTAGTCCAAGGCAACCACTTTGGGCAACTACCTACCTACCCTAATCTTAATGGAGACACTTGGATGTCGCCAAGTAATAGGCAGTTGGTAGTAGCGTAGCTCACCTACTCGCCAATAAATGTTGCGTGACAATAAAGGGGCTAAAGTAATCCTGGTCTTCCTCTCCTTTCTCTCAGTCTTCCTCCCAACCTTCTCACTCTGTTATTTTAGTGATCGGTCCCGGAACCTCTGAATTGCTCCATTAGGTGCCTTAGAAGAGGGCCATGTGATGTGTAAATATGGGTATAGGCTTACGGCAGGAATAGAGGCAAGTTGATCCGGCTACTTCATCTGATTTCTGTAATACATAACCATAGGGTCCACACACGGTCCCCTGGAACTTGAGACTGTTATTGGCAGCTAACACACTTATTGGCCGGATCCAAACCACCTTAACAAGAACTTGTTATATCGGCATGCCAAGCTCGTACATACACTTCCACATAATCAACATCGTAACCATATAGTTCAACGCAACTCGGTATGTCAACATGTACCCCTATACCACCTCATTCCGTATATCCTTCCCACCCAGCATAATATGCTATCCAATAAAAATGATCATTCCTAAGCCATTTCTCCCGTCCCCGATGTTTCGACCCTGTACTATATGTAGGTACCAAATGTAAAAGTTTTGATTGTATCATCTGCCTTTGGTCGAAGCGTGTAGCAGACGCGGCACACTAACGCTTAATGATGAGGTCGTCTTTGCTGTTGTCCCATATCTCGTCGGTCATTTTGTTAAATTTTCCTTCGAGTCTTTGATTATCCCCTGTGGATAGATACCTCCCTCCCCCCCACAAAATAACGTCAACGTTATTCTATCGTGTCTTGAGATCCCTTCTCTTCACGCCCTCGACTCGTCCCAGATCCATCGCAGCGCGTTTTGCTTGGCTATGGGATTCGGGCTCTGTCTGATTCCAGTGGCGCGTCTTCAGGGGTTAAGTTCCCTTTAGGCTCCGATTCGTGATTGTCCGACTGCAATTGTTCGCTAGGCTCACTTTCTGCAAGCTGGTCCTCGAAATGAAGGACATGTTGAGAAAAAACAGTAGAAGTACTGGTGCGATGTAGTAGATAAGAAGATGAGGAAGCCGATAACAACGAGGTGCTACCATGAAGAAATCAGTTGGATTACTAGACACGCGTTCAGGGAACTGATGATGGATTGGTTCGATTGGAGTGTCGTTATGGAGGTTGAAAGCTTCTGACAGATAACATACGAGATCTGGTAGAGCGTCATGGTTCTCGAAAGCTCTGGCAGTTGCTTGCGCGGTCTGCCTCGTTTGCGTTTTATGACTCCCTGTTCTTCATCTGTGACGTCGTCGTCAACGACGTTGTGGTCTTTATTCTTGATGCCAGTTTTGGCTTTCCGACCTGTTCGGTGGCGGAGCTGTTTCTGTACGTGCTCCGGCAGTGACCTTACAATGTCACGAGGATCTGGCGATTCGTCCATGTCACCGGTATGCTCCTGAAAGGTGACATTTGGGGTTTCGAGGTATCTTCCGCCCTCTATGAGCCACACTCGAAAGATGTGTGATCCGACGTAGGTAAAGGAAGACGAAAAGGAAGACGAAGACGAAGATGATCAGGCCCAGGTAATAGTTCTTTCGGCTTTGTTGAGGTTGTCCCATGATATTATTCTGATCCCGTTAAAGAACATGTGACCATTATGTTGTTGAGTAATAC
Organism: Hypoxylon fuscum; assembly: GCA_022578945.1. Lineage (NCBI taxonomy): Eukaryota > Fungi > Ascomycota > Sordariomycetes > Xylariales > Hypoxylaceae > Hypoxylon > Hypoxylon fuscum. The sequence continues at coordinate 118,181 of MU399864.1, read as the reverse complement.
TTCAGAGGGCCGGCCAGTATGGAGGCTTCCTACTTTGAGTTGGAGAGATGGAACTACAGCTTTCGCAATCCTGAGAACATGTGCTGCGGGCAGCTTTCGACTAAGGGTGAAAAGGTTGGTCAAGTCGTGTTGTGAGAAGAAAAGTTTGGCGAGGCAGTTAATTTTGAAAGGTGATCTGGTTCGGAAAATGTAACGAACGTCTTCCTAGTACCCTAGCACTGTATAGGAGCTTGCTCTTATTATAGTGCTTCGTGGTATAATCGATGACGGTCCTTTCGCTGGTGAAAGGAGAGAAGTCAGCATTGGCTAAACAATTGAGGTCTATCAGAAGGTTGGACTGACTCATAAATAAATATTTCCTTTCCGAAACGAACGACCGTAAATGTTTACCGGCTCTCCACCAAGGTGGTCTGTTCATTCTTGAACCGGGAGAAAAGAATATTGTGCCAGTCTCTCGGCGTGATATCGTCGGCTTCGCCAGCTCTAGGTTCAAACTCCTCGTCTGATGGTGGCGCTTCCTGGTCCACCTTCCCATAGTAGTCCGCGTATTCATGGAGTGTTAAGCAGAGTTCATAGGCGACCACATAGCCATTGAACTGAAGCCTGTCTACCACTAACCGGTCGTCGTAGTTCTGATGTAGATAACTAAGTTAGAACTTGACCAGGCAGAACTACCCATACTGGAGCCCTAGACGAGATATTTTGTGCGTTGTTGATAGCATAACAGTACCCTGAAACTTCAACCGCGCAGGTTACCAAGGGCCTCATTCAGTATGTTTTAGATGAGAAGCTGATACACCCATTCGGATCCAGGCTGAAATCGAGTCTCGTGAAACTGTTGAATGCCGTCCAATTGTTGAAATTTGAAATTAGGGTCCTTGATCGTGTCCGATATTATCCTAGATGTCTACTTTTGCCACAAAAGCTCGCATCCTGTTAAATCAAAAATTTGAACAGATAGCAACGAAAAACCCAACCCCCAAAATACAAAAGCAGAATAAAAAGCATAAGTACTTCATTTATACACCAACTAAGGCATCTAATGCTCTTAACCGAAAGGAAACTAACGATGCTAATAGCTATTCAATAAGAATTTGATATCTTCTTTTCGGCTAAGAGCATCAGATGCCTTGGTTAATGCATCAATGAAGTACTTATGCTTTCTATTCTGCTCTTGTATTTCGGGAGTCGGGCTTTTCGCTGCTATCCGTTCAAATTTTTGATTCGATAGGGTGCGGGCTTTTATGGCAAAATTCGACACGCGAAACACCCAGGAGGGAACGTGATCATCATTATCCCTGATGAATATTGCGAGGGAAACTAGTTGTGATACAGGAACACCAGTAGTCATATCGATGGTTGGACCCTGAGAATTTGGTAACCTTTCCTGGATGAAAGCTGAGGTCTCGATCATCCAAGTGATGAACCTTTCGGTGGCAGCCTTGTAGGCTTGGTAACGATTTTTGTTAACCATCTTTCCTATCAAAACTAATGCGGCAAGGTTAGTAATGTCCTATTTGCGCAGGGGATGTAGGAGGGTTTCCAATACATACGTAATAAATTCAAGCCGAGGATTGTTGAGGATGAGTTACGAATGTAAAGTCGTTGAGATAAGCTTGACCTTTGTTTTCAAAAGAGCGTGAGTGTCGTTCCACTTGGTTAGAAAAGTGTTGCCCTGGGAGATATGGAAGAAAATGGTGGCAGGTGTTAGGTTAGGTGCAAGATGGTAACCGGGGAGGCGATTGACGCATTTCCTCTACCTGCATACGATACCCTCCTTTCCTTCTTCTTCTTTTCTCTTCTTCGTCGCCCTCTTCGTCTCCCTCTTCTCCCTTATTCACTAATTGCATCTTTAGGAGTATTTCGATGGTATTTTCTTAGTCTTATTCCCCATATTATTTTAATATCTTCAACCGCGTTGAAGTTGATGTCAGAAGTCATATCCCTTTTTAACAAGAGCTTCTGATGTACTGGTCAGCGCGTCAACGAAGAACTAGTACTTTCGGTTTTTCTCCTTCATATCTCGATTAGGGGATCTTCTCTAGATATTTTCAATGAAATAACTTTCGGCACACGATAGACCCAAAATCTACGTGTCGGCTGATGAATTTTGCAATAATAACAAGCTGTGACCCTGTAGGCCAACAAGTTGTGTTAATGGATGGGATTTTCCTGCTAGGTCGGGTGAAGTTTCTATGATTTGATTCGATGTTTGGATAAGCCAAGTAATAAATGTTTGGGTCGCTTCTTTGTACGAACGATAATGATTCTCGGTAGCCATGATCCCGAAACGAACGGGCCAACGTAGGTTTAATTCAAGAGGGTTTCTGATTCTGGTTATTTGGACACTCGAGGTACTGAACACTGGTAACTGGACTTGTGGTTATATCGGCGGGAATCGCTTATGGTGGTGATGATCGTAGGTACTTGTTCGGATATATGTACATGCGCCGTAAACGTGCCCCAAAATCTCTGGGTCGGGATTTGACGTAGTGGGAAATATGAGTGTTGTTTCTTTGATGAATCGTAGTGCGGATTGATATTTATATAACCTTGATTTCTCTGATATGTCGACATCGATTGAGAAGCTCTGTAGACGGGACTCGGTAGGCTGTTGGTCTTGCTTTGCTGGCTTCAAACCTCCATGATGAACGTAAGATCCATGTTATGATCCTCGTAGCTTAAATTGGTAGCCATCGTGACTCTTTAATAAGGTCAGTAATGTCCTGGGAGGCGCGCGTGAACAGGGAATGTCCTAATACACACCTTATTAACTGCGATAGTGGACTGATTAGAATTCAGATGATGAATGAGCATGATTTATGAATCGCAACTGGTTAAATAATTTAGGCCTAACCTTTTTGAAAGGAAGAGAGTAAGTGCCGTGTCACTTTATTGGGAAGGTGCTGCTCTAGAGGATGGGTAACATGGCTTAATGGAAGAAAAGGGGGAAGGCGCTGGGTTAGATGCACGATCGTAACCGGGTCAATTAATGCATCCTATCCACACGTATACTATTATCTTTTCCTCCCCTTCCTCTCATTTCTTGTCGTTCCGCAAGAGGAGATATCTAGATCCGGGAATAGGGAAGCTGTGTATGCACACACACTCTCCAGACATTGATCCAGACCAACTACAAAGCTGCCTAGGTAGTAGGAGTATCTTGTGAGTAGATAGTCATATTGATGATAAAGTTATTGAAAAAAAAAATTTAGCCATGGGCAGTAGATATATGACTACCTACCTAGGTAATTATGATGGGAATTAATTTATAAAAAAGTGAAGGACTACCAATGAACCCCTCGGCTATCTCTATGCTCTATAGCATTGCCCACTAGAAATCTCGCCCACGTCCATTTTGCATCAGGCATTCTTTGCCTTCGTTTGGATGCGTCTTCTAGTTATACTAGATGGTGTGGTGACTGAGGAGTTGAATCTGTCAGTCACAGAGCCCAGCTTCCTTGTGATAGTTGAATTTACCGTGAGTAAGGGCTTAGTCGCTATGTTTGATCGCGTGCTAAGTTTTGAAGCTAAGCAGGCTGTGGTGTCGAAGGGTATAGTAGCATAGTCCTCTGGTATATTGACATTTGATGTTTACACCCGAGTGCCTCGAATGCTTTGTTAAGGATTTCAATGAAGATAAGCAAAACCGGGATAAGAACAACGAGAATCTCTGAAACAACAGCGAGAAACTCGAAGATAACCTTGGGTTTTTGAGAACCTCGGTCACTTCAACAGTGTCTAAAATAATATAGAGGGCAATTTGGCTGCCAGGTAGAGCCATGCATATACATAAATGGTGGAAAGTCATGGGACAGTGCCACAAGTTCATGCCAACTTGGATCTTAGATCAAGAATCAGATCAGGAGCTCCTATAGTCGGCGCTGGCTATTAAAGTAGGGAAGTGAGGCTAAGGACACGGTGTTGGTTTGCTGTTTTGTCACCGCGAACCGAAAAGTATGTACACACAGGTATGGCAGTTCACAATATCAGGTCAGAAGTCAGACGCAATCTACCCCGACTGCATTACCGGCATATAACAGACAAAACACAGGATGAGTAATTTCCTAATAATGAGGATCCGTACGTGGTTATCGGAGTGGGCCGGCTGATAGGAGGTGTCACCAACACAAACGTGTGTACAAATAGAGGCTCGTTCAACTCTTCTCGCCTTAATTGCAGAGATGGCCGCTGGGGCATTGCTCAGAGCTCCATCCTTAAACCCTAGTCCTCTAGTCCTATACCATCGCTCCAATTTTACTGTTGGGTGGCTGGAATCTATGTCAGGGGCAGGTGGTGTTAGGGGGGGATATCATGGCTAGGGGCTACTCCTAGGGGGGTAGCTGGTGGCTCACAGGTGTATAAAGGGGGCTTCATCCCGCCATCTTCTAGCTAGAGAGACACATGGCATTATGGAGGAGCTTTGAGATTATTCTATTCTAGCCCTTAGTAGCCAGGTCACTGAATCGTATGGTCCATCACTCCGATCACTCCCCCGTGCCTGACAATCTATTAGTGTTACCGTTCTCAATAGTTTCAAGTAGTAGATAAATTGGGTATCGAAGGGCAAACCCCTAAAACATGAGATCTTACCGAAATCTGCTGCAGACGGCCGAGGTGCCGAGGGGTATACTAATATGTTCCCCTTATAAGCCGACGTTCTAGCGTTAGATCCGAGCGCTTCAAAGGCTTCGTTAAGTGTATCAATGAACTTCTTGTGACGTTCGTTTGCCTGAGCTAAGTCTGTATCTTGGCGGCCGTTGATGACTAGAGAATGCTGATGAAGAGAACAAAACCAAGAAAGGAACAACGAGAATAACTCGAAGATAATCTTGAATGTCTAAGAACATAGGTAGCTTGAATAGTGATTAAAACTATATAGAATGATAATGTATTTATATATTCTCCCTGACACAACCCCAACTTGGTCGCCTATATTACGTTGAAAGGTGACCAACTGAACCGAAGCAACTTCTCTATCCACACACCTACTCTGAATCTAACAGCGAGCTCTTTCTGGCTCCAATGGCTGATCTCTTGATTCAAGAGATAGGTGGCGATCTCTAAGCACTTTCATCTCGATTCGAACCGAAACTCGCAGGGTTTCTGGCTGTTATATGATCGTTTGTATGTCGGAATGCCTTACTGCTAGTTCTAGTCTAGCTCTGGGGCTCATTTTTCGGCGCTGTCGGGAGCTAGGTATCGTGGCATTATACCTTTGGGCTACACGCGAACGGGGCTCATAACTGTCGCAAAAGGCGTAGGCCCATACCGCACAAAAATGCGATAATGTCTGGGTGTATATTCTCCGGGACGCAATCTTTACTGTAATATGACTTAGAATCCATTAGCTTCAGTGTTCACAATAGTTTTAACTAGTAAAAATGAGGTGCTGTAGGTCGACCCCCAAAACTAGCTCCTAGAGTCTCAGATCTTACCGGAGTAATGAAAGGCTTTTAATTTTGAAGTTGTGTAGTGCGTGGTGTTGAGGGATATAGTAATATGATCCCCTGATACTTGGACATTCTATTCTTGCAGCCGAGTACCTCGTAGGCCTCGCTGAGTGTATTGATGAAGGATTGATGTCGTGTGTTGGCCTCATCTAAGTTTGGATCTTCACATGTTTCGGCGATCTGCATGTATTTCTCGTATGAAATACGTCTTGCATCTATCACTGACCTTAATAGAATACAAATCCAGAACGGTATACGGGTTGGATATCTGCCAACAAGACGAGATAAGGAGACAATTTGGTGCCCATTAATCGTGCTAGTTTTGATAATGGAGGCGTCGGTATGTTGGATATCGAGTTCCTTTATTTTAACTTCATTAGATGCTTCGATAATCCAATTGATTATCCTGCTAGTTCCATCCTTGTACGCGTAGTAGTGATGGTTAGTAGTTGTGTCAGTCATCTGCCAAAAATAGAGGTTAGCGATGTCGTATAAAACAGCATAATGGTAAGGAAGAAAGAAAATACTTTTTGGTGGATGACTTAGTTGATGGTATTCAATTGGCTAGTGCTGTGTAGACGTAAATTGTGAATGGTTGCGAGTTGCAAAATAGTGCACGAGAAAGGTAGTAGGAAGCATATGCTCCATGGTAACCTAGGTGTTCAGGACAATCTGGAAGGGTGCCAAAAATATCTACGTACCTGCCTGTACTCGCTCTTATCCCCCCCCTCCTTCCTTTACGATTTGGTCCATCACACTCGACTTCGCTCTCTTTGTCGGCACTATGGTAGATGCAGAAGATCGGCTGATTAACAACAGATGGATGTCGAGCTTAGCAATGTAACTGGCAAATGAAGTACTTCTCGAGCTACCTAATTCTAATCAGCAAAGGTACACGCTACCTAGGTACTATATGACACGAAGGAACCGAATAAGCGAATTCTAAAACTCGAATTGATTGTTAAAGTCATTTACTTACTTGGATGGGAATCGCAGGTACGTCGACCCAAGAGATGACAGTCTCAAACCCATCGTGCCATTGATTACTCAATAAATACCATAGATAATTGGTGCTCCCCTGTGAATACATTATAGCACCAGCCATCAAATTGAATAAGTGACGAGGCCGAATGCGCCGTATGCCAACGGAAATCGTAACGATACCGTATTCTAACGAGTGAGCTACTGGGTTATGTTAAGTAGTATATGCTGAGAGGTATCATTGGTGATGTTCTATGACCGCAATGGATGATGTAGAATTGAGGTTGCGAAAAGGTGAGTTGTCCATGGCAAGAAGGAGGTGGTTATTAGTGGGTCACGCGGACCCTAACAGACAGCTCCTTCCTTGCAAGAGTATAGTTCCTAGGAAGCCTACGAGAAACTCGTGTTACACCACAAAACATGTTAGAACGGTTAAATTTGCGTAGGTCGCAATATATATTGAACTAGACGAGTACGGAAGACAAGATTGAGACGTTCAGCTCGATAGTTGGAGGTAGGTTAGGTAGGATTAAGTTACTCCAAAGACAGCACGTCCTCATATTTATCCCTAGTAAGCTTGCTAACAACAATAAGTATTCATGTGTGATGGATTCAAATGAATGATTGCCTCTAGAATCATTCACCTAGGGGAGAAGCAAAACATTTCGGAAGTGAAGGAAGCTACCGAGGGCAGACTATTGCAAGCTGCTGCCCACTATGGCTAATAGGTTAAGCTAGAATATAAGATAGGACCAATATATCCCCGGTTTCTACGGTAAAAAATTGCGTTGCCCTTGCTTGATTTGGACCGGGACAATCTTTTACCTTTTTTCTCGGACTGGCCTGACGGCAACTAACTGCGGAGGTACATAAGCAACCACCTAAATTGCTATCAAACTCGTATCAATGTTTTACCCAAGTTGCAACCAGATTGAGAAATGAAATTGTCTCCGTGAGCCGGTTTGCCTAGAAATCGTAAAGTGGACAGCTCTATTCAGAAAACATTATTAGTTATCCCATCATAAGTACTCGCTAGTCAAAATAGGGTGACCGGTTACAACTTCATAGAGAAGCACTATTAAAATTGCGTACAATAACTGAATAGTGTCGAAATCGAACAAACCTGTCTCGCATTCTCTACAGTTAGTATTCAAGATGATTCGGTCCAGCTCTAAACCCCCACCTACGATTGTCTTTTCTAGTCTGTCACTGCGATATGTTTACGAATATGAATCATGAAAATGAAATAAAAGTTCATTGCGAAGGGAATTGAACGTTTAGAAGATTTTGGCCGAAGACTACAAGTGAGGTTATCGCAAGTAAAGGTTAGAAATACGCAATCTCTATCTAAGTCACGTTGTGTTGTATGAGAGACCGTACATTTCCAACTAATGCTAAGTTCAACCAACGATAACATTTTCATTCCACATTCTAGAAATAAATTTTCTATATAAGAAATATTTATCTTGTAAAAATATATCTAGGTAAGTCTAACTTATATTTCTCCGACGTTTCGCGGTAAGTATATCGCTGAGTGATTGAGTTGTGGTTTTTGGTGTCAAATTTGGGGGCCGAAATCTTTAGGCTTGTACTGTACCTAAATAAGAGCTGTGGAAGTTTCCATTACCCAATGACTCCAACTTTCAGGACTGCGTGGTAATAAGTTTCCGAGGCCTTATAAATACATGGAGCTGAAAATAGTAGAAAACCCGAGTAAGACATTATGGGCGGAGCGGAAATCATGTGTCACATCGGAAGCCGAGATCGTCGGCGTCGGCAGACGTTGAGATGAAGTGGCTTACAAAACGGGGTCACGTGACACGTCGCCGATTGGCCCCGATACAAATGTGGAATGATGAATTCATGTACTTAAGCCACAAATTACAATTCTCACGGAACGTAAGAAAATATCTCGCATTAAGTTATGAACCACGAGGGAATATTATGTTGAAACGACATTATGAAAAGTCCTGAGAAATGAATGAATGAATCAGCGTCAAACGAGCTGATGGGTTTTAATTTACCGCATCGAAGTTCTTGGCGATTCCTGTTGGCTCGTGCCACCTCCTTAAACCATGATCCCTGCCATGTTGTGGTTTAGTGCCCGATTGGGGCTGGTGCGGCTGGGCCTGGCCTGGGGTCGCAGAGGAGTTTTCGTCGAACTTCGAAGAACTTCACACATGGACGAAACCGCGAAATCTTGGTCTAATCAGCCCTAGCCAATTTTCTTCACGTTCAGCGAACACGTTGTAGCTGAGCATGCTCCATTGAGAGCTGCGTGGATTCAAAAGAAGGCTTTTTGCAGCATTCTAACGAAGAATGTCCCTAGCTTGAGGCGACAACAATCTAATCTTAAGGACTTTAGTTGGACTGGGCTTGGCTACCTTCATCTGCTCCATGTATGTAGTGCCCGTCGCTTCTAGTTGCACTGAAACGACAACGGTCCAACATGCCCAGGTGTTTGAGGGGTTATTATTGGCGATGCCTAGAGCCGCAAAAGGAGAGTCGGAACCCCCTGCACCATGCCTTTGGATGTCTCGGCAGTGGACAGTCAGCTCACCGGGGCCTTGGTGCTGACGATGCTCTCCAATTGAACTTGGTGTTGATCTTCTTCCACCTTCTTAGTCTTGCTTGTCAATTCTTGTCCGCCGAATCGTGTTCGCTGTGGCATTCCCTTTTCTCTCCTTTTCATTTCCTATTGGCATCCGACCGGTCGGCTCTCGGCAATCGTTCCTTAATTATTAATAATCGCTTCCGGCTGTGCCCCGAGTCTCGCGTTTTTTGTCGTTGCTGTCGTTCGTTGCCTTGTTCGGATATCCTAGAGGGATTTGCACGTTCATTTCATCCATTCACTCAGATCGTCGGGATAATTAAGACAGGCAGCAAGGAAGCTGCTGGACCAGTGACAGATCGACTAGCAACGACAGACCTATTCGAGGTTCAAAATTCAGCTTAATTGAGTTGCGGTGAATTCATGCCGTGATTCGGACGATAGCACCTCCAAAACTCCGATCCTGCCAGAAATGGCAGTCCGACTCATCTTCATCCTTCATCTGATAATAGGAGTTTATTGTCACGTCTCTGCTCTTGAGCGCCGCAATGACCACTACGTCACATTACCTGTCGTGCATTCCACGAACAAGAAGGTATTTTCAGACTTCGGGGATCGGCGGGCGATAACCACAGTGCCGCTGGCGAACAGGTCTGATGTAGCATATTACGCGCAATGTTCGTATACCCTCACTCATTTATAGCATCTCTTACTAAATTGTGGAAGTGAATATCGGTACACCGTCGCAACAGGTCTATGTCCAATTGGACACGGGCTCATTCGAGCTTTGGGTGAATCCCGATTGCTCTGATCTTCAAGGTTCTGCCGATGTTAGGTTTTGCCAGGCAGTAGGGCATTATGAACCATCTTCATCATCTTCTGCCACTCAGTTGGCTGGTACGAAGACACTGCGATACGGTATTGGCAGTGCCATGGTCCAGTATTTCACAGATGACATCGGCCTTGCCGGCACGAGTGAGTTTCTTACCTAGGTCTCATAATGGAAGTGTGAATCTGACCTTCTACTAGAATCGCAGCTGAAGGGAGTTCAGTTTGGTGTTGCCGTAGATACTATTGATGAGTTCGCCGGTATTCTGGGAATCGGCCACGGACTGAACATAACTACCACCTATCCGAATTTCATCGACGAATTAGAAGCCCAAGGAGTAACGATGACGAAAGCGTTCAGCTTGGCCCTCGGTAGCAAGGACGAGCAGGAAGGCGCTATCATCTTCGGTGGGTTGGACACCGGCAAGTTCACTGGCACCCTTAAAACGCTGCCCATTGTCGCCGCGGAGGATTCTCCCGATTTGGTTCAGCGGTACTGGGTAAACATGACCTCCTTATCCCTGACTCCCCCGAGTGGCAAGAGCAAGCAGTATGAGAACACCACGATGGCCGTGTTTCTGGACAGTGGCGCTACCCTCACTTTGCTGCCAACGAATCTAGCAAATTTGATCGCGGCGGACTTCGGTGCTGATTCCACGGACGCTAATGGATTCTATCCGGTCGACTGCTCTCTCAACGATTTGAACGGTACCCTCAATTTCGCTTTTGACGGCGTGACGATACGTGTGCCGTATAACGAGTTAGTCAGGGAGCTTCAAACAAGCTTTGGCACACAGTGCTTTCTGGGTATCAGTCCGAGCGATGATTTTATTCTCCTCGGTGACACTATGCTGCGTTCCGCTTATGGTGAGTTTGAGCTGTAGAGAGACCTATCAATTGCTGGAGTATTGACACCCCCTTCCCTTTTAGCTGTCTTCGACCAGACAAACAACGCCATTCACCTAGCCCAATACGTCAACTGTGGCACAAACGAGATGGAGATTACCGACGGGATGAACATGACGGCTATCAAGGGCCAATGCGACCCGCCGGCTTCTAAAAATGCAGCTTCCTCGTCAAGTAACGTCCCCTCTTCCACTCCCACTCCCACTCCCACACCCACACCCACTCCTACTCCTACTCCTACCCCTAGCGCGACTAGGACCGCAGGCGGCGCAGGCGGAACAGGAGCAGGGAATACTAACTCCCCTGGTGCAGGTACGGGTGCTGGTTCGGGTGTGCCGGCGGCGCAATCATCGAGTTCTCAAGTACTTGTTGGATGGTGGATGGGATTAATTGTGACAATAATCTGGGCTGCTCACTTGAGTTGAAGACTCGATGTAATTGTTTTCGGAAATGTGACGACATTGGATAAAATAAAACGCAACTATTTGGCAAGCCCTCTTTGATGATTCACCACGTTGTTAAGGTCCCAGTACTGTGGCTAGTGAATGATACTTGAGCTTCACCGCACGATGAAGGCTGTGTATCGAAAATGAAAAGGGGTAAAAGAAAATGAGAGAAACAGCCAATGGCGAGATTCGAACTCACCCTTGAGATCCTTTAAGATGAAGAGACTCATGTTATGAGCTGATTTAGCCACGTGGGCTTGCATGGTTCTTGAGACCTTGGGTTCCATCTTCTGCTGAGTGATGGTGTAGTCTCTCAGCTAGCCGTTAGCTCGAATAGGTATCAAGGTAGTCCTAGACTACAGCTACCATGGTATGAGTACAAAAACATATGATATATATATCACCGTAACAAGAAAACTATCGGCTGGACGGTCTCTACTGCTGGGACACAGGTGACGAGTCCCTAGATGGCTCAGTGGTAAAGACGTCCGGTCAGCAAAACTCCTCGGGTTTTTCGTAGGTTTTGGTTCGGGGTTCCTAAGGCTGAGCTTTTTGCTGTTTATTCTATTTTTTGCATGCTTATACTAATGTCCATTGCTTAGGGACTTGCAGATACGTGATGGTCCTTGTGGCGTTTTTCCTATGAGTGATTAGGCGTCTATGACAAGTAGAAACAACTAACTCGACTAGATCTACTAATGAACGGACATTAGATGTAATTCGCATACAGTCCTAAGATGCCTCTTCATGGCTAATACGATCGTCCGAAGGCTTTATACATCATTAAGGAGTGCGTGACATTTTGCATTTTCTACCATACGTCTTATTGGCTCTTTGATGCTCAGGTAGGCAGCCCTTCCCTACAAGCCCACACGTCAAATTGTCTCTATATCTCTCCGTTGTAGCTTGAGGATTTTCGTCTTCTACTTCTACCTGAGATGTCCGAGATTTCATATTAAGAACCGATTCTCTCAGCCTTGGTCCTTTATTTCTATACCAACCTAAAAATTCTAGGGAGCTCTCCGGGCTTTGATCAAAGTTTATCAAAGTTAGTTCTCGGAGATAAATAGAGTTTACAGCACTGAGGCTCGAATAAACTTTTGGAGCTCGTTAGCCGATCTGACGGGAGCAACTTGAATTAATTCGCCCCTTATCCCATCTACCCTCTCGTCATATATAACAATTCTTATACCACGTAGCTATTTTGCTAACCTAGAATCCTGCTTAGTAGCATCATAAGAGCCTATCTATTGGCATGTAATGCAGTACTTGCTTTATAGCCCTGACAACACTATCATACGAGGGATGCGGATTAGAAGCCGGTTTAATCTAGTGGCAACTGAGAAACGATCGGAGCTTGATCATAATGAAGCCGAAATGTTAAGAAACGAAATATTTGGTATCAATTGTGTAATCAACGTTGAAGTTGATGCTTTAGGTATGTACATACATCATAACTATAATAGCGAAAAAGAATTCTTCGAGCGGCAGATTCTACCGTACGCTCTGTGGTGCGGCGCATTTCTTCTCAAACCACTTAGCGAAGTTCGTCGAAGGAACATCGACGCCCCTCCAGAATATGTCGGAGGCCCATATGACAATAGGAAAGTACAGTGTGGTAGAGACAATGAAGCTTATGGCATAAGGCCAGAACCCCTCCTTGCCGATGTAAGCCCAGCACCCGTTAAGCAGCCACTTGCCAATCGTTCGATTTCCAAGGCCATGAACGAGGTAGAGCGCGAAGCTTATCCTCCCGAGATACCGGGCTGGTCGGGTAAGGAAGATGGCTTGGGCAGACGGCAAAAAGGCCATAGGGCCCACGACCAGCATGGCGCCAACAGCCAGCCAAAATCGGCGGCGGTAGGCAGTAAAGGGCCAAACATATTTGGACCACATGTAGCCCGGAGTTTCGGTATTGTGGTCTCGGGGATAACCACAAAGGAAAAGTCCGAGCACAATGGTAAGAATAAGCAAGATGTTGACTGTCTTCCTCCTTGATCGGTCTTTCGGCCTTTGTAGTAGCACTTCAAGCTCTGCTAGGGCCATGCCGGCGATGAAAAGAGCAATGTCCCACCGCTTGTGACCGAAGGAATGAGCCATGAGTAGCGTCTCGACGGCGAGCCGTACAGAAGTTCGGGTCTTGGCCAGTCCGACAATCATGAGGAAGACGACCATCGAGCCCCTAAATTCGACAGCGATGGACCATAGTTGGGGGTTGTAGAAGCCGGAGAAGTCCGCCGTCCAGTCCCACGGATTCGATTCCATGTCGAGGTACTCGAGGTACGAAGCTATGCCATGGTGGAACTTTTTGCCATCTACTTTCTTTGGCACGTGGACGATGTCAAGATACGCACACATGAACGCTAGCGTGCTGGATGCGAAGGCCGGGAGGAATAAGCGGATAGCCCGACGGAAAGTCAGGGAGGTCAGACTGCCGAATAGCTCATTGTACTCCTGGCGGTGCATCCGCTGAATATAGCGGTGGGACAGCACGAAGCCGGAGACGACAAAGAATACCGAGACCATGGCGGCGCCAGAGTAGATAAGCCGGACGAACGGTAGTAACCAGAAAGACGTGTTGTCCTTGTACCCCCATCCCGAGTTGACGGAGGGGTAGGGGATATGGGTCCAATGTAAGATGAAGACAATCAGAGACGCGACGCCGCGGACGCCGTCGAGATACTCGGTCGAGTGTGGCTTCCGTAACGGCGCGCCGGGCTTCTCAGATGCTTCGGGAGCCGGCGACCGCTTCCCCAGGAAGCTTGGCCTCATGAAAGCAAGACATTGCCAGAATATGGCCTGGGCGGAAAGTGAACGAATGTTATTTCCCAATCCGGTCGGCCACCTCGTGCGAGTTGACTCCGACGGTGATGTGGGTAGAAGTGATTCTTCATCCTCTCGGGATGAGTGACCTGGTAGATACATGGTCGCTGAGGTCTTGCTTGGTCGACGTTACTCGAACGACGCTTCACTGCCTCCCGCAAAACCTATGAGTTGGAAGAGATGAAGGGTGTGAAGGTGTCACTGTCCCCCTTTTAGTAAAACCCTTTTCTATCAACGAGATTTACCCTTCTTAACCTACGTAATGATTTTCCGGATTTTGATAAGCCGTTGTCATATCCTGGGGTTTAAGCCAAGACCCTAACCACGAAATGAGCTGCTAGGTCCGCGCGTTGGGCTTCTATCTCACGAAGTCTATTAAACAGCCACGGCAGATCGAATCTACAACGTCGCTAATCTCATTGCCACGAGGGAGTATATTCGGCGACCGCCAAGATGTGAATGTAATACCGAGTACAAGAACGAGCGTGTAGAACAAGACGAAGAACACCCACAGAAACCGCGGAGAAAGGTGGGAAAGAGAAATGATCTAGCAACAGAATCTAGATGTTGGATGTTGGATGTTGGAAGTTTAACCCAGCACATGCTAATTTTCCTACATTTTTTTAATGGAACGTCACGTAAGGGGACCCGGCATGAAGGTCTCGAGACAGATAGGAGACCGATATTCAGGATGACCCCCCAGATGAGGTGTCGCTGAATTGGTACGAACCTGAGTCGATCACCAAAAACACATATGCATGCCAAGTGAATGCCAAGACGGTCATCTCCAATCACACAGGCGGGCAGCCCGGATCTGCGATTTCAAGCCTTTCAAAAGGCTTAGCACGGCGTGGTGCCAAGACTCGTGGTGCAGCATGCCAAGCCGTCGCGGTGTCGCATCTAAGTCAAGCCCTTGAAGATACTTTGATGAGCCTATTAATCCGTAACGGGATTTCTTTTTCTTATACTGCCCTGAACATCAGTTATCAAGAGTTGACGATCATTCCTCGAATCAATTTAGCTCCTTCGCGATGCCCTTGCACACAACCGAATAGCAATACCCCATTGCCATAGTTAATAGCCCCTTTCGGAAGGTCTTTTGGAGGGGTTTCGCCGCACGCGACTTCAGACGTAAGGAGGTCTCAGTGTGGCACGTGTGCACTTCCTTAGAAGAGAAGGAGAAGAGACTTGTATTAGAGTTAAGCCGAGAACGCATCTCTTGAAGAACTGTTATCGCATCACAATGACGAGCGCATCTTCGACTCCAAGATCGAGGGAGTACAATATCTAGATTGTGCTAGGTAACGCAGATAACGGGAACGTACACAATCTGTCAAACGAAGTCGTTTTTGCGACTGCCGTGTCTGGTCGTTATAGGTGGACTTATAGGTGGACTGGGGCGATTGTGCGATCCAAGCTTGTAATTGGCGGATTCATCCCAAGCGCCTCATGTTACAGCAAGGGTTAGCTAACCCCAGCTGCCCCAGGTACTCTGATTCATGTCGACGTCGTTGGGTCCCTTTATCGTTACTCTCATGACGTGGGGTGGAAAAACTTGTCGACCTATTAGCTTGGCAAAACCAGGAAACCTGGATGGGAAGTTGGTTTCTATATCCCAGAAGTTGAGATCTTCGTCATGCATCTCGGCAGCTTTCCATTACCGTGGGCCTAACCATATGCAGGTCCCCATCGCCTCCCAATGAAGATGATTCGCCCGCTTTATGAAATTTAGGGGGTGGGAATGATAATGTAAGTCCGTCAGAGTAGGCAACTGGTCGCGTGTGGACGATCGTTTTCCTATACCGCTTAGTTGTTTGATATCTCTCCTACCTGAACTGCCGATTATGAAAGTGTCTCTTCAGCTAAACATGCAACCTTTGTGATACCATTCGCTCCAAGCTGATAACAGTCTTGAAAACTTCGACGTTGAGATTGGCTTTCGCAAGGTGACACCCCTACAAGCTATCCGGACCGAGCATGTGAAGACAGAGAAAGCACGCTATTCACGATCGTTACGTTACGACAACTCAGTTGTCATTCCACTCTTTTTTGGCACAAACACGACATAGAACTTCCCTAGGGGACACCGAGATTCTAGAAGGGGAAGGCTGCGGATACTAGTCACTCGTTTTTTTTGGACTGCAACGCAGATATATTCCGGAGTTCGGACAAGATAAGACGGATAAGTTGAGGTCGCCGTATCGTCTTTCAGGATGGTTTGGAAAGGCGCACACTTGAATATTCCTCCCCAGACTCAGAGCCCGATTGAATATTCCGTGGCCATGCTGTCGCCAAGAATACTACCGCGACTTTTCATAAAAGTGCCCAACTCTCCCATAGAACAAGGCACCTTCACATCACGGCGCATACGAAGGATAATATGTCTATTAGGCTTCCTGGGATTGATATGGGTCATGATAGACAAGAGATGGGAAGGAGTGCAGACAGAGGGACAGAATTATACCCCGCTCCAGATGATGCGGCACGCTGCGTTGGAAAGCAAGCCGTCGCAATGGGTTGGCGGTGGTGCCGTCATGATGACCCAGAGCAGTGTGGAAACAGAAGTACACGCCCCTCGGCCGGTGAAGGAGGAGAACACTCTCTATCATGTCCTGCCCGACGTCATTCGAATACCGTTCGAAGAGGCGACTCAGGATATCAAGTTAGACGGGTGGGAGGATGAATGGTTCTCATCTGGTCACTTCAATGCCGAGAAGAATGGACCGCTGGCTGAGCCGAAGATCGATTTTGTTTATAATTGGGTCAACGGATCCGACGAGGCGTTCAAAGATGTTCGCCATCCTTTCGAGCTTCAGTCACCCCTCAACGACCGAGAAGGGAAATGGATATCGGAGCACAGCATTAACAGATATCGCGATTGGGACGAGCTACGATACTCACTTCGCAGTCTCGATGTCTACGCCAAGGGGTTCCTTAACAAGATCCAGCTCCTCGTCAATTCGGTCGGCGGCGCTTCATACGAAAGGGACGGCAAGAACATGCGCCCTCAAAGGCCCAATTGGCTTAGAGATGACGCGAACACCAACCAGCACGTACAGGTCCTTAGTCACGAGTCATTCTTCCGCGAGCAAGAGAAGGAATGTCTGCCCACCTTCAACTCCCTTTCTATTGAATCCCAAATCTTCATGACGCCATCCTCGACGGACAACCTTGTCGCCTTATCCGACGACATGTTCCTAGGCATGCCGCACGCTGCTTCGGATTTCTACTCGCCCCTTTTCGGCCCTACCATGGGTTTCAAAGCCGATCACTACAACGTCAAGCACCTCGATAAAAACTCGATACCCTCGTTCGGCGAAAAGCCATTCGTTTACTACACTTCGTACCTCCTAAATCACCGCTTCGGTGAACGCAACCGTCACGTCCAGGCTCACTTCGGGCACTCCGTCTCTCGCAAGGTGATGGAAGAAGCAATGGCCTCCTTCCCGCAGCCCTCCGCCAAGGGCGCATGCGAGCGGTTCCGCGGTGAATCCAAATTCCAGATCTACCCCTGGTATGCTTCCTTCCACTACAGTATCGAGAGATTCAGAGAGGCCTTAATTTGGTCCTTCATCATGTCCCGTTCGGACGCCAACTCCGACGGCTACCTCGACTGGACGGAGCGACAACACCTTCTGGAAGCCATCGAGCCGGGTTGGCGCCAGCTTTCCACCAAGGACCCGTCCAAACCCGCCGCGCAGAGCCCCGACAGGGAGCGCATGTACTACAAGCTACCCGAGGTCCTCCAGAAGGCGGGGCTCCAGCCACCCAAGGTGAACGTGAACATCCTCTGGACCTCGCTCGACGGGCCCGAGACGATCCGCAACGTCAAATGCAACGGCTTCAGCGTGGACAAGTGCTTTGGCGACTCCTTCGCCTCGTCGCTCTCCGACTCCACGTCCTCCAACCCGGACTTCGCCGCCTCCAACATCTTCTCGCGGCTCTCGTACCAGCACCCGCAATGCGGCGACTGCCTGCTCAAGTTCCTCCTGGCATCGCAGCCGCGTGGTCTCGAACCGCTCCTCCCGCCCAAGGCCACGAAGCCGCACGACCGCGAGGTCATCGTCAAGGCGCTCAAGAAGTACCAGCACACGGTGGTGGACACGGACGCCATGAAGTTCGTCATGATCAAGGACGCGGAGCAGGCCGAGACCGAGCTGCTACAGCGCACGATCCGCAAGGGCAAGGTGTTCGGGCAGTGGTGTCTCAACGACGACGTCATGACGGAGAGCGCGCAGCAGGTCGGCCGCGTGCGCGACGTCATGAGCCAGGTCTTCGAGGGCCTGTGGCCCGGCCGAGGGCGCTGGGAGAAGGACGACGACGACTTGTAGCGCCGAGCGGGACGGGGCGGAGCATAACATCTTGGCATATCATGGAGATGGAGGCATAGCATATACATACATCTCAGGGGAGGAAACGCTGGCGTTGCCGCTTTATTTCATTACTGTATTTAATTTTTTAAGATACCACATATCGCGCTTCTGTACCTACCTACCTACATTCTCATCATGAATTGGAGATTACGCCGTTCAACAGGGCCAAGCGTCGACCAAGCCATCGTTCTATTCTAGTGGACTAGTAATCGTCAAGCCAACTCTCGTGGGTAACGAGACCACATGTAAAGTTCTCGCTCTCTAGCAGCTTAGGAACGCTTCCACTTGCCTTCACATCTTGGACATGTTCCAAGTCTCCCGTCGGCGGTCCAGTTATTCCTGTGTTCCTGCGAGGCATGTCACGCAAAGTGTAATGCAGGCCAAGAACATATGTCGTGTCGTGTCGATGCATGTCGTGCAAGGCGACGGTGTAGGACGCTGCTAAATCGAGATTTGTGCCCATCCTCGTCAGCAGTCTCAAAAAAGACGCGCTGTTAGTGTACAAGTGGGGACACGATGATGCATAAGATGGCGTGGCGAGTAGATCCTGATGCGAGGATTGGAGGATAAATTTCTTTCAGGGGTAGCCGATTTCTCATTCACAATATTGGCAAAATCACACCGAGTCAGCCCCCTAATTAAGAGAACTTGCATATTTGCAATCGAGGGTTGTGTATTGAGATTTATTCGCTATTAAGCCTGATATATTTGATTCGAGCTAGACGTACACGCGTTCCATCCCTCACGCTTTGCATTGATACTTCCAAGGATCATTCCAACATATAAAAAAACTAGACGCTATGGGTACTTATACTACCCAACGTTTCAATCTACGTGGTCTATTCAAATCCCTTTTTGCAGCCGAATCCAGAAAGCCAATATCTTTCCATCTCCGGATGTACTGCACTATCGAGTCGTTGCTGGTTCCGGTGCTTTCCCTAAGGGTTGGCGATAACTGTTGTGCTGGATCTGTAGATACGACTCTGCCCCCGGTATTAAAAAACCAAAATGCCTCGTAGTGGAAGGCCCTGAAGTTGTCCAAACAACCGGCTTGCGCAGCCTTATTCAGCCATTCATCGAGGGGAATGATTGCATTTTCCCTGATGCCTAGTTCCTTCGCCGCAATAGTGATGAAGTCTGAGCTTTGATGTCGAACCGGATTCTCGAAATGGATGATGCGTTCGTCCTCACTAAGTGGCCCAGGATGGAACAGAATCTCGAGCAGCGATCTCGCTGCTCGGTCAACGGGTAGCCACGACATGGTCTACGCCTTGTTAGCACTCACTATTTACAGGTTGACATCGAGGATGTGCGTTTGATACATACTCCTTGTAGCCGCGGGAGGGCTCCGATGGTTTGCGACACTTTTAATAGGGTCGGGATGTGTCCATTTGTCTTCCACGCCACGCCTGTCTCTTTTGGGCCACTGAGTTGTCCCATCCTCAGTACGATAGTTTCCACAGGAGAATCTGGATAACCCTTCCGTTGGTGTAAATCACCCGAAGGACAAGTCCGTGCAACTTTCTGCTCCCCTAGCCACTTACACTCCACGTAGTCTAAATCATACATCTCAGTTTTCGTCGGATAGCGCGGCCGGGGGTGTAGGCCTATATTGTTCGGATAACGTCCAACTGTAGCGATAGACGATGGGAAGATCATTTTGATCTTAACATCTGGGCGATTGCGCTGGGTTTCCAGTATCAATTCTAGCAACTTTTCGACTAGCAAGACGTGTGACCTGAAGATTTGCGATACGCGCTGGAAATCATCCGGCCACGCGAGATGGATGATGTGAGTGGCGGATTCGCAGGCGCGAGTGATATATGAAGGCTGGAGATGACGGTCAAGGAACTGATGGGTTTCATAGAAGGAATCCAAGGTGTAAAGTTCTAGGAATTGAATCTTGGCCCAGTCGTCATGGTCTATCACTATCCCAGCATCCGATAATGCATTTTGTTGGCTGGTCTTAGACGTGTGATCGGATATACCCAGGAAGTCGCCAGGTTGCAGGATATTAACACAAAAAATCGAACCGACTGAAGGATCCCGAGCAAGGCAATGCAGGACATGGCAGCCTAGATCACCCATAGATCCGGTGAGTAGAACGCATTTGGCCTCCTTCGACGGAGACACCGTCGGTACGCTGTCCATCTCGGGGTAGGGTCTGGTTGTTTTCAGAGTAGGTGATCAAGAACTGGGTATGAAAAGATGGGCTTAATAGGTAGCTAATGACACTTGACTCGAGTAGATCAAAGGTTTATATGCTGAAAAGAGAGCAGCTAATTTGATGAAGGATGGGTTTTAATAGACGAATATTGAAGAGGGTTGACGCTGCATAAATGTACCTGAGCACTAGAGGTCATTTTGGGTTTGACTTCCGCCCGCGCAGATGCATTGATGGATCGTGACAACCAAAGGTTATGAAATAAACTTCATTCCACCCCTGAGCGTTGCATTCGAAGAAGTTACCATATCCCCAATTACCATCTCGGCGTTCAACCTTGGATCGAAAGTGTCTTCCCCTGACACTGCGGCGTGGTTACCTATTTGAAAGCTGACATCCGCTAACCGAAGGCCTCCTTGAAAATTATGAGCCGAGCTGTGTTGAGTCCAGTCTTTTCCAGTCTTCTAGAGGAGATTCAGCCTCCTGAATATCAGACGAAACATCGAATATAGCTCCATTCCCTAAGCTACTGTCCACCGAGCCGGGTGTCCCTTTTTGATTCCGTTGTCCTATATTGTCTCGACAGTTTGGCTTGCAAGAGTCTCGTTCCGATGTAGTTTTGGAGACCGAGTGTCTCGAGGTGCCAGATGCTGGGATAGATATGGAAGCTCCCCTAGTGTAAACTCGGAGCCTGCAACACAGCTTTTGAACTATCTCCTTGCGCACCTAAATTACCGTACCCAAACTGGCGCCAAGAAAGTGGTCTCTATCTTTCGTCTTGTTTCCTTTCGTAGTCCCATATTGAGGTCCGAGTGCCGAATGACTCACGATGTCAATTCTCCAGTCAATCTTACGATTTGGAATGCGAGCCTCTGCTACAAGTTGGTTACTACCGAAGCCCCCAAAGTTGCATTTTGGGATTCATAGACATGGCCACCCTAACTCGGTCGAAAATGTCCAACAAAGTACCTCAGGTGCTTTGCTGCCTGACAAAAACTTCAGCATGGAGAACACGCCATTGGTAGGCAACTTAACTAGCAATCATTAATTAATACGACAACGTAAATAAATAAAAAATTAACAAAAAGTTGGCCGCCTAGGGAATCGAACCCCAAGGGCTAGCGATACACGTAGTGATACTAGCTAGACATACTGTCGCTGGTTGCTAATGTTGCTAGACCGCACCAGCTCGGCCATTCCTTTGTTGGTGATAAGGTCCGTCCAGAAAGTTCTAGCGGCATTTTTGCTTATATGTTTGTCGCCTTTGCTAGGTACCTAGTTTGGCTTAAGAGTCAGCGCGATGCCATAGCGTCGTGTAAGATTTCGATGATGGCGGGCTTGGTAAACTTTACTCAATAGAACCTCAGTGATAAGTCATAGCGCCCTTCAGACTGTAGTCAAAACAGATATGATGGAAGAAAAAAAAGGTGTGAAGAATAGGGGAGCTCACATTTCGATCGAGAAACTTCCACCCCTAGGCGGTCCAACTCTCGTAGTGTTCGCAGCATTAGGTGTCACGAATTAAATTGTCAAACGTCTAGTGGACCCTTTCCCCTTCTTCTCCTTTTAATGTAGTGGTGTATTGCACCCGCAAGGCCCAAAGAGCTACCTCATTATACCCTTCGACGAGAATATCGACACCGTCCACATCACTCAACGCAGACACTCCAACGCCGCAAACCCGTCCGTCCACCTCAAGCCGCCCATAACCAGCACCATAACCGCGAGCCCAGCGCCCACGCTCGCCGCGCCGTACACGTACGCGTGCTTGCGCCTTAGCGCCGCCAGCTCCGCGACCCAGGTGCTGACGGTAGTCAGGCAGCCGCAGAAGCCGTCCTCGACGCCCTGCAGGACCTGGCAGGCGACGGCGCCGCCGCCGAGCCGCGCGTGCGCCAGGTCCCACGCCGCGCCCAGGACCGCGGCGCCGGCGACGTTGACGGCGAACGTGCCCGGCGGGAACGCGGGCGCGCGCGCGTTCAGGCGCAGGCTCGCGTAGAAGCGCGCCAGACAGCCCAGCGGCGCGAAGACCAGCGCGAAGGTGGCGCGCCCGCGCCAGGTCTCCGCCGCGCCGGGGCGGGCGGAGCGGTCCGGCGGCAGCGCGCACAGCAGCGCGGCGCCGAGCCAGCAGCCCCAGGCGAGGACGACGGCGAGGCGGTCGAGGACCTTGCGCGTGAACCAGAACGGCAGCGAGGGCGTGATCGGCTCCAGCGCGAGCGCAAGCTGGGCGCCGACGAAGAGGCCCGAGAGGGAGAGGGAGACGGTGGTAATCGTGACAGCGAGCAGCGCCATGAACGAGTACCCGCCGCTGCGGGGGGTAGTGGCGGGCCCCGCGTCCGGCGCGAGCAGGTCGTTGGACAGCGCGAGGAAGACATCGCGGATGAACGACGAAAACGACGTAAACGAGCCGCAGAAGCCGGTCGCGAGGCCGATGTACAGCGGTATGGTCTTCTTGGTGGCCACGTGGGCCTTCTTCGCAGCCGCCAGGTCAACAGGCGTCCTCTCCGCGCTAGACCCGTTGGTGTTTACTTCGAGCCCGTTTTCCTTCGCCCGCAGGAGCTGCAGCTCGTACGTCGGCGTGCCCCACTCGTAGCGGAAGAGCATGCGGTCTTCGGCCAGAAAACCCAGGACTAGGCTGCCTGCGAAATTGGGCCACACGGAGCTGAAAGCGACGGGGGCGCCGGCGTAAAAGGTGAGAGCTTGCAGACCGAGACGGGCGAGCGTGCCCAGGATGGCGAAGAGGATCAGGTACGATATGGTGTATATCTCTGTCGCCAAGCGCGACACGTGTACCTCGTCCGTCTTCGGCTTCTCCGTCTCCCCCTCCTCGGCCCTGCGTTGCGCATCCTGGTGGCTCGAATACTCGCGCTCCAGAGCCCGCTCCTCCTCCAGCGAAGGGGTTGGACGCAAGCGGCGTCTGTCCGGACTCGGGATGGGTGCTATGTCCTCCAGCTCAGGCACGTTGACGTAAGAATCCGGGACGTCGTAATTGGATTGGGATCTGGAACCGCGACGCTGCCGCTGCCGTTTCTGGTCCTCGGCATGGGCCGGGACGGGACGGGCTGCATCCTCATCTCCTTTTACGTCATGCAGATTCTTGTACGACTCTGGCGCGTCGTAGTTTTGTGAGGACGACTGCGAGCGGTTGCCGTGCCGTGCCTTCTCCTGTCGTGACATGGAATTACTAGCCTGAGATTGGGTAGCTTGGCCCTGGGCGGGTGCTGCTTCATCTCGTTGAACAGCCGATTGTGACGGGTGGCTGGCAGATGGGGTGTGCGATCGGTTGTCCACCATCTCCACGTGCACTCCTATGAATTGTTCGAAAATACTGCAGAACGACCACTGAAACTAAGTAATCCTTCTACATCTCTCGTTGAAGGGGAGGGTCCCTGTGCTGAATGTCTACGCCGATGTCTTGAGAGATGGTGTATTGAGATCATCGTCGAGGTTGACGAGTTCTCATTCTCTTCTTGGCACGTGTTTTCAGCCATTCCAAAGCTCTTAGGTCATTACGGAATCATTAAATATCCCTCCCACTGTACAAACTAAAAACCGTATTCAACGTTACGGCGTAGTCCGTTGGTAATAAGCCTCCATAAATCTAGACACGCCTTAAACGGTAGTGGAGCTTTGTCTTATCTACTCCGTTATCAATAATGGATCCTAGCGCGCTTCCTCTATTATCATGGCGGGGACGTTTTTCCCTTAGCTGCCCCGCGTCGGGCTGGTCGGGACAGCTCCTATCAGCAAATAACCCTTATTGGGTGCTTGCCCGTTGCCCGTTATGCTTTCTGGCGCGGGCAGGTACTATCTCGTCCCCGTGCCAATGAGCGCATGCCGCATCTCTCGCATTAGGTACTCTGCCTACTCGCCTACTACTTGCGAGCTAAACGAGCTAAACCTCTACTCTGTAAGTCACAAGGCGCAGTGATCCGTCTTTTGGTAGAACTTGGCTACCTTTCCTATTCCATTCCAGTAGTGAGATCGATTTCACAGTCGTTCACTTCTGCTTGTCACTTAGAGCTACATAGAGATTAGGATCGTGCGGTATTCCTGTCTTGTCTTGTCCTTGTTACGAACTACACATTAGACACCCATACCTCTTCCGTTCCTCGTTAGCATCTTAAGCCGTTGCGGTAATACCGGGAGAGCCTAATCCACGATGTCGTTACCTTCCAACGTCCACGTCTCCCAGCACCCGTGCCTCATGGCCAAGCTGAGCCGTCTGCGGTCCAAGGGCACGGAATCGCGGGAGGTCAAGTCGCTGATCAACGAGATCTCCATGATCCTCGGGTGCGAGGCCCTAGCTACCGCATTGACTGCCGTGGAAGGGCCAAAGGTATACAGATATATCTCATATATTTCATATATTTCCCCTATCTTGAATCTACATTATTAGATAGGCATATAAATGGTGTTAACACAGCATACTTCACCTAGGGCGAGACCCCGATCGGGTTCGAGTACACCACCACCACGGTACGGCCGGGAGAGTTGTCCATAGTGCCGATCCTTAGGTCGGGTCTGGGCATGGTAGAAGGTTCGCACCACCACCACCCGTACAAACAGCCATAAGAAGAACAAACCGTGGACCTAACACATGTATGATGAAAAGCGATACAAGCCATCCTCCCCGAGCCCGTCCCCGTGCACCACCTGGGCCTGTACCGCGAGCCCAGCACCCTCGAGCCCGTCGAGTACTACAACAACCTGCCGCACCACATCCCCTCCTCGGCCAGCGAGCACGGCACCAACGCCGCCAGCCTTGCCATCGTAGTCGACCCTGTCATCGCCACCGGTGGAACCTGCGTCGCAGCCATCCAGACCCTAAAGGAGTGGGGTGTCAAGAAGGTCATAGTCCTGTCCGTCATCGCAGCCGCGGAGGGCATCAAGCGCGCGGCCGAGGAGTGGCCCGAGGACGTCGAGATATGGGTGGCCGGCGTCGACGCGGAGCTCACGCCGAACGGCATGCTGAAGCCCGGCGTAGGAGATGTGGGCGATCGCTTATTCTTGACTATAGGAAAGTGAGGACACTAGGGTTAAGTCTACGTAAGGTATGGAACGGGCACCAGTTAGACTAGATCCGTAGCTGATGAATGCTACGAGAGGAAAGGTCTCATCGTGTAATGGGATTGAGTTTGTATTCAGTGCTAGCCTATAACATAGACAAAATACCGGATAGTGAGGCCAATGATCACAGGGGCTCGTATCGCTCCTCGTCCACTGTTGTGCAGTTTTTCCAGCAATCCTCCACCCATTGTTGCGTGACTACCCTGGGAACAGGCGTCCGGGAGCTGATGATCGAACGCACTTCCGCTGCTCGCCCCATCTCCCCTGCCTCGCCGCCGCTCATGATGACTACATGCGTGATACTCGTGTCATCCAGCTCGTCGATCACCGCTCCGCCTCCATATTTGATCCAATTCTTCAGCTTGAGGCACGATACAGAAGAGACGTCGTCCGTTGTCGCGAAGTGCACCTGTGCGCCCCTAAAGATGTAGCTCCTCAAGTTGCCTATGTCGTGGCCGTGCTCGGTTAGCTCATCAAGAAACCTCTGCTTGTCAAAAGGCTCCCCGAATACATCCTCTCTCTTTGGCATAGTCCTAAGTAGCTGCCTTAGTTCCTTGATGTCCAGATCTCGAGCGTAACTATCGCCGAAATCGTCGACATGCTCGTCAGCAAGCTGTCTTGTCAACTCCGTGGCATGGAACAGATGCCCGGTCTCCAGAGGTAAAAGGAAATCATTGTCTCGTTGCGCCAGGCAGTCTAGGATCCACTTCGGCTTGATGATATCCACATCGCCAGCCTTCATCATACTAGCCACCTTGACCACCTTCTTTTCGGCAACGAGGATCATGTCCGTCCCAGGGATAGCTCTTTGGGAGACCTTGCCGCCGTTCTCCTTGATCATTGTTTCGAGCTGCGTCTTCGATTTCTTCACCGGAACCGTGCAGTCCGTCAAGATGCAGAACTCTAGCCCCTCGAAAACCTTGGTCTTGGGTCCCTCAAATACGGCAGGGGTATTAGCATCCTGACCCGCAATCACGATATCCTTCTTTGTTCGCTTGGTGACCCGTCGCCTGCGAGACTCCATCTTCATATCCTTCTCCTCGTTCTCCTTCTCGGCGCGGGCCTTCATGTCGAGAAACCCCTGAAAATCCGGACACGAGTCCCAGCTCCGGTCAAGTCGCGTGCCTTTAAATCGGGGAAATCGCAGCGTAATACCCCTAGCAAACTGATCCGATTCACCCGCGCTAGCCGCCTTGACGGAGATGACGAGGGACTCGCTTGGCCGAATCCACATGTCAGGTCTAAGAATCTGCTGTTTCTCTCCGCCGGCAAGCTGGATGTACCTGCTCGGCGGCTTCTTCGGGTCCCAGGGCTTCCATTTTCCTTCCGTATGATGTCGAATTTCTGCAAGATCTTCGGCACGGAAACCGCCGCCGACTTTTAAGAAACTGAAGCACGTTTCCGAGTTGATTACTCCTTTTCCGGTTTTGATATCGTATTCCGAGGCGCGAAGACCTCCAAGAAAGGACCCTAGTATGCCACCACGATGACCAGCTCCGTAGTATCCGCCAATTATTATCACCTCCACGGACTCGCCAAAGCCAGCCATGTATTCCGGCTTGACTTTGACCCAGTTTTCATTGCGCTCATTGTGGTGGTACGACGAACGCGGATTCTTGATGACCAATCCCTCCGAGGCATCGGAGACGATCTTTCGAAGCATGGGCTCGATGACGTCCGCCGATGTTGCCTTTTCGTACTTGTGAACCTCGAGCCGATATGGCACACCACAGACCGCTTTCTCGAGTGCCTTCCGCCGATCTCGTAAGGTGTATTGCGCCAAGGGCTGGTCGTTCAGGTAGAGAATGTCAAAGACTCGAAGCACCGGACGGGGCGCATTATCCTTGTGAGGATTACGCTGTTCCGCAATCGCCGCTGTTTTCAGAGTGCCAAATTTCAATACCTTGTCAAGTTCTGGATCCCATACAACCATCTCGCCATCCAGGATGATATTTCGTACCCCGGGAGCAAAGGCATTTTTGAGGTGGCGCGTTAGTGAGGAGTTTTCGTCTTCGAAGCTCTCGCCGTAGAGGTAGGTGTAATCTTTGGCTTTTCTCGACCAGAAGCGGAATTTCTTGCCACCAGGAACATTATCATCTTCCACCATGTGTAATTGCATCCGCTCACCATCCAGTTTCTCTTCGATCCAGAACTCTTCGTCGCCTTCCACCCGATTGGTCGAATTCAGCTTGTCGACCATCTTTTGGAATGAAGAGGTCATCTGGTACTGGCAAAGCATGGGTTGAAAGCATTGCATCAACCCGACGTTGGTCTGACCATCCGTGAGACGGAACTTGGGGTCGTAGAGGTCCCAACAGACTTGGCGAAGACTCGAGGATACACTGAATAGATCCTGAGCATCGGGATGCCATACGTCCAGGAATGTCCTCTCCGTAGCCCCTACTTTCATATCCTTCAGGATGATACGGATGAGCCACTTCAATTCTTCGGCGTTCATACGCTGGTAGAACGTTTCGAAGATGGGTAGCTGTTGGCTTTCGCCAGATGCGGCAGCCAGCTTGTCGAGCATTTCGTTGACGTCGGCGATGCGCATATCTCCCGGTCCCACGCGCATAGGCCTTTTGGATAATACGTAGAAGCATATTCCAGCAAAGTCTCCTGCAGCACGAATGGCAGCCGGTTTGCGCGGGTTCTTCCAATGAAGGATAGCATCGGCATCTTCGGAGTCTCTGTTGATTCTCATCAATTTCACGAGTAGCTTCCCGATGTTGCTCTCCTTCAGTCCGTACATCCCCCTGTCACGATCCGAGTTGGGCAGGATCAGACGCATGGCCGGGTAGAAGTCGTTGCCGACCTCGGATCGCCATTTCGACATGAAGCGCTCGATGACATTGCGATTGTACTCCTTTGGAGAGAGCTTACTACGCCCAGGTCCAACTTTGGAGCGTGCAATCTTGCTGCCAGGTTGCTTCTTGTTCTCACTGAGAGGGTTGAATAGGCCTTTGAACAATTCTGAAAAGAGAAATGTTGTGGAGTGGTTCTTTGGTCGGTTTGGGTATCTCGATAGCAGGTCAGTTGATGGTGAGCCTCACGGATGTCAGTTACATGTCACTTACCTGGCGTCTAGCTCCTCGAGTGTTTGCCCTTGTGTGGTATATTGGCGACGTTCCTCCTCCTCGGCGCCCTCCTCGCGTATTTTCTCACGTCTTTGACTCATTGTGCATGTGGTTTTAGTGGTAGACAGGTTGTTGAGTTGACAGTTTAGACGTTAGCTGTCTAACGGTGATGTTATTTGCTTTGTCACATTGCGTTGGCACAAGGAGCTGCCTAGATCAATTGTGCTTGGCGCAAGATTACGAGAACAGGTGACTTTAATATTCACTGGCATAAAGTTGTCTATTCAACTTTTGTGTTTCGGTAGTAATAGAATTTATTTGTGAAGCATTGAAGGTTAGTAGCCTAGAGGTGGTGTTCTGCCTGGTGAAGAGTACATAATTGGTACAGTGTGACGTATTCTTGCGCATCCGTTACGGAGGTAACAGACGTACTAACTGCAACGGAATTGTGTGACTCTAAAGACTAAATCAGCTGTGAGTGGCCAATGCATTGTGTTGCATGGGTTTAAATTTCAGCTAGTGTGGGGTCTACCGTCCACGAATCTGTACCTTAATCAACGCGCTCTCACCTTCCCAAGACGCGACCTCGATTGCTTTGATAAGTGTTGATAGGACCCGCGTACCCATTAATTCAAGGCAGGGACGGTTTATCCAATGTTGTGTCTTACCAAACACTTGGACAAATTCTATTTTCTTTTTTTACTTCCATTAATCCTTAATTGACCTCGGGGATTTAGCCAGTCCCAAACAAGGACCACTGTATGACTGCTGGTCTTCTTCGACTCCTGCCTTCAAGACCCTTACCTTTTCGCGCTCGACACTCGTTTTTACGTCTACATTCTCATGCATTCGCGCACATCTCAACTTATCCACCCGACATCATGTTATCTAGGGCTGTAGATAAAGCCAAGAAGGAGTCTGCCACGGCAGCTCCCTCCAAGGCCGACCTCGCGAAGCAATTGTTCCCATCGAGTAGTCCTACTGCTCACGATGGAAACATTCAGCAATTGTTTTCTGCCAACAAGGGTCGTGCCAACAAGTCATCGTCCAGCACCGGCTGGGGGTCTTCGAAGGCAGCAGGTCAAGATCCGTTACAACCTAGATCCGATAATCCACAACCTCCTCGTCGTCAATTCAAACCTGTCTCTTCCACTATGTCGAACCCTACCAACCGATCCAACAGTCTTGTATCCCTTTGTAGCAACGCTGGATCCTTTCAAGATACACCCGCGTCTAGCGTTGTTCCTTCTCTAAGCAAGACAAGTTCCGAGGCCTTCTTTGCAGACGAGGACTTTAGCGACGATAACACGTTAGAGTTGGACATGGAGTACCAGATGCCCAATTCCCTCCCTCCTCCGCCTATCCCACCAAAGCCTCGTACTGCTCCGACAACACAACGACAGCCTAGCAGCCAAGTACAAGTGCCTTGGTCTTCGTCGCCAGCCGAGCATCTGTATCCTCCTACCAATCCCGAGAAGAAATCCTTGAAGCGCAATTCGGGGGATGATGTCCCGCGACCTGGTCCACCTCCCGCAAAGAAGAGGAGTCTCCCTAAGACTTGGAGGGAGGAAGCTACGTCAGTGGACGAACTTGATGAGAAGAAGATGATGGCTACTCCAGCGTCCAAGAAAAAGGGTGATGTTCCGTGGGAAACGACACAGAGCGCCATCAAGGAGCGGAGAAAGCAGCTCAAGGATCGAAACAAAAAGTCGGAACCCGAATCTGGAATGCCTACCGAAGAGATGCGCGCCGTCGCAGAAGATCATGCTAAGCGAAAGGCCAAGAACTCTGCTATATCTTTGAGTTCCGAGCAACAACACGTAATCGATCTGGTTCTCAATAAGAAGCAGAGCGTATTCTTTACTGGTCCCGCAGGTACTGGTAAATCCGTCTTGATGCGAGCGCTTATCGCCGAGTTGAAGAAGAAATGGGCTCGCGATCCGGAACGTATCAGTGTCACCGCCTCTACCGGCCTTGCTGCTTGCAATATCGGAGGCCAGACTCTTCACAGTTTTGCCGGCATCGGTCTCGGCAAGGAAGATGTCCCATCGCTGGTCAAGAAGATTCGTCGCAATGCCAAGGCCAAGAACAGATGGCTCCGAACTCATACCCTTATCATTGATGAAGTCTCCATGGTTGATGGTGATCTCTTTGATAAACTCTCACAGATAGCGCGCACTATTCGAAACAACGGTCGTTCGTGGGGTGGAATCCAATTGGTCATCACAGGTGACTTCTTCCAGCTACCTCCCGTTCCTGATGGAGGCAAGAAGGATGTCAAATTCGCCTTTGAGGCTGCGACGTGGGACACGTCTATCGATCACACTATCGGATTGACTCAGGTTTTCCGTCAAAAAGATCCTCGTAAGTCCTGCATCAAACCGTCCCCATGCTACTGAATCACGTGGCTAACATTGATAGACTTCGCAAATATGTTGAATGAGATGCGTCTCGGCAAAATCAGCGACGACACCGTCAAGACATTCAAGGATCTGTCGCGACCATTAAGTTTCGACGATGGTCTAGATGTGACTGAATTGTACTAACTTCCCGATCTTAATGAGTATGGGTAATCTGTGCTAACATATATTTTAGGTTTCCCACTCGTCAGGAGGTCGACAGATCCAACGAATCTCGATTGCGCAATCTACCTGGAGCTGTATACCGTTACGAGGCTGCTGATGTAGGTGATCCTAATCAGCGAGATAGGTTACTTTCAAATATGATGGCCCCTAAGTCTATCGACTTGAAGAAGGGTGCGCAAGTAATGTTGATCAAGAACATGGACGATACGCTTGTGAATGGCTCCCTGGGCAAAGTCGTCGGATTCATGAATGAAGCCACCTTCGAGATCTGGGGTGCTCGCGAAGCAGAGGTCGACTCTGTCGAGGATGGTGAGGCGGACGCCCGCTCGAAACAGAAGATCAAGTCATTCAGTCGTGACATCGAAGGCATCAAAGACTCTAAAGAGTATCCAATTGTTCGCTTCACGGCGACGGACGGAACTCATCGAATCCTCCTATGCAATACGGAGGACTGGAAAGTCGAACTACCTAACGGCGAGGTCCAAGCGTCACGCAAACAGCTACCCCTCATCCTTGCTTGGGCTCTGTCCATCCACAAGGCCCAGGGCCAGACCTTGGAAAGAGTCAAGGTCGACCTTGGAAAGGTGTTCGAGAAGGGACAGGCGTACGTGGCGCTCAGTCGAGCCGTCAGTAAGCAGGGGCTCCAGGTGCTGCGATTTGACAAGAGCAAGGTCATGGCCCACCCGCGCGTCATCCAGTTCTACAACAAGCTCTACAGCGCGGAGACGGCTATCAAGACCAAGAAGCCCTCTACAATAACGGACTTTGCGTACAAGGGCGCGTCCAAGGCGGCTGCGAAGAAAAACACGGGCGTGATTGACCTGGACGACGATGAGGAAGCCATGGCGGCGCAGTATTATTAGGGTCAGGGACACTAGCATGTTATGGAGTTGCACGTTTGAGATGATGTCGTTCGGACTTTAGGGGCATATTGCATTTTTGACTGATTTGCTGCCTTTGCCTGTCAGGGGTGGAGGTAGAAGCAACGAGTCGGACGTATCCATTGTACCATAGTGGCATTCTTAGGGAAGAGCCGCTCTCTAGTGAGTACCCGCAGCTAAGCAACTTAATTCGAGCTGCCCGTTGAGGCTCGATTATAAGAAGCTTTTCCCAAGGCAATCAGAATTTTTTTAAACATGCTATCTGCATTACATTGGACCGTTGTTACCTCCTTCCTATTGCTGAAGAAGTAGGCTGATTGACCACTAAGAGGTAGGCAGCTTTTCTTCTGGGCATCTAGTACCAGTATGGGAGAAAATAAACAGACAACAAACAAGCACAATGCCTCTAATATGACAGCCGTGAGTGTGGAAATTCACACCACATCTACCTATGTGTCAAGCCACTGACAAGATACCTTATTATCGAGATGAGTTCAAGCCTGATCGCAACATGGTGAAGCCACCATGAAGATGGAAATAGCCCTAAGAATGAGAACTCAGAGGCATCATGATCGCAGCAGAGCCCTCTATTGATGCCACCACCATCTCATCACGCAACCCCGTTGTCAACGCGATCTCACATCCCAGCAGTAAAGTTGGATGATGAAGGAAGGTGGGAGCGGATGTCCTAAAATGGGAGCGACGTCAGTGTCATGCTTGCTTGATATATGCGAAACTCTTTTCCCACCAACTTGCGTATTGTATACATGTATAACTTACCTAGGTTTGAAGGAAATAGGTACATGTAGTTTGAATATTTAACATTCAGTTAGGTAGATATTACCCCTTCAATATACCCCGATTCAAGTTCATCGGGTACCTATGTGCAAAGATCCGTCACTGGATCTGTGATGTTAACCACTTCTGTTAGAGACTACATCATTCCAGGTATCCCCCAAGACACTGAACAGGGTCTTTTTTAGCCCCCAGCTACCTATCTACCTAGTTGTCCCTACTGCTCCTGTTCAGTGTCTCGCGGAATA
This sequence comes from Hypoxylon fuscum, assembly GCA_022578945.1. Taxonomy (NCBI): domain Eukaryota; kingdom Fungi; phylum Ascomycota; class Sordariomycetes; order Xylariales; family Hypoxylaceae; genus Hypoxylon; species Hypoxylon fuscum. Next base: position 85,003 of record MU399864.1, on the reverse strand, counting down.
CTACGGATGAACTCGCTCTACCTGCGCCGCCCTCTAATCCATCTATCACGATATGGAGTATCGTGAGCTTAGAAGTTGAGTGCAAGATCTCTATTAAGTGTAAGAATCTAAGTTCTATGTATGGCGCTCTCGGAGAGAGAGCGCTCTTTTATGCACTCTTTTAGTTGCTTACGTAATAACCGGAGCAGAGCTCCGAGTGTCACCTGACACTCTACCTGAATAGCTTCAATCTCGTGACACCATCATAAAACCGGCCTAGATTATGCAGATATTTGATGTCTTGATGCCGGAAGGTCTGTTTGTTTCTAGAATCGACTGTCTCGACGAACTCATAGAAATCTCCTTGATCCATTCTTGCACCATCTTTGACCATTCGTCCAGCTGTTTTGAGCAACGGTTGACCAAGGACAGCTGCTTCAAACAATGGTGGAACGTATTGCTCCTGGTCTCGGCCTCTTAGAAGAGCTGCCCAGGTAATGTGCATTGGAATGCCATACTCCAGAAGGACATATTCCATCGTACCGTCGAGATGCCGATCAGTCCCATTTAGATGTGCCGATATATAGGTGTTAAGATCTTCGCAAGAGTTGTGAGGTTCAAGGGTCCTGAGGATGACGACCGCCAACCTAACGAACCCGAGTTTCAAATTATTGGATCTTTGAATATATGTTTTGGCGGATTCGTCATTATACCATGTCACCCTACGCACGTTTCGTATAGCAAGTACAGCGGTAGAGTAAGCACGAAGAACCTGCACGAGCGTCTCTGCCAATTCGTGACGTGCCTGGGCTTGCTGACATTTCTGATGCTGGAGAAGTGTCTCCATAAGATCAACACATTTCATTTTAGAGTAGTACCCCTGGATGAAGGTGGCAGCATAGTCAAGAGAGTTCTCATCCGAGTCCCACGGCTGAGCCTCTGATAGGAAGCCTTGTATTTTACTTCTACACAAGAGCGAAATGTGAACAAGAGTTTTATCGATAAGTTCGGCCGAATCAGTAAGAGGGTGGGCAACTTGTGTTTCGGTTGAGTGCACTGCGAAGCCTAAAACGTCACAGAAGCCCTCGAGACTTATTGGCACCCCGTCAAGAGCAACTTGCAACGGTGTTACATTGTTAGAATCGTGTTTTGCGCCTGGTCTTCGTACTGTTGATGGGAGAAGAAGCCTTAAGTTCCCATGAACATCCACGTCGGTGTAGTCAAATAGAAACTCTATACCTTTGGTATCTTGAGCATCAACAGAATGTTGGAAGACCCGTTTTCTACGCACATACGAGCTGAATTCATCGTTGGCATCGGTCCGTTCGACTATGTGCTTCGCCGAAACCCAGTCTCGCAACTGTGCACACCGAACCAAGAGTTTGACATCCAGCATGGCCAGATCGGGGTTGCCATGAAGTAAGAGCCGCACTATTTTCTGCCGAGGGAGAGACAGTGAATGCAGAGCAGCCAGAAGCAGTTCGTTTAAAGAAAAATGCGTCTTCGCATGGGGTAATAGTGTCTCTGCCATGACATAGTCTCCCCTCTTGCATGCAGAGTGCAATAAGTTCTCGTATAGCGATAACACATCCAGCTGTCTTAGAATCGCGAGACTCGCAATCTTCTCGAAAGGGTTAAAAAATTGCAAATTGATGAAATGTCTTGATGCGTGCAAGCCATAATATAATTGACTTGGCGTCAGTGGTGGAACGTTCGTACAACCTCGAAAGTGGTAATAGGAGAGGAATAAATCCTCCTTTTCCTGAAACATCTTTCGCCATATTAATAATAAGGCTTGCTCGTGATAATGTGCATCCACCTTTGCCCCACGGCCAATCAGAAATCTGACAGTTCGGAAGTCGTCGTTCCTGTATGCTGTTTCTACAAGAGCTTCTTTAGACTTGTCAAACCGACCGAACGGCTGTCGGTGTAAGATCCAACGGATGGTACCGTAATCATTGAGTCCCATATTCCTCGCAAGTGCAATGTATTCATCAAGGGTATATCCACACATTTGGAGGAGCCAGTCTGTCAAAGAGCTGGCTTTGAATACTGTCGAGATCCGAAGGAGCCTCTCGCACATTGTGAGGCTGAACCTTGGTGGATGCGTAGTACCTTGAAAACTTGTAAGGTACGGAATGACACTACACATCGCCTTTATTCCGTACCGGCTACGCAGCTCCAGTGAGAGGAGCGATACATGAGAATGGTATATAGCCCAGGTCACACGAGGAGCCAGCTTCCATACTACTCCCAGCACAGCATCATCCTCCATTTCATGCGGGATAGGCTCACCTGAGCTCCACGGAAGATGAGAAAACCGTGGATTACTTAGCAAGCGCCTCCAAAGAAGGTATGATGTGCAGTGTTGGTTGATCGTCCGAGTGTGTTGAAGCCAGTTATCAGAGGCATAGCGAAGGAAATGAAAGTCTTCTCCGGCATGCTGTTTGTGACGATAGATGTTACTCGCATGCGCGAGACTGTGTCTGATGTCCTGGTTTATTTGTGATTGTGGTTGTAAAAACGACAGTGCTATTTGTCCAATGGTGCCCCGAGGTTGTAGAACATTTTGTAAGATCGTTTTGGATACATGGCGGGTATGGAACTTGGAAACAAGTTTAGTTGAAACGCGTTGCTCAAATACACCGTAATTGAGGTAAGTCACTGTAATGTCGCCCAAATATGAATCCGCCTCCTCTGTAGTAAAGTGCCACCTGCGAGAATCGTCAACATTTCCGAGGAGGAACTGCACAACACTTTGGTGTATCAGTCCGACTGTCTCATCTTCCTCGTCGGTTGTAAGGAGGCTTCCACAACAGTTCAAAGCCGTATACGCATTGTTGATCATCAATCCTGGTTCCCAGGATGTGTCTCCTGGAATTACGCTCAAGGCCTCGCGAATCTCGGCTATTGTCAAAGGTCGATATGCCCCAACTAATATCCTTAGGATATCTCGCTGATAACACCTCCCGGGCTGTTTGGATCTTGCTAAAATACGGCTGAATGTAGCGGAAAGGCCCTTCGGTAAGTCATTCAGGACTCGGCGAATAGATTCGTCGGTTTTTTCTATGCATATAGAATCGATCTGAAGGACTACCCAGAGGAACCTAATACTATCAGAAGAGTTATATAAACAGAATAGGGAGTAAACAATCTCACATTCCATCGGCACCTTGCAGGAGAGCATCTCGGATACTAATGATAAGCCCCGGATCACCAAGCGAAAGATCTCTAGCTTCAACTCGACGACGAAGCTCCGAGGTGATAAAATCTTGAAGGTCGGGATTATCGTCAGGAACCATCATTTCTAGATGGTCCCATTTAATGAACCTCCGCTCTGGGTCACCAACTTGCGTTCTATAGGATATTATACTCCTACAGCATTGGCGAAGCTGAAAAAGCCCTTGCATTACCAATGAGACTTCATCGTTCTCGCATTCATCAACGCCGTCGAGGACGACGTAGACCGTGTGGTGTCCATTTTGACGCTGCAGTACAGCTTGCAATATCTCCATAACCTTATCTAGGTTCAAGACAGGAATAAATTCTGTGAAGATACTATCCATGGTGTCGACACTGACATATCTTTGAAGGATTTGCCGGGCCAAAGAGCCAAGTATCGTTCTAGCTCTCAAGCTCTCTGGGTAATCTCGACGGCAGAAGAAATATAACACCAAGTAATCCGTGTTGGATAGGTTGAGATCATCGACAATGTTTGCCAGGATTACTGACTTGCCCGAGCCTACTTTACCGGATAGGAGCAGCGTGGAAGAATTATTATCATCCTTCCATTGCCTGTAGTTCGGTAAGTTGACGAAGACAGAAGCAGATCCACGTTTGCGAGTCTGTTTCCATGGCGTCTCGTGGTCAAATGATGACAGGGCCGATAGCCACCGGATTCTTTTATCCATCTGTCGGTAATGGCTATTCGACTTATTGGCAAAAGATAGCCAGGATCTGAAGTCTTCGTTTTTTCGAGCCTCTTGCTCATTAGTCTGGGCATTAAGGAACGTGGCTTCGTCTTTAATGCATTGAGCCCAACGCTGAAGTTCTTCTTCCGCAACTCGAAGTTTCGAATCGTTCAACAATGAAGTAATCTGACCAATAGCCGACTTCTTACTAAAGTTGAGAAAGTGCTGACATATCTGCACTATAGAAATAAAGTATTTCATCAAGCATTCTTGTATGCGACGAGACCGTCTATACAGTAGGGCCAGTGCCTGGTATCGCGGAGAGGAACGTCCAATGCTCATGAAAAGCATTGACATCTTCTCCAAAGTCGCAGAAGATGTAGTCATTAACTATGAAGAGGATTAGCTATCGTTTACCTAGAAAGGGATTCGAATACAACAAACCAATATGCTCATCCTTACTAGAGCCCAAACTCCGCAAGCAATGAGATTTTGAGTGCCGCCAAGAACAACGTCTCCCAAGGCGGCGAACTGTTGTACCGTATGTAGAATAGACGTAAATCGAGGTCCATAGCATCTTCCTGGACCGAATCTCTTCTTAACCTCAAGGTCAATCTCTGCGGTCATTCGCATAACATCATTGACCTGGGGGCATGTAGATTCGGCTTGAGATCTCAGGCGTTTGAATCGAGACTTTTGCTCACCCGAAAGCGAGGATTCAAACTCTGATACTGCTTGAGCAAGTCGAATCTCCGGCTTCAACTCTAAAGCTCTTGCGAGCGCCAGAGCTATGTTTGTGATGAGATTGTGCCAACTGGAGAATGAAAGTTGAGGGGTAAGCAGTTGAGAATAAGGCTGCGGCGACCATACATAAATAAGTACGACTGGTTAAGGCTGTGCATAGTACACGTGCGTGGAAGCTGACCTTGCATTCTTAGCATTGGCACATTTTTATTTCATCATGATAGGGCAGCCGACGGCGGACGAGGTCGCACAAACGGCTCGCAAGGCATACAGCATCCATCAGGGGCATATTTTCGACAACCGACAGCCCAACCAACGTCACAGACGCAGCCACGGTTTGTGCTACCTAAGTTGTAGGTAATATACAGGTACCTAGGTCTAGAATGATGTAGTCTCTAGCAGGAGTAGAGCAGAATTAGTTAACTCTACAGATTCAGAGACCGATCTTCAGACATACCTGATGAACTTGAGGGGGTGATATAATGCGAGGGTAACTGTTGAAATTTCAAAACTACATGTACCCATAGGTATTCATCTATACATGTATTATTCCAAGTCATCATAGCCAAAGTTTATTTGAGGAACTCCGTGGCAGGGACTCGCGGAAATGCTGGTGTTTGGGGAAGTAACAAATCAAAGTACTACATGTACGTATCGCGAATTTAGGCTGTGACGCGGTGACAGGGTGGTACTTGGGTACTTGTAGGGCTGGCAGGTTCGATCCGTTTGCATGTGATTGGTTTTGTCATTGTGGGACGTTACTGCGGGATTATCGATAAGGAAAGCTTAACCCCGGACTCGTGGTGCTCGACAATCAAAAGCCAATTCTTCGAAAGAACGAACCTTAACCTTCTATTCGCGTTCACGTCAGGAATCCGAAATATCTTCTTTCTCACCACTATTTTACCCTACCTAATAAGTTTGTCTCCCAATTCAAAAACCCTCCCATCGGTTTCCCCCGGTGGAAATCTCTTCGGTAGACGTTCGATCATTGTCAATCTTTCTCTCTAGATTTGGCTATATCGTCTATCGAATCTGCCCATCGACTTGGACGATAGACGTGTCTATTGCTCGATCGCGAAAGTCTACTATCTTGCGATACTTCACTGCGTATAACCACCCCCTCGTCTCGACCTTGTCGTAACCCTGACGACCCTCTCCCCACTTTCCAACGTTTCTTGGTGTTGCCTTCACCGAGTGACCAACTACGACTACATGAGGACCCCCTTGATAATCTAAGAAGCTACGGCATAGCACCTTAGGAAACGTTTTCAGAACTCACAAAGAACACATAAGGAAGGGTTCGCAGATTGTCACCATGGATAATCCCACTCTATCCCAGTGGCTGGGCGGCGCCTACGTGGTCACTCTCAAGAACCCGCCTGGTTATCGCGTTTCGGGGATCCTGAGAGAGTTGGTACCGGAACAGTACATCACACTACACGACGGTAAGTTAAATCCCATTTGATCCTTAGCTACCTAGGTAATGAGATATTAACTAGTGTGATCTAGCTATGGCAATGGAGACACATCAATTTTATGGTCTTTACCGCATTCTCGCAGCTGATGTGATGGATATTCAACCTGTTCAACCTGTTCAACCTGTTCAACCTGTACAAAACACAATATCTGTCCCTACCCCAACTGCAACATCCCTCCCTACTACCACAATGTCATCAACAACATTCCAAGACCCTGCCATTCTCAGCCTCGCCCCGAAGCGCGACACCACCGCCTCTCGAGCTGATCCTCAATACTATCCGCAACCAAATACCGCAGAGAAGCGAGATCCTCCCTCCATCATCACCAACCCTGCTGACCGCATGACCTATTCCTCTCCCGACGAGATCACCGACGCAAACATTCCTGCTCCTTCCGACATTCCTGGTCGCCTCAACGCTTCCATGGAGCAACTAAACCTCTCCCACTCGTCGAGAGCCGAGAACGAGGTAGACGAGAATGTCGAGTTGACTCCAACTGCACCGCAAGATCCGTCAGGCAACCGTAGAGATCGTCGCAGAGGAGCGCGTGGAAGGGGCCGTCGCAAGAACAAGTTGAACAATGGGGACGGTTCTCCAGCGCAACCAACGACGCAGGGCCCGGGATGGAGACAGACTCCCATCCTTCAGTCGACTAGTTCTTTCCAACCCTTCACGTCGTTGAAGAAGAACCAGAAAAGTCGAGTCGCTCCTAACGCCGACAACGGCTGGGCTTCCGAGGATGTTACTGACGTCCAAGAAGCGGGTGACTTTGACTTTGAGGGTAGTCTTGCTAAGTTTGACAAGCGCAAGATCTTCTACGAGATGGCGGAACAGGACCGAGTCGAGGAAGCTGAGCGTCTGGTGTCTCACAACCGTCTCCCTCGTCCGAAACCGGGAACTGCTGGGGGTAAGAACCTGCATTATACCGAGAATGTTCTGGACACACCGTCGGCGACCCTAAAGCCGAAGGAGACGCCGCGAGATCATTGGAAGAGCGAGGCAGACGACAATGCCGACGGAGGTGATCGCGGCAGCGTTCGAGATGGTAGTGGTCGAAACTCTCGTTTGCGAGGAGAATCCCGACTCTCGACGAGTCGACGCTCGCAGTCTCGAAAGGCTAGCACTACTATGAGTGTCGCCGGATCAAGCCGAGGGGTAAATCATCACTCTTCTTTTTTTCAGTCTCTCGTAGTCTCATACTAATTCGTGAGTAGCACCAGGTGAACTCTACTCGCGATTTCAAGGCAAGCGGCTTGTACGCGTCGCCTGCCAACCGCCGAGTCGAGACCGTTACCTCGTTTCAGATGGTAGCCGTCGAGAACGTTGCGCACCACGAGTTCGGTTTTACCGACGATCTTATGGCTGAGAATGCCGGTCGTGGTATTGCCGAGGTGGCTATGCGTGCGTTGGATGATCCCGCCGTGACACTGCGTGCCCAAGCAGCTTCACCGCCGAGTGCTCCCTCGATCGTTGTCCTAGCCGGTAACAACAAATCGGGAGTTCGCGCCCTAGCAGCTGCCCGTCATCTTCGAAACCGCGGCCTCAACGTCATGGTCTGCGTAGTTGGTATCGAGCGTGAGAATGACTTGATGGAAGAGATCAAAAGGCAAGCCAAACTCCTACGAAGCTTCGGCGGTGTGATCTTTAACAAGTCAGAGCTCTTTGATCATGTGAGCGAGACTGCCAACACCTTGAACACATCTCCGCAGGGCGCCGTTACGCTCATCGTAGACGCTCTTCTGGGCCTCACCATCTCGTTCGAGGAACTCCGTAAATCGGATCAAGCTACCACTTACGAGCTGATGGAGTGGTCCAACCGAAACGACGGTTTCGTCATTGCAATCGATCTCCCTAGCGGAGTGGAACCGACGAGCGGTAGAGTCAACGTGATCGATGGGGCGAAGCTGTACGTACACCCGCGATATGTCGTTGCGCTCGGTGCACCTAAGCAGGGCCTGCTGAAGGCCCTGGAGATGGGAGACGATCAGGGCGATATCCTCATGCCCGAGGAGTGGAAGCTGTTCCTAGCCGATGTCGGACTCGGTCCAATTGTTTGGCGCAAGGCGGCCACCAAGATTCGCCGCGGCATCGAGTTCGACGATCACTGGGTCCTGGAACTGAAATACCGATCCCAATTTGAAGAGGAAGGAGACGACTTCTAAGCTCTTTACGACAGAGTCTATCGGCCCAACACAGAGGTTGTCCCCAAGATTGAAGTGAGGCTAGCATAAACATGTTCTGACTAACTACGAGATTCGAGACTCGCAGTCTTTTGAAAAGGCTGTGAGCACTACTACTTTCGTCTACAACTAGGACGTTGATTGACATGCAAGACGAACAAACGAACGGCTTAATTGGATGGCCACATTTTTCCGTGGCAAGGACGCTTCAACCACCTGTTGAGAGAACGGTGTCGTTGGATGAGATAGGCACGTGCAGCCATCATATTGGTATGAATACCACCATCCACCGATTTTCCCTGGAATAGGTACAGCCTATAGCTCGATGATAGGCTGACCGCATCACACACATACAGCAAGGTGATTCTTTACGAGATATCCGAACAGTCAAGTGATGAACTATTAGCTGGATCTCTAAACGAATAACCACACACCCCACCTCTTCCGCACCTCACACCTCTCATCACCTTTGTCGACTCTACCGATTCTCCCAGCATCTTTGGCGAGCCGGTACACGAATTGTAAGACACGGATACCCCAAGGCATGGCATAGTGATCGGCGTTGGTTCTTTAGGTCCACGGATGACCTCTTGTCAGAATTTTGCACAGGTAAAGGGCTGCTTGCATCGCGCATGTAAGGAAGACAGTCAGGAGGAAGATGTGTATGTACTCACTCTACATACGGGAGATCGTTACGACCTTGGATGGTTCGGTTTGAAACTTGTAGTGCTCCACGGCTACTTGCAAATTCCCTATTAGAGTTGATACATGTAGTTTTTCAGAGTGAGATAATCGACGAAGGTTGTCTTGCAAGTTATGGTATTACCGTAAAAGTGAAGTCTACCCTGAGGTAGTTGTCGTCGTAGACAAGAATCACATGGTGCCCCTATTGAACTAAATACAGTAAATTGATGAGCCTTAACTCCGACCATATTCGGGGTCCAGCCGAGCACGGTGCAACCATGGGCCCTACCCCTGCTAGCTTACGGACCTGGCGCTCTTGGTATCCAATGGGAGACCAGGATTTACTCAGCAAATCTGCACCGACCAGGGCAGCTCCCACAGCTCCATGGTGTCATCGATGGCATGTTCTGCTCGTACGAGAAGCTTCTGAGCCAATGTCGTAGCAACGCTTGATCTGCCGCATCCGCCATTGGATGCCAGCGAGGTAAGCTTGCGTACGTTGCTGCTACTGAATCCTAACACAGAAGTACGTGCAGGCAGGTAGGTGTAGAGCAGTGTAGAGCAGAGATAAAAACCAGCTTGTCCTCCCGAGTTCTACCCCATTCCCTCGGAGTCCCTTTTCACGATGGAACCGCCTGTCAAGTACCAGCCTCGACGGAGTATCCTGGACAAACCGATACTCATCGCTATCCCTATCTTGATCGGACTGTTCCTCACTAGATCGCCTTTCTTCATGTCGGCACCGACGCTGGACGCTGCGGCGGGACAGCCCTGGGCGGATGCCCCGATTGCGCTGGTTGCGACGCCGCAGTACGAGACGAAGAAGGTACCTACCTATCCTATTCTATCTATCTCCCTCTGCATTTCATTAGTTTGGCATATTGGCCTCTCAGTCAATACGGGCTAACAAGTTTGAATCACAACAGACCGACATCTTCACGACCGGCGCCACGCACATGGCGCTGCTGCACAACGCCATCCTGCGCGGCTACAACTCGATCTACCAGCAGGCGCCGCACGTGGCCTCGCCGACCGACAAGGCCGACTTCGTCGGGTACGCGCGGACGTGGCACAAGTTCGTCGCCTCGCACCACGACGACGAGGAGGCCGTGCTCTTCCCGCAGGTCGCCGCCGTCCTCGGCAACGACACCTCCGTCTGGGCCGCCACGCACGCCGAGCACGAGGCCTTCCTCGGCGGGCTCGCCGCGTTCGCGACGTACCTGCGAAGCGTGGAGGCCCGGCCCGCCGAGTTCCGCGGCGAGACGCTCGTCAATATCATGCAGAACTTCCAGCAGCCGTTCGCGGACCACTTCCACCGCGAGATCGCCACGATCGCGCAGCTGGCCGCGCACCCAAACGCGCCGACGCCCGGGTCCCCCGAGGAGGCGCGCGCCGCCGCCACGTTCAGGAGCTGGGGCAAGAGCACGGTGACCAAGGCCGGCACGCTCGACGTCGTGCCCTTCTTCCTGCTGAACCTGGACGGCACGGCGGAGGACGGCACGTGGGCCGACTGGCCGCCCATCCCGGCCCCCGTCAAATGGGGCCTGCTGAATGTCGCCGGCGCCTGGCACTCCCGCTGGTGGAAGTTTAGCTCGTGCGCGGCGGGGCGGCCGAGGAAGTTGTACGCTTTGCCGTGAGGTAGGGGAGGGGAGGGGAGAGGGGGTGAAGTGGAGAGGTGGAGAGAATGAATTGATACCCATGTGGATTGCTGGTAAGATATAATAATAGAGTTATGTTAGATGGGATAGTAGTGTAATGTAATGTAATGACGACTCCTCTTCACACACGAATAGGCATGAGTTCCATGTGCTTAGAGAATAGCTGAGTCCCTGTACGGTGATATGTTGGTGGATTTGACCCCTATCATCAGTTACCAATCGCTAAAAGCAACAAGTACTATTGGAAGTTGGATAAAGCCCTATTCGACCACCCAATTAACTGAAATACATTTACAAGGGAAAAAGAAACATACCCAGACAGGATTCGAACCCGCAGCTCTCTTGAAACCGACTCCCTGGCTCTTTCATTCTTTCAGAAACCAGGGCCACTCGGAGTATGCTACCATTGCACCACTAGGGCCATACCATATGGTGAAGCCTCCGCGTTCGCGTGTTTGACCATCATCTATCATATAATATAACGCACCTGATCCAGCAAACCCTGGAGGTAAGCTCTTTTTGCATCTGACAAAGTGCCCCTCCTATATAGGTCCTAGTCCCATGATTCCTAGGCAGAAAGGAGCGATGAGACGGATGAGTTGCATGACAGGCTTGGTAACGTAGTGGTAGCGCATTCCACCATTGCGCGCTTCTGAGTGGCAAACGGGCTCAGAGGAGATGTCGAGGTGGGAAACGCTGTGGGTTTGAATCCCACCCGGGCCTAATACTTTTATGCTTTCGTTCCTTCACACCTGTACTTGGTCCTTTTTGAAGCTACATCTCATCAATATTTAAAATCTAATCGAAGAATATACTTCCAGTAGATATTACCTAGAAAGGAGGTAGTCAACAGGATAATATGTATATCACTTTTGCGGTCCCTCAAGCCACATGCTAGCCTAGCATAGGAATTTCACTGGACAAGACCGATCGTGCCCGGGGAAAACATCCGTTGATTAGACAGCAGAGCTTTAGCGTGCGTAGCATAGCGTCTTCATTTGGAAGAATCACTGCACCTGATACATACAATATAGCAGAGTTTAACGTACACAAAACAGGCATCGCTAAACTTCTATTCGACGTTTTGGCGACCTATGTACTTGTTTGAACCTGTACGTACAAACTCGGGAGACAGAAAGTCTAACGACCAACCGCCAACTTCCGACCCCCTTTCCCCCACATTTCCCGCTTCCAGCCTAGGTATCTACCACCTAAAGTCCCAGCCTCGAACCAACCATCCGACCTAAGCCTTCTTCCTGAGGACGAAGATCTCGCCCGAGGCCTGGTTGTCGGAGCTGGCGAAGAGGCGCTGGCCGGCCTGGTCCCAGCTGAGGCCGGCGATGCGCCAGCAGGTGCTCATGGTGAGCGAGGGCGAGTTGCAGCCGCCGGGGTTCTGGGCGCCGATGATGTTCTTGTAGCCCGTCTTGGAGTCGGGGGCGGCGACGGGGTCGTACGTGCCGTCGGCGTTCTTCTTGAAGGGCACCTCGGCCACGAAGTAGCCCTGCGCCGGCTGCCGGTCCCAGCTGCCGTGGAACGTGATGTACAGGTTCTCGCCCGCCGGGTCGAACGCGTTGGAGATGGGCGCCATGTGCGCCGGGAACGACAGGCGCGGCGGCACCGACTTGCCGTCGCACGAGGCGTCGCTGAAGGTCGTGTTGGGCGTCACGACGAACTGCGAGCCCGTCTTTAGGGCCGTGTTGTCCTTGAAGTTGGACGGCTCCCACACCGTGAAGCACGTCGGGTAGCCGAACCAGTTGTTCGCCAGGGGCGCAGCCGGGTCGCCGACTATATTGATAATGTTAGCACTAGAACGTGGCAGTTTCCTCTAGTATCTAGATCTTACGGTAGTTCAATTCCTCAGCAGGGTTGTCGATGTGGATATCAGTCGCCTGGCCGTTGACGGTTCTCCTGAAGTCGTCACCACTGTTCTCGGCGCCCCACACGTGACCGTTCGGGTCGAATGCCAGGGCGACTTCGTTACGCAGACCGTAGCCCAGGACGGTGCCTTGGCTATTGTATGAGTAACCGTTGGCAGGCGCCTTGCTCATGTCAAAGACCTTAACGATGGCACGGCCGACACTCGGGTCGATGGTCGGGTTGTCCCAGTTTGAAGCAGCGCCGACGGAGACGAGGATCAGGTTCGGGTTCTTGGGCGAAACGAGAATAGTTCGGGTAGAGTGAATACCCTGACCGATGCCGCTGACCACGGTCTTCTGGCCGGTCACCGTCATCGCAGCCGCGTCGTAAGTCCACGACCAAGCCGTCGTCTGCGAACTAGCGTAGAGGGTCTTGCCGTCGGGGGTAAGACTGAGACCGTGGTTGAGACCCGAGCTCTGGAAGAGAGTCTTGGTGCTGTTGATGCAACCATCCGCGCCAAAGGTGTGGACAGAAATACCCATGGTGGCTTGCAAGACCAGCATGTGACCTAGGGGGTCGAAGATGATGGTTCGTGGCTGACGAAGGCCACTGGCGATCTTGGTGACTTCCCAGCCAGCATCAACCGTGTATGGGTATCGGGGTGCCTCCACACCTGAGCAGGAAGTAGGGAATGGGAATGTCGGGGCCGGAGCATCCTGAGACAGAGCTAGGATCCTCTTCGTCAGTGTTGTGTCTTCTAGCATAGCAATGAAATCCACTCACCTTGGCCCGCAAGGGCAGCTACCGCCGAAACCGTCGTTAACCAACGCATTGTGATATTTTATATTTAGCTAGTATGGAACCAAGTAGTCGACCTCTGTCACTTGACGGGGTGCCGAGTCTTTCGAAAGAGCCAAGACAGGATGGGCTGTAGAGGGAGCATCGCGTTATATAGCAACAGCGTCTACACAACGCCACAGGCCGTGGGAGGCCATGTGAAATGCGGAGAGTCCACGAACCGGGATTCTTGGCGCTGTCAGGTTATTAACAGGGCATGATACCTTCGAGATGGGCGTCCAAGGGGAGGCGGCGGCTTATTGGGCAGGCCGGTGGCATGTCGATCTCTTTTAGGCAAAGGCGATCAAGATTTCCTTATATAGCATCCATGACACCATGTCGTCTGGCGCTATAGGACGGCGTAATAACGAGGGACGACAGAATAAGGTATTGTTGTTTTCGGTCTGCGGAGGCAGACGGTTTATTGATGTAATTAACCGGAGAGACAAAATGCAACACCAAAACCGCGTCTCGCCTAGGGTCCCCGCAGACACTCACCTCTAGCCGGCAGATGGAAAGAAATCACCTCAGAAGTGTAATGCAGAACCGGGAAAAGAAATAAGGATAGACGTCACTCTTAAATAGGAGATGCATTGAGGACGTATAGACTATGAGGAGGGCGTCGTAAGCCTAGGTGATATATACCCTCGGGGCATGGCATCTTGGATATGCAGTGACTTCACCACACATCTTGGAGAATTCTGTCGTTAGATACCCATACCTGCCTACCTAGGCTGCGAGGTAGTGAAAAGCAATACATAAGAGGGAGTGGCAGTTAATATGGGGAGGCGGGTTGCGTATCTATAAGATCTAATCATAGCTCATGATAGTCCATTAGAATATATTGGGCATACTCCTCTTTCGATTTGATAACAGTCTAGGAGCCCATCTTTAGAACATCATTGCCCTAATAGATGTTTGGAAAGTGTCTGATCATGGAATAGAATGCACCGTCATACTTGCATTCAGACCGAGGTCCAGAACTCCAAGGATGGTGTTGAATGCGTCTCCCACGAGGCATTCAAAAAGCCGAGTCGTTCTCTAAGCCGTGATGTGAGTTTATCTTCAAAGATAGCAATGGAGATGAAGACGTAGTGAAATAGAGTCCAAGCGAATCTAAAAGGGAAGAACTGGATGCAGTGTCTTCAGTCACTTGTTCCAATCTTGACCATCGACATATCTCTTTGTCGGACATGGAGTTCCATGCCTCACTCAATCACATCATAGTGGTGCGAAAGGCCGGTTTGTCTGCGACTATTCATAGTCCGTACTTGGTAGCAAGTGAGTCGATGATGTCGAAAACCAAGCTGAGATGCGACGAGGGCAGAGTCTGTTCAGACTCGTCCCAGAGCTAATGAGACCAGCATGGGATCAAGACAAGAAGTGCACACGTTCACTACGGTGGCTTTAATAAGGCAATGTTCTGGAACTTGGAATTCTGGGGAAGCTTGTAAAGTTTGGTGCCGTCTCACATCTATTTTTAATATGGGCATCACCAACCTTATGTTCAGGTCACAAGCCACTTGAGCTCAGCCCCGTTCCAACTATTCGGAAAAACTTCGATGGATCATCTCGGTGTTGCCCGGAGGTGGCAGGGTGGGTATGGTAGTGGAGATGCTAGTCCGATTGGACCAATAAAGATGAACTCTGCCTCAGCCTCCAAAAGTGTACAAGTGTACAGGTGTACGCGTTAGTTCGTATTTAGCGGTCTCAGCACTGTTCTCCTTTTCTTTCTTTTCGTCTGATTGGCTACATACCCCTGGTCCAAGGCGTAAGCCCAAAGCTCATTTGCCATCGCCTGTCAAAAGTTAATTGTTAAGGTGCGGTAAGCTAGGTAAGTAAGTACATATGTACCTACTAAGGGGACACTTGGAAACCCGAACCCCTTCCAAATCTTCATCCAATCCTAAATTTTTGATCCATCTCGTAATTATCACACCTCTCTTTTTTTTTATCAACCCCCTTTTTCCTTAATCCGCAACCTTTTTAACCCTTGGCAACATTTTCACAACCACCGTCGTGGAAGTGTCGCCATTCCATCCTGACGACACACTTCGTGATGAAGTCGTTTCCGATCAATTAGATTGATACGATAAAGTTGGATCCCGTTGATCGGTTGAGGGCGAAGGAGAATAACATAGGCGTGTCTGACGCGTATGCGTATTTGACTCTATTGTCTATCTTGTACCCTTTACTCGGACGGATTTATGGCCGATTAAATAGAATACTGACGACGACTACGACATCATCATCACCCATTAGTACACTTCCATCACCAAAAAAGCGGTCGCTAAGCTCCCATTATGGATCTGCTTCGTCGCGCTTATAGGCGTGTTCCCGCGACCATGGGTACCGGCACCGCTCAACTTCCCACATCCGGCGAGAAGCGACCCCAGTTAAATAGAATGACCTCTCGACTCGCCTTCTTCCGAAGACCCCTCCGATTAAAAGGCAACTCTAGCATATCCGTGCCTTTGGGTGTGGTCGTGTTATTCCCATGCATCGTCGTGGTCCTCATCCTAGTCTTGTTTGTTAGACATCCAAGCTCCCCAGGTCGGATATTAATGCCTGCCGGTGCGCCTCCCGCTATTCGGTAAGTCCTATACTCATACAGTCCTACGCGCTCAATCGATATATGCGATGATTACTAATACATATGCCACGAAACAGAAAGATTAGCGAAGAGCACGACAAGGTATTCGTCTCTGGCTGCCTCGAGCCCGACACCTCGAAGGAACGAGCTAATGGCGCATTTGTCGTGCTGGCTCGAAATAAGGAGTTGGAAGGCGTTATACAATCTGTCAAGTCCATCGAGAGACATTTCAACCGCTGGTACCATTATCCTTATGTCTTTTTGAACGATGGAGACTTCAACCAGACCTTCAAGGACGTCATCCGCAACTACACTACCGGTCCTGTCGAGTTTGGCAAGGTCGGCGCAGACATGTGGGGATACCCTGACTGGATCGACCCCAAGGTCGCCAAGGAGGGTATCGCTAAGCAAGGAGATGCCGCCGTCATGTACGGTGGTCTGGAAAGCTACCATGCCATGTGCCGATTCTACTCTGGGTAAGCATTGGACAGATATGATAGACAGACATGGCCATTGCTAATTTCGGTGCAGATTCTTCTACGACCACCCTCTTCTCGCCAAATACGAGTGGTACTGGCGCTTGGAGCCCGAGATCAAGTACTTCTGTGACATTACCTAGTATGGCCAACCTTGTTCTATGTCATTGTTGATCCCTTCTTGCTAACAATATTTAGTGATCCTTTCCTGAAGATGATCGAAGCCAACAAGACGTACGGATTCACCATCGCCGTCAAAGAACTTCGAGAAACTGTTCCCAATATTTTCCGTTACGCTTCCGCCTACAAGCGTCTCAACAACATTACCTCCACAGGTCTATGGGAGATGTTTGTCGAGCCCAAGCCCGAGAAGCCCGAGCCCAAGGAGAACGACCCCAACTTCAAGCCACCCTTGCCCGAGGAAATTATGCGCAGCGATCCTAGCCGCATGAACTTGCCCGAGGTCGACCCCGAAGAGATGGAAGGCGAGAACTACAACATGTGTCATTTCTGGTCCAATTTCGAGATTGCTAGACTTAGTTGGTTCCGCTCCAAGGAGTATAGGGCTTTCTTCGAGATGATGGATCGCAGTGGTGGCTTCTGGATGGAACGAGTAAGTCACGTACGTTTTTGAGTACATGTTTATTTGCTGACATAGTGCTAGTGGGGTGATGCTCCTATCCACTCCCTCGCTGCTGGTGTTCTACTGGCTCCTCGTGACATCCACTACTTCCGAGACTTTGGTTATCGGCATACCACCATTCAGCATTGTCCTGCAAATGCTCCTGCCCGCCAGCTACCTCGTGAGCCTCACCTCGAGAAGACAACGACCGATGAGAGGAAGCGGATCGAGGAAGACGAGTACTGGGACCAATGGGATCCCGAAAAGGAGAACGGTGTGGGTTGCCGTTGCCGCTGCGATACCGATATTGTCGATGTCGAAGGCAAGGAAGGTTCGTGCTTAGCCGAATGGGTCGACGTTGCTGGTGGTTGGGCTAGCCCGTAATAAGGGTCCCTTCATCTTTAACGAGATGCTCCCTGCAATTTTTTCCGCTACAAACGTGGTTGGATACCATTCGGAACGCGTTACTTGGGCACTCCAAAATATTGACGACGGAACGACAATTGTATTTGGCCTATATCTTCATCATTACACCACCCGGCACTCGTAAATATCATGTGGAGGTTCATTTCGGAGGAAGAGGGCACAGCTGAGTATCGC
Organism: Hypoxylon fuscum; assembly: GCA_022578945.1. Classification (NCBI taxonomy): domain Eukaryota; kingdom Fungi; phylum Ascomycota; class Sordariomycetes; order Xylariales; family Hypoxylaceae; genus Hypoxylon; species Hypoxylon fuscum. Next base: position 67,381 of record MU399864.1, on the reverse strand, counting down.
GTGTTTTTGTGTGTCGTCGTTGGGGAGCATATTGGACCACAATTTCCATGGCTTGGTTGGTGTGTTTTTTTTCCTCGAAAAAAGGGGGGCAACGGCGTCGCGCAGTCTTAAGGGGTTCAGTCAATCAGTCACGGTGGATAGATTTTTGCGATCAGCCGCGTTGGTCACGGACGGAAGCGGATGGGCACGGGAATTCAGAAGTTCGGCATGTAGAAAGAAAGCTGCGACGTAGGGATGGATGCGGCGTGTTGGCATACTATATTGGGCGCGGTCGCACACGGTACATACGTAATATTGATGCATTCACAACTTACACTACTTGATGTGCTTTTGTCGTTGGTCTCGAGAGAATGTGAGTGGTGATCGATGTTAGATGCTAGTAATCGTGTAGAAGTGCATTCGTTTCACTTACATGAGATACCATCTCGAGGTTCAGGGCACGTTGATCTTTTGATTATTGGAGCTCAACACCAGGCGTTGCTTACTGCTAGAATAAACAATCAGGGCCTATCTTAGTTGATGGCATTGCCCACGTCAAGTTCTAGCACAAGTACATTCTATAACAGCCTAGACTGGGTTAGAAGTTGCTTTTCAACTTGGTTTTCCCTCTACTCGATCATCTCTGTTTGATTCAAAATGATACTGAATGAGCTGATACTTTGTCGAATATACCCAATCCAACAAACGAGTTCGTCGATCTAAGTGTCTACTGAGTGCCTAGTAGGTGTCTAGTAGCAGTCAATATGAGCTCAGCGGCCAGGACAAAGGTCGTTTCGGTATATGAACCCGGTCACTTCTCGTGCCACAACGCAGTTCCCTCTTGGTGCTTTTATGCTCGCATCGTGGTAGACTCGCGAGGATTGAGGATGTATTGTCTTCAAGCATGTTGCTTGGTATATATAGATACCTACCTATGTTAGATGGTCTACTGGTAGCTGGTCTTGATCCTTCAAGGTTGAAGACAGTCATCTTGGGATACGGATCTTTCGCTGGGATGATTTTATATGCTTTTTGCCGCAGGCTGGCATTTTCACCGTGTGGACGTGGAAATAGGAGCGAGTCTCCCTAGGCCAAGGTGCTTCGTCGATGCTTGGTCAAGGACTCAAGTCACGCTTAGAACCAAAGATACAAGAAGTCTGATTTGTGCTTCGTAAGCGAAGGGTTATAACCTGACTATGCCACAGTTGAATATCTAATTGTATAACTAAGGTAGGTTTCTCTTACATACCTATGTTCCATGTATTTTACCGAAGGTAGGTAGTTATGAGTGAGTATCGAAGATGCTACTGATACATTGGCACCTTCGTACATTTCACTGGGAACTGCTCTTATTCACACCATGTAAATCGAGGTGTAAGTGCGTCGAATCATTTATGTTGCACGTAGCTCTAGGGCAAACGCAAGTTCCTAATCGCTACACATGTCGACGTACGATACCTTGTTTTCGCGGACAACCCCTAGATTTGCGTCTGGGAGCGGTAGGGACCTAAGAGACTAGACTTGGAAACATCGGGTATTGAGTATCTACATGTATTAAGAGGTAGACTCACGGAAACCAAGTCCAAGCGATACAAAGCTCATTGGAAAGCCCCCGCAACATAGTCTAGTAAACAAGCGTGATGTGATGTGATATCCGTTGACTAGGGCCTAGACAGACGTTGTCAAGCTCAAGTATGTGTCTTCTTAATTCTTGTAGGCTACTATTGTAGATATGAACTCAATGATAGTTCCTGGAAGTCATTATATCTTAATGCAGAATCCGTCTACTTTTTAACTACATGCCTTGTATAGGACTAAGTGAGGTATGTAGCCTATTATGATGCACAAAGTCGGTCATCGAGGTTGAATGTTTGACACCATACCCCTAATGCCATATTAGAGCGATGATGTCCATCAAGTATCGTTTTAAACGACTCTAATCTTGGGTTAAGTATGGCGATGCTCTTCTACCTACTAGGTATTGTGATCGAGGAGGAAGATTACGTTTGATTGTTAAACGAGGCGTGCTGCCTGGAATAATTCTTATTACGTTGCAGCTAGACTATGGACCGAATGATGATGTAGGTTACCGCAGGCTGTCTTATGGACAACTGAAGTGGTCCGTTTGTCCTTACCAGGGTAATCAAACAACTAAAGGTTCGCCGCATAATAGTGAGGGCTGGTTGCCACGCGTATGTTCTAAGACAAGCCTGCTTGAAGCAATATAATACTTGATAATTTTGCAAAGAAATTATATCAACTTAACAGGGTTGCAATATATATGTTCTATATTATATTATCCTTGATATATGTACATAGCAAGACTCCTGACGACGAGCCGACAATAGCCAGGCGCACGGCCCAAGAATCATCATATATGTACCTGACGAAGAAGACGTATGGTTTCGCGACTTCCATCCCATCCCTCCAAGGGGCAAGTGCAAAATATAGTTTCAAAGAGCGATGGTTACCTACCGGCTAGCCACAGGCTATCAAATAATTGCCTTGGGGAATGCTTCAACAGTTCGGTTTAGGCAGACATCTCCCCTAGGCCACCAAGATAGTTCGCGAAAAAAAAAAAACCTGTCTGCAATGCTGTGATACCTTCTCTCAAATTCTCTCGTCTAAACTTGCATGTCGTAGGGAAGACAACATCCGAAGGCATACTCTAAGAATGGCACGTAGTTGCCGTCTTCAAACAGTAAACTCGCGCAACACTGCATGATAAGACGTAGTAGAGGTGGCCGGCAAGACGGCATCAGAAGCAGGCTTCGGAGATAGTCGGCATGTTGAGATGCTACTCCTCTTGCGACCACGTGAGGGCAGAGCTATTCTAGGACTCACGAGGAGATGTGGCGAGATGGGTCAAGATCCTGGTGGTATGGAGGAACCAATCAAGCCAAGATGCAACTGACGACAAGAGCTACGGCATCGTCGTGATCGCTCGCAAGGCTGGCTCGTATTACTTGAGAGTTGTCTCTCGCAGGTCCTTCCTGTTGTTTCCAACGCGGGGATATGCCCGCTATGCGCCCCGTAATGCCGTTTTGTGGCAACGTGTATGACGATAGCTGAGTGGTGGAAGTAATCGCACCGTACCGCTTAGTGTGAACGAGACCGGTGAGAGGACCTGGCTTCGATTGATTCAGAAGGCATCCTCACATGCTGGCCAAGTGGGATACACTAGGCGACGTAAGATGGTGAACTGATCTTTCCTTGCCCCCAGCGCAAAGGGGATGGCTACCTAGGTAGCATTGTAGGAGTTCGCGACGCAAACCGGGATCAAGGAAGCTGACACGTCTGCCAGGAGGACCACGACGTTTGCAACGTCATTGACTGAACGAAGTGCACAATGGCGCCTACCTGTGTGTTAGATAGAAAAGCCAAATGCTGACTGACTATCGCTGTGGTAAAAATAATATGGACGCGGCGAAGCACACGCCGGTTCGGCAGGATATCATCCTGTCATGCAGGCCACTTCAAACGTACCTGTGCAGGGAAACGACAAGCATCTCTTGCCGGCCTAGGTAGGACTTATTGCCATCAATGTGATTGACGCTATGAGAAGCAAAGACCAAGAGGGATGGGCGTATTGCCGGATTCAACTCCTAGCACGTAGGGCATTTTCAATTTAAGGGGAAAGGGAAGATGTGCACGCTGATCGGAGAGGTCATTCGCGGCACAGGGTAGGGAGGGAAGCACGAGCTTTCGGTGTGCCTACATATGCTATCTAATTAAGAGGAATTGGCGTGGAGGGGTATTCTAATTGTATTGTCCCAAAGGGGATAGTGATGATTTGCTGCCACCTCGATGACACGGGATTTGATTATCACAGGGAGCATTGAGCATAGAGTTCGGGACGCCTTGCGTCGTGTTTGGGTAGCAGGCATAACTTATTTCACGTCACGGAACCATCCAGACTTTTCGAAAAAAAGAAAAAAGTTCGATAGCGGCGGAATCGTTCGCGCTGTTCCCCATAACCTATTACGTCGCAATCCGGTCGGCGTGAGGCCCGCTGCTTGGATTATTTAGTACGTTAGACCGCAGCTAGCTGGCATCACATTGAAGCTGAGATGACGAAGCACTTGCGATGCTGGTATAAAAAACTGGAACACGCGATTCAAGGCCTCAAGGGGAGGGGGAGGGGTTAGGAAGCAAAAAACGTTTTGTGATCCGCTCATCAGACGGTAGGACCAGTTCGGGCTGGGCGGTTCGGGAGTGGACACCAAATGGGAAAGATGATCAGTGACGATGCGCGAGGAGGAGTCCGCCCTGTAGCGCCACTACTGTAGACGAGAGACAGGCATCAGTTCCTCCCACCAAAGAATTAATAAGAAAAAGGCTATTTGGTGACCGACTAATGGGACGTGAAAAAAAGGGGGTTAGAGAAAGCGAGTATCGCATGTGCGCCATAATATGGACCACGGAACGAAGTCTAGGTATTCCAAAGGAGGCGGTTAATAATAATATCGTAGCCAGTGACGACTATTAGTGGCTTTGGTTTCCCTCTTTCAGGGTGTAAAGCGAAGCTGTCGGGGCGGGGTTCAAAGCAATAGGAACCAACAAGCCTTTCCCGAGCGCTGCTAACGATGTTCTCGTGCGTGTACCTAACCTATGGGGCGCAATGGATGATTCGAATGCGGCAGGTCAACCTAAAAATTCCCCATGCCTAGCCCAGGATGATGGTAACGGATACAAGAAAAAGCGCAGCTCGATGTATGCGTGTCTAGGATCGGGGATCCAAGCTTAGGCTGGCTGAAGGAAACGTATGACTCCCCATCCCCTCCAAGATGCGTCGCCGCCGGAGCTAGAGTATGAAGATCTAAAAAGGAGATTGAATCGTTTGCGCAAGAAAAGTGTGTGCCCTGTCTTGTGTGTTGGAAATGAACCAACGAATGATGTGCGGTTCGGAAACGAGGTTGTGCAGGGAAGAGACCCAAGGCCGGTCGCTCGATTGCACACTAATATAAATTATTTGACGCAGAGCCTTGGATACGAAACTTTGCACGTAGAGAATGGGGAGATACATGTAGTGAAAAAGTCGGCATCCCGTGGAGAGAGCCTATCCCGAGAGATCCTCCTGATACATAATAGAGGGATCTGACAAAAGACACGGCGCCTATTCCTTGAAAATATTGGCAGATAACGGGGTCTGATGGGCTGTGAGGCTAAGGGTCTATCAGTCATCACCTAGCAGGTCTTGCAGGTCTCCCTTCGTGTTCTGTAACTTGCTACCGACGCCCCCAGGTGTGATCGTGTGTACCTTAGGGGGGAAAACTGTATGCTGGGGTACGAGGTAACGAATAAGACGGCGAGAATATCAAGTGTTGAATTGATATTTTTGCATGCCCTTGTTTTCGTCGTCTTGCATACATAGAATTCATGCGATGTTCTCAGCCTTCACGGTGCGAGGCTTGGATTAGTTTCGACCCACAGTCCACAATAACACTCACCAGTAGGTATCGTGCCATTGACTTGGTGGTCATCGATGGCAATTCCGGCCTCCCACGCATACCTATTCCGTACACTTGTACGTTGATACCCGCAGCGAAGGGTGGCAGGGTGGTAGAAAAAATGATTGCGGTCACAGGAGTCGCATTCCACCTGGCTGCTGCGGAACGGCCAATCACGATCGTATTCCGAGGTGTGATCATGTCTGAATCGGCGAGATCGTCAAAGAAAAACAGTGCTATGTTACTAAGACTGTCATCATGGAATCTTCTCATAGTGGGTTGGAATCTGGCACGGCCGTTTGTGGTAAAACCAAGCCGGCCTTTGCGAAGTAAAGCCGGGTGTGGTGGCATGACGATGGAAACCTTTTAAGACCTACGCTAATAGTCGGCTCTTCTGGATGTGGTGGCTGACTGACTCGAACGAACTTCGAAACACCTCATTACATCAGCCTGGAACGGGCTACAGAGTCCGCTACGGGCATTGCCTGTCCTCATTAGACACTCCCTAGTCAGTTTGATAGTCTCGTGCCAGAGCTCGGTTCTGAGTACGCGCCAGCTAGGCGATGGAGGAAGATAGTAACACCTCGTTAGTGACCGCCGAGCGCCGACATGATGCAAGTCCAGTCCTCTTAAGAAATTGACGACCTGAGGAGGGTCCTCCCAGCCAATGGGAAGACGGCGGCTTAGACTGAGAACTATTAACAACAGGGTTCCCGGGGTTGCAGTGTGCATGCTAAAATCGCTTGAGTTGCACGCGGTGCAGCCACAAACACCTCCTTGCAACTTATAGTAATTCCTTAAGTGGGAATGCCACCGCGGACTACAAATTGGTTGCGTTTCATTTGATTAAACTCTGACTTAGGAGATGTGATGAGCAGTTCTCACATACGAATCCTTCGATACTTAATAATGAGTTTCCAATATGGTCACTACATGTACTGTAGCTAGGTATTGCTGCAGCTAGGGCGAAACTAACGAGATTCACGGTGGCGCTTTGATCCGCTAGGTGATATTGTATATACCTACATATTGTACTCCGTGCTTGTGCTTGATGTGCGTGCATCGTAATTGGAATAGCACCAGCAGCTGACGTTGAAGCTAGATATGTAGGTCCTATTCTTCTCGAGCCTTGCTCAATATTGAATCCATATTGCCTCACATAAGACGGGGGGGAATCCGCGGGTGCTTTAAGACTTGGCGCGACAGGTACGGCTAAAATATCGAGCTTCGTCTTTGGCTTATTACCCCGTGCCACTCTAGAAAACGGCCCTCTAGGCTCTTTATAGCAATCTAGTGGTCCAAGGGTTTGGCCAATGAGGTTACTACGCCCTTGCTGGCACTGCGCTATGCAGAGCTAATGAACGAAGAGCTGGCTTTGGCTTACGTGCCAGGTGCAGACAACCTGGGTATCAAGCCACATTTCACTTCCATGAGACTGCTGCAGCGTCCTATTAGAGACGGCCAATGTTAGCTCCTAGTTTTTGTAGCCACGATGTAGGTTTAGATACCCCTAACGTCAAGGCTGCCGACCTAAGAAGGGCCAGACTGTCAAGTTCAAGCATCGTCATTTTAGCAACCCCTGTGCCACGACGGTATATTTTCCTCTATGATAGTTGCTTGGATACCGTCGTATGTGAGTGAATAGTTGGATGGTTCTCAAATTGCTTATGTGCAACTTTACTTGGATGGAGCACCGATCTTGCCCATCTGGAACCTATTTAGATCTGGGACGTGAGCAAAAATGAGGGTCTCAGCCGTGTCGGCGTGAAGCGCCGGCCGAGGATCACCGATAGAGGCCGACCGCTAAACCCGGCAGCTCGCCGTAATGGTCAGGTATTTGGGGGTGCATGTATTAGCGAGTGGATACATCCGTAATGAATGGAACACTAGGCTTATTACCCAGGTATGTAACCTGGTAACGCACCATAGTGCTTCTTGCATCCGACTTGGACGGAGTAAGAATACCGACTAATGTACCTGGGCCTCGGCGTGGAGGCTTAATCCTTGTGCTCATGGTCATTCTGATGGGAGTGATAGACACACTCCAGACTCTATCGTGTGAGGAAGTGTAGCGCGGGACGAAACATAGCGGAAGCAAGGGTGATTCTGATGGTTATACTTACATATCCACAAGATGTGATGTAGTACTCGGTTCGTGCACATGTGAGAGAAACTTCTGAAAAGCAGACGCCGGAATCTTAGGTCGTAGCGACCTCTATCCGTGAACCCTCATCATGGGTAGGGAGAGGGCGAAATGTGTCAATGAGACCACGTACCGATGATCAAATGGAGGCATGTCAACCTCACCGCTGGAGTAGTGTTAGGTTGATATGCATGCTATCTATGTATCGTGCTTGGATCGGGCCCATCTCAACACATGTAAGAGTTAAGTCCTATGGCATTCCGGAGAATATCTCTCATCGAATCAACGAAGGAGACGGGGGTTAAAGCAGAGCGGTGCTGGGATCTGATAAAAATATCACGGCCTTTCCACATCAAGCGCCGGCTGACCTACCGACCAAAAGTTGGTAGCGGATTATGGCCATTTGGCTTACAAACAATGTTGGTGATAGTGAAAGGAATCGATAGCATATCGATCTGACGATTCTATGAAGGCTCATGCTTATAGCTGAATTGAAAATCCAGTATGATAGACTTCTGCTAGCGATTAATATAGGCATATCTCCGCTGTGCCGTTCCATGTAGTTAGCGATGTTATATTTTCGTAGGCAAATACTTGAGTCGGGTTGTTTTGATATTGGATGCCGGTAAGTCTTAAGGCAGCAGGCTAGACCATACTGCAGCAAGACATGTAATCTCACTGAGGATTGATGTTCGACTACGTGAACGTACAACGCCATCTGCGCGCTGTCCCTTGTTGTGTCTCTTTCTATTAGTGGCCACTTACTGCGACAAGCTGACGAGATCTATCGATTACGATGATGATGTTGATGCACGCAACTTAGGGATCACCTTGCCGGGTTGACCTCGCAACTTGGATCCTGCTGATACACGGGCGAAGGGACGAAGATACCTAAGTTCACGCGGTCATGCAGATGCTTCTCTTATTCGGATTGGGGATTGCTGGACTGTAATGCTCCCCTGATGAAATCCTGACACCGAGACATCTCATGCAGGCTCTTCTCGAGTCATTTAATCAGGTCCTAAACGGACTCGCACTAGACGGCGGATGAGCCGAGGAGCCACTTGGCGGTCATGGACTCATCGTGGTGTGGGTATTCGTTGGCGGTGATCCAATTACGACATGACCGATGGAGTTTCGTTTCCATGTCGAGCAAAGGACGTTGGTGGGATGGGAAAAAAAAATGTTTAAACCTTGCTGTCGATGGAGTTGGGGCTATCGTACATCTAGGATCTTATCGAAATACACTGTGTTTAGCCCCTGACCGTAATACATGTAGTGCTATGATCTTAGCACATGATGTTCGGCTTATAACACTACATTGATAAATGAGGATAGAGAAACGCGTAAGTGTGAAATGATAAGGCAGACTTAGGTAGGCTGCAAATGAACTTGAGACCTTGTCGAATAATCGTGTTGCTTAGGTTCGTAGCCTGATACACGTATGCAGTATCCAGGTAATTTCATTAAGGTACGTGGATAAGGAAACAAGTTTCTTTTCTCCATCTAGTACTAATTATGGCAATCAAGTGTTGAATTCCACTCCCGCTGTCCCGTATTCCTACCTAGTGGTGGCGTCGATATCATATTCGACACTCGGCATGTAAAGCCGCGCATTTTGCGCACGGCCTAGACTAGCAAGGCTTGTCAATAACTAAAAAGACAACACCTCCGCCTCGTCTATGCCACCACGAGTGCACGAGTCCCATACGAAGGGCACCATTCTAGGTAGTTCTTATTAATGGAGGGGCTACATACCACCTTTTGATGATCTATTGCACCAGGACGGCCCGGGTTTCAAGCCTGGACAACACTAGAGCCCATAAGCATTACGTGGTACTCATTCCTCCGGACGATACGCTCCTCTTATTCGCCATTGCCGATGCGTTATCCAAGTCATTAGCTGGACGTCGACTGATGATGACCCTGTGCGGCTAGACGCAGTTATCCAGTTTTCCACATTGCGAAAGCCATCCGTTCACCGCGCCGGCTGCAAGTAACTACTAAGGCTGCTAGGTTTGATTCTTCGGATTCTCCTGGAATTCTGCATGCTGCTAGGACAACTCGGCATCCACATTATCGGATGCGCTCGTTTCCAAAGATGCAGTATGCCAGCGTTGCCCTGCTCAATACTAATAGGCCTAAGCCAAGGGGGATTGAAAGGGATTCTCAGAATGCAGGCTGAAGTACAGCTACAGTGGCTACAGTGTGACCAGAACCATCCATCCACGGGCGTGTCTCTAATTAATCCCACCAAATCATTGGAGTCTCCGTGAGCTTGTGTGTGCTTCCATTAAAGTTCCTTTTCCTTGGCATTCCCAAGATGTCGGTACCACGCAAAATGCCTCTTTTTTCTTTCTTTCTTTCCCTACCCCCGGACGCTTTAAAGATGCCCGTTTCCAGCCCAACAAGTTGTGTTTGAGAAAAGCTGCATATTGCACTCAACCGAGTTACATCGGGAGTGCTGCTTTAGCTCTCGGACAAATTCTCAGCACGGAGTCCTCCGTATGTAGGTAGTCGTGAGATGCTAGAGGGGGCTTGTCGACTTGTTTGCAAGTCTTCCCCCCATGGTCCACCATGCAATCATACATCGCTAAGTCGCTGTGTTAGGTTGCTGTGGTACATACACAAAGAAACATATTCAAGACAGCGCAGCATTTAACATTTCCATGCTTTGAGCCTTAACAAATAATACCCCTCCCACCGGAAAAGTGAGGTATGCGAGATTATTGACTTGTTTCATTCCGTATCTCGTTTTGGGTGGAGATTGGTCGTGTTTTCTGAAAGCGCTAAACATTGACTTCAAAAAGGAGATTCGTATTGTACCTAAACTTGGGGGCATGAATTTGTTTGACGATGATTTGATTGACAGCAACCTTTTTGCTCTACAATCACGAGACACGACAGGTGCTAGCATTCCCACAATGTACCCCCACCAATGGTATATCAGAATGTTGCAAATATATGCCTTAATTTTTCTTTATTTGAGCGACACGCATGACTTTGACATCAACGGTAAGAACAAGATACCTACCTCTACATAGAAGGATTGGAAATTGATACCCGGCATCGTTGCCGTTATGTTGCCCCTTGGCGTCGTACATACAGTACATTATAATTCTTGGCACGGTCTTAAAAATGTCCTTGCCCGGGCTCCCACTCTGCGATCCATGCGTCGCGGAGTGAATCTTGATTGATGATCGATCTCGAACAGTCTGGTCGTGTTCAAAAGGGGCTATTATAGCGTACACTGTAAAACCTACATAGTAGGTATGCAGCCTATTATATGTATGTATTTACATTACGTGACACTGGGCAGGTAACGGAGAGGCGGTGCCCTGTAACAAGCGGTTTAATATGTGCTATGGACATCGTAATAGCCCAGCCAGCCAGCCTTCATGTGAGGACATGAGGATTCTCCGGAGTGGGAACTTTCCAATCACATTACAAATACCATATATTAGCATTCGTATGCATGGTATAAACAAGTACGATGGGAACACGGGGATATTAAGATGTAATGTGTATATCTTGCGTGCCTGCTGCCGCTACTACTACATAGTAGGCTGCTAGAGATTGGCACAACGACCACAATACAGTATGAGGGATTCCCGGCGGCGTCTCGACGGAGGTATATGATGTATCATTAAGCTAAGTAAGATCCTGAACAAGTCTAAGCGAGAAGATTGATTGGATACGAAGGGAGGGAAGACACAGAGGGGGGTGGGAATAATATCAGCAAGTGGAAGTGGTGTCGCAAGCAGGGGAGCCACTTTCCATCTCTTCCATTGCTTTCATTCGTTGTTTGACAAATGCCTTTGACGCCTTTTAGTATTTACGCCTATCTTAATTTCTCCATTCACACCCCCACTCCCACATTACATCTCCATCACTCGGTCTTCTCTTTCCTTGCCGTCAGCCCCCTTTATTACGTTTTCCGAATTCATCCTTAATGAATATGTAGTCTGAATTTAGTGAGGTAAGGTTCCGTTTCGGTCATCCTTCCACTTTTACTTTCCAACTTCCGTCTTGTCTCCAACCTAAGCAAACCGAGGGCAATTAAAAAGAAAAAAGAAAACCAATGGCGAAACAAGTTAGATTATCCCGTCGGTGATGTGGAGATGTTCATCACACACATCACGAGCAATTACACATCTTTATCGTCGTATCTTAGCAAAGGTATCTTTGACGCACTCGTGAATTCATTTATTCATGATATTCCAGGTGTCAGTTGCCAGGTATCTTATTGGTGGTACCATTGTATCGGCGTTAGCCTCAGTAATACAATATTTGCTGTAAGGAACGATGCCGATGTTAATGCCATTAAACCCCATGTAAGTGGTTCAATTAAACAATTTCATCGCTCGAAACAGGTACTATGTACACACTTAATGTCATAATGAGATTTGTACATGTATGTATGCGGATATCTTGTACTGGCCACTTTTATGTACATAATGTATTATGCATGAGTTTTATTTCGTCAAATTCATTCCAGCCCTTAAGCCGAAACCCACTTCGTTCATTCATCACACTCGTAAAAATTTTATCCTACACTACCTAGCGTACCGAGTTTATGACAGGTTCGAAGCCTCCATATGTATGTAGCTCTGCATCTATCCATCCTTACCTATGTAGGTACTGTACGTACCTAACTCACGTACCTACGATGATGCATTTGATGCACAGTAGGAGAAATGGTGCATATACTGTAGTTGTTTAGCGATGTGGAAGTCAGGACAAGGAGGGCTTGCGCTTTTGCTGACCATTTTCTCATTTTCTCATATGTAGTTCTTATCCGTAGTTTCCCTGCCTAGCCGATTTGATGTTACGCACACTCCCGACACTGCTCCCTCAGATAAACCTTGCTGGGAAGTACCGTCGCCCCAAAATGGCTAGGTCAAGGTACATCTGTCTTGGAAATTGCTCTTTCAAAACACCCCCTTGATGAACCCAGTCATGAATGATGACAGTGCTGGTTGCTGTGGCTCCAGGTCAGGTTCCTCCTGCCTGGAGTCCCTTGACACCACCATCCCCTCGTCACGGTCAAGGCAGGTCAGTTCAAGCCTTATTCCAAACCATTGATGCCCACTTAATTACAGTACACTGTGATCCAAACTAGTACGCATACTCCTTACACATCTCATTCATCTCATTCATAACAATACATACGCACAATACACAACATACAACACATACACGCACGCACCTACGCCTCTCCCATTACTACCTTACGAAGCCCTTGACCTTTGAACATCTTAAACCATACCGTATCCACGGCCCCACAGCCCAATGGTCTGCGGTCTACGGTCTCCATTCTCCAATGCCCCACGGTCAGCTTGGCCACTCACACGCTCAACTAGGGACACAAGGTACATAGTACCGTTGCGGCATAGAATCAATGGACTTGGTCAATAGAACAAACCAATCAGCTTCGATGGGCACGAACGAGTAGCTAACAATCCAACCAATCCGGCGCCAGTCTCAATCCGGCTACCTACTACCACGGTACCTCAGGTAATCATCACTGCATGCTCCAGCATCGTCGTGTAAGTCGGTTGTACCTACATACATACAGATACAGTACTGGGAACTACGTACAAACAAGAGGCAAGCCCATCTCATAATTAATCCATACCATTCCTATTACCGTAACCATAAACCTTGCCATGCCTTGCCCTGCCTTGCCTGGAACATTCGTGACTTTACTATTTGTCTGTATATTACTTTATTACTTTCCATGATACCCCCAAGTTTCAATTGAATCCTGTTCATGGGTCCAGGTCCAGCTACCATACGCTAGGAGAACCCTGCCGAAAACGTGAATACTTACATGGAAGGAAAGAAGTAAGTAAGAAAAAAAAATGAAATAAAACCAAAGGGCTCCATATCGACATAGCCAAGACAAGACAGGTAAAGCCCCGGAAGAAGGAGGCATACACATACATACATACCTACCTTCCTACCTCCTACCTTACATATACTTACGACATTACAGACTCAGTTAGTAACCTAATAAGTTACCTACCTGGTCTTCCTGTGCAACCGGCGGTATCGTACCGCATTACTTCCATTACTCCATCACCTTGTCTAAATTATATCGAGTCTCTACTTTTTTATTATTCTATTCCTGAAGTTCCCAAAGTTCCCTCCACCAACACCACCACCACCTACCTTCACCTTATACCGGCAACCCACCAGCCTGGATATTCTGGAACCAGGAACGAACAAACTCATCGGAACGGTTTGCCTTGGGTCCTTCCTCCCCTAGAAGCTCCCTTCCCATTCGACATGGCTCATCAGAGATGACCTGTCACCTAATAATATAAACCAACCCGCCTGTACCAACATTCATCCCGTCGGAATTCGCAGCTCAGGCTTATTTTATTTTATTGTCAGTGTCAGTGTCAGGTGTATTCTTGGTGGTGACATTGAAGTGGAAGAAGAAGAAAGCAACATCACCTAGGTGAATGGAACATACGGCAGTCAGGAACACACCTCGTTACTTCACCAGTTTCCTAACTACGGGCCCCATAACCGCAACTTCGCCCCACGACGACCCTCACCACCTTCATTACGGAATCCCTCTTCAAACAAACTACTTTCTTTGTTTTTTTTTAAACCTTCTCTCCGCCTTTCCTGAAGACATTCAAACCGAATTGATCCCACATGTCTTCAGCTATCCTGCCCACGAACTTTCGCCCGTACCCCCCTTCTCCAACAACTAATTCCGCAGCCTACCCACTGCGCCAGCACCTGCTCACTCTCGACAAGCAGCGAGATCACTTCCAGGCCCACGGAGCTGCCCTCTATAAGGGTGGTCTTCGAACGCCGCCTGCCGAGAACATCATGAGTGCCGCTTACCAAAACCCCGTGTTGTCCAACACGTACAACAGCCATGTCGCTATGGCAAGGCAGCCGACTGCCATGATGCAGACCGGCCGAATGGGAGGAACGTTCTGCGATGTGACGAATCCATACCCGATATCCCACCCCCCTCATCAATCTCAGTATCAACCTCAACATCAACATCAACAACACCAGCAGGTTCAGCAGATCCAGCAGATTCAACCTGTTCAACCAGTCATATCTCAGCAACCACGCCAACAACAACTCCCGCCCTCATCATCCTCATCGAGACCCTCTACGAGACCGACGACACCTGCCTCTACTGGTAGTCTCAGCGTACATTCCGAAGGGACTATCTCGAGAAAGGAGTCGAAGATGGTGACGCACAGTCTGCAGCTCCCTTCGTGTATCAGCCCAAACGGGGGCAACTTGGACGATTTTGCGGCTCTGGTAAGTTTTGGTTCATACTGCTCGGTGGTACGTTGTAGCTGATTTTTGTCGTAGATGACCTGCTTCTTCTGGTTCGAGGATATGGATACGATTGTCGCTGCGGAGCATATCAAGGAGCGTCGACATTCCGACCCAATTCCTCCGCTATCTCAGTACACCCAGCCTTTACCTGCGTACAAGCAATGGGTCAACAAGATCCTCTCGACAACTCAGGTGACACAGAATGTCATCTTGTTAGGGCTGCTGTTCGTATATCGACTGAAGAAGGTGAATCCCAAGGTGAACGGACTTCCGGGCAGTGAATATCGACTCCTGACAGTCGCCCTTATGTTGGGTAATAAGTGTAAGTGTCCTCCGTAACAACTACCAGGGGGTGTCGTGGCTTGCTAATAGCAATCGTAGTCCTGGATGATAACACCTACACGAACCACACTTGGGCCGAGGTTTCATCGATTCCCGTAAAGGAAATCCACACCATGGAGGTTGAGTTCTTGAGTAACATGCGGTACGGCCTTCTGACGTCCAAGGAGGAGTGGGAGGATTGGTTGAATAAGTTATCGTGTTTCCACGAATACTGCGAGAGGGCAGTGATGGACGAGAGACGACGAAACGCGCATCCGCCCATGCCGATGAATATCCCGTCTCCGAACCACGGAAGATTTAGCTCTCCGTTGCCATCGCCCACCATCTACCTGCCAACTACCTTATCGGGTGCACCGTCGACACTTGCGGCAGCTTATTCTCCCACGGCGATACAAGGGCAGAACTGGAACGGCTATCACCCTACCCCGTCCATTTCTCCTTTGGCCACCAAGCCAAGTCTCGGTCATGCCATGGTACGAAAGAGAAGTCTGGAAGGTGGAGACGCGGACGAACCTGCTCCGAAGAGAGCTCCTCGCCAACCGCCGGTTACGAGAATGCAGTCGATGCAGTCGATGCAGTCGAACAGACCGATGCACCCGGTTGCCGAGCCGGTTCGTTTGCCTGTGCCGCATCTGACGCTCGACACCAGCCAAGTAGCTCCTCCGCCCACGTACCCGCCGTCGAGCTATCCGTCTCAGGCGGCAGTATCGTTGCCTCCTCTCGGACCTGGCATGAGAGCGATGTCGACTGTGTATCCTACCACCACTACCACCTGGACATCTCAGGGCCCGGTCATGGCAACGTGTGGACCACAGACCCCGTCTTATGTCTTTCCGCCTAACTATGGCACACCGACTAAACGACGTAGCCCCACAAGTCTGACCCCGTTCGGTTCATCCCCGTTGGCTGAGGCGTATAATACCCATACTCCGAACTCCAACTCACCGCTGGTGTATCTCCAGCAACGATCGAGCCCCTACAAGCCCGTTCGCCGGGTGAACACGCTCCTCAACCCTCCTCCGTCTATCCCTCTCAATGAGTACCACTTGGGTTCGAACCAGATGCACTACCAACAACTTGGTGAGCGGCATCACCTTCGTTCCGGTATCGTCCCGGAATTTCTACCGGCGTACGCGAATCATCGAGTCCCCACTACTCACTACTAATCAGTAATCTTCAACTCTCACCGCGATGATCTCTTTGTCATTCTTCGAGATCTCATCACTGCGACAGATGTTTCTTTTTTGCTTTTACCTCAATATTTGCATTTGCAATGGCGTTGGACGATGGCATATAGTCGATATGGAACTCGACACCTCACGGACAAGGACTGCATTTTGATTTTTTTCCCCGGTCACGGAACAACCCGCATCATACAACAGGCGTTTGGTAATCTAAGATGGAAGGCGTTCCCAGGCATTCGAGCACACAAGTTTGTGGTAGCTCGAGGTTGTGACATATTCTCTGTACTCTGGTCGAGGTCAGGGCGGACTGACCGATTGCGATTCGCAAAAAGGGCTGGCAACAAGGAATTAGGGAGGGATCCCCAAAGGGTATGGAATGGCCGCAGGACTGGGTGTCTTCTCGGAACAAGTAGCGTGTAGATAAGATTACCAGCGATGGTAATGACCAAACAATGCGGCAGAATCTTTTTTCGCACAGCAATGCATTTTATTCTGACATAAAATTGTTCCCAACGTGAATTTTTACTTTCATTGTCATCGTGCGTACTTGGAATTTTGGCCCTCAATTTTCAAGCCGTCTCATCTCACTAATTGGGGAGCCAATTATTGAGTGCTATGATGTCATTTGGACCCTGGATTTCTGAAATTCTTGTCCTCAATGCGGAGAACTGAGGTGGGGTATTTCTCCGATGAGGGGAAATCGGCGTATTTCCTTTGCTTTGATTGGTTGGTGCTGACTTGTGGGGGATATCGTTTGCGATGCATTCATTGGAGCTTCATAAATCAATTAAAACCCTGGTTGGGGATAGTACGGATCACGTGGATGCATGTAAGATGGCACCTTTAGGTGGGTACAAAGTACTTGAAATGACTGCATCTTTGGATTCTCACCAAATACCTCTCGTACGTAATTCCTATGCAACTGGAGCGAATGAATTAGGTAGGCACTCTTCATATTGAATGGTTAATCTACCTCACCATGACAAATAAATATGCCTACCTAGATATTTACAAACAAATGTCAAAGATTTCACGTGTTTTTCATATCCGTCCCTATGCCCGAAACTGGTGGGGAACGCAAACTTCGCATCTAGTTCTCCGAGGAAGTGTTTCTCCCGCAGCTTCGAAATGACTTAACTAACTATTAAGTAATAACTTAAAGCAGGTTATTTCATTATTGTAGAAAAGAGGAGTATTTTTGGCGTTCGGCATCATGTCTCGCACATTCCTGCGATTGCGTTTGGTTTAGGGGATATTGTGAATCGTGAAGTGAGCTATTGCATGAAATACTGACTCTACTTTATTAGCTTCGATACGGAGCCACGCCGGTATCAAATAAAGTAGTTCATATCCCGTTTTTCGGGTTCTCGGCATCCTGTCAAGCTGCATTCATATCAGTGGATGAGTCATGAGATGAGGACATCTGGACAAATTACGCTTCTTCGTCGAGTCTAGACCTCTTCCAACTGGCTTCAAAGATATCTCAATGAACGCTATCCGCGCTAGACTAGCGACGATGGCGGGCTCACGCATGAAGTCCTGGTTCCCGACGACCGCGTATCCGCTGGTAGTCAGCGCGCCGATGGATTTTGTCACAAACCCGAGGCTCGCCGCCGAGGTGACGAAGGCAGGGGGTTTCGGGTTCATACAGGGCGGTCGAGACTTTAGCCCGGATTCCCCGGTCCTGAAGAAACTCGAAGAGCAGCTCACGCAGGCGCGAGAGCACCTTGGTTCTAGTTTGGATAAAGCGGCAACAGCACCGGGAAGCCCCTTGCCCATCGGCGTGGCTTTCGTCAACTACGCGGAGTCTATTAAGCATTTCAGCAATACCGTCGTGCCTATTCTGCAGAGACACCGACCCGCCGCGGTGTGGCTCTTCGCGCCGTCACCCGACGCCCCGGAGACCATGCCGAATGTCATCAAGGCACTGAGATCGAAGCGCAGCGAATGGAATCCGCGGATCGTGGTGCAAGTCGGGTCGGTGGCCGCGGCCCGGGATGCCGCGACGCATGGCGCTGATATTATTGTCGCGCAGGGTATAGATGCTGGCGGCCACCAGTGGGCGAGTGGGGCGGGCATCGTGAGCTTGGTCCCGGAGATTGCGGATATGCTTCGGGACGAATTCCCGGATAGGGAGATTCCCGTATGGGCTGCGGGTGGTATCGTCGATGGGAGAGGCGTCGCGGCGGCGTTGGCGTTAGGGGCGGAGGGTGCTGTTCTGGGGACAAGGGTGAGCCCATGGACTCTCACTATTCAATTCAAGTAGCTGGTTACCGTGCTGACGTTGGTGATCTAGTACATGGTGGCTACGGAATCCGACGCGCAGGACTTCAAGAGGAAGGCGATTTTGTCGACTTCTGATGGAGGCGCGAATACGGTAAAGTAGGTCTACTAAACTTGCCTTCCATCTCTCCCGAATTTTATAGTTGGGTAGGAAGTATTAACAATAGTCACGTCATCCAGATCACAACTCCACGACCACATCCAGGGCAACACAAGCTGGCCCGACGTCTACGACGGCCGCGCCATCGTCACCCCGACGTACCAGGACCACGCGGCCGGCGTGCCGCTCGACGAGAACACGAAGCGGTTCAAAGCTGCCAAGGAGGGCGGCGATGTCTCCAGGATGGTCACTTGGTCGTGAGTATTCACTTTGCTTACTACTGAACTGTGAAATGCTGACTGCTAGCGACTACCAGGGGAACGGGCGTTGGTCTGATCAAAGAGGAGCTGCCCGCGGCGGAGATCACGAGGCAAGTGAGAGAGGGCGCGCTGAAGGTTATAGGCCGTTTTAAGTCTTCTCTCTGATCGATGGTCTTTGGGGAGACACCTCTTCTTATTCCTTTCTCCTGTCTTCGTTATGGCATCGCTTGAGGTTGTATATGCTACCGCGCGCCTGGTGAAGCGACTACGTACTACGTTTTGGATATGGTGGTTGGAATCTAAGTCCTGGATTAGGGGTATCGTCACTGTCGGGCATCTACTTTCGCTGTATATAGGATAAAGCCTCGCTATTACTAATTTTATCCATATAAGCCAACGTCCTTGGCAAGTATAAGACCGTGGCATAAATATGACACTTCACGTATAGACTCACTATTCTTTCGTTCCTAGTGCAGTCGAGCTTCTCTTAGACTAGCGTAGCCGATCCGATCGCTTACTTCCGCATCTTATTAGCTCAGATTCTCAGTGCTGCGGGGATGTATTTTGGAGGGGTGAGTGTGAAGTGGAGTGAGTGTGAGTGTGAGTGTGAGTGTGCGGAGAGCGAAAGAGGTACGATGCTTGCAAGAGTAGATGCTTACATCCCCTTCTCTGTTATGTCAATGATTGCATTCTATATGTATGCTTTAAGTACGTAGGGAAATAATACTGCTTGAAGGAACTAAAGGGTTATTTCCCGCTTTCAAGCCATATTCAAGACAGGTAGATGACCGGACGGGAAAGGGGCAAATCACACAGAAAGGCTCGTGTTTATGTATGATATTCGTAATGGTATTATTCTACTTGTACAGTTTTGGTATTACTATGCTCAAACTATTTCTTCATCAAATGCGCATTAACCGGCGTCAACGCCTTGCCCTTGAGCAAGAACGCCTCGATGTTCTCCATAGCGAGGCGTTCAAACCCCCAATTCGTCTCGATAGCGCCACCCGCAGTATGTGCCGTCAGGGTGACGTTGCGCATCTTGCACAGCTCTGGGTGCACGTTCGGCTCGTTAGCGAACACGTCCAGACCCGCCGCGTGCAGCTGTCCCGACTTCAGCGCCTCCACGAGCGCATCCTCGTCGACGAGCGTGCCTCGCGCGATGTTGACGAACCGCGACCCGCGCTTGAACTTGGCGAACCGCGCCCGGTCGAGGAGCACGGAGCCGCCGAACGGCGTCGCCAGCACGACGCAGTCGGCGGCGCCCAGGAGCTCGTCGAGCGCGGGCACGAAGACGGCGCCGCCCGCGGCGGCTTCCTGCCCCGGCGTCTTGCGCACGATGTCGAAGTAGCGGATCGCCATGCCGAAGGCGGCGGCGGCCTTCCGCGCGATGACCGAGCCGATGTTGCCCAGCCCCACGACGCCGAGGACGTGGCCTTGCGGGTTGTGCGCTGTCATGGTCGCGTACTTATGCGCTTCGGTCCACGCTTCGGGGTTGCCGGAGCGCGCGGCGAGGGATGACCAGGCTAGGTTCCGGAACACGGAGAGGATGTGGAAGATGGCCATGTCGGCCACGGCTTCGGAGGACGCCGAGGCGCCGTTGCAGTATAGTATGCCTGTGGTCTGTGAGTCTATCTTCATTTCTCTTTGATTGCCGTGAAAGGATTTCCATCCAACCCGAGGATAAGACGGCAAGGGTCATAGTTTCGAGGCTTACCGTGCTCGGCCATGATGTCAACATCTGCCCAGTCGTATCCCGCACCCGCACTCGCGTAGATCTTCATAGACTCGGGAAGTAGAGGGATGAGCTCCTTGTCCCAGCGGCCCATCTCCCCACCTGTGTTCCAGAACGGTCGGAACACGGCGTCAAAGTCACCCCATTTGCGGTCCCGGAGCGCCTGCAAGAACGGCTCCCTCTGCCTCTCCTCCGCTTCCGGCCGTATCACGGTGAACTCGGAGGCGAACCGCTCGTAGATCGCCGGGTTATGCTTGATCGGGTCTCCAATGTGGAGGACGATGGGCTTCGTCTCCTTCGTCGTCGACATGGTTGCAATGGTCCGGTGAAATTCTTGCTTTTCCCTAGTGTTCTTCACTGATGTTTCTTCGAGGATTACCTAGTGGTCTAGATTAACCTTATCTCGTCTAGGTTGAACAGATGTCCGATTGGTAGGTAGACAATAAGACAGCCATACAGACTTGGCTATGCTGTGCGTATATATGTCCCTGGCTCATACTCACCCGCACGCAAGCCGACGAACTTCGGTCACATGAGGGGGAGAAGGGGTTTGGTTGAGGAATTATTCTTAACGTAAGCTACCCCAGCTTCATCATAATAGGTATAGAACCTACATGAAAGAGGCATGCCGTTAACCTTGATCGGCTCGATCGCGGAACATGTTGACAAGTTGCCGGTCGGATGCTAGCGCTGCTGGTAAGCTAGCGCGTCGTCTCCGCATGTCGGCCACATGGTGGTGGAGAGCTAGACGAGTATAGATCTTCTCGTGCAGCCCGTTGCTGCCGACGAGCCAACGAACGGCTTTAGAAGTTCGATGGAATTTGGGAAGGAGTGGGGATCGCGGGGAATGTGCGGAGAGGCATGGGGTTTGATATTCACCTAGTAGGCGAGATCCTGAACTAAGTTTCGTTCTTTAACTATGAGATTGCCAACGTTACCTATATGTTTAGAAACTAGGTAGTCATGAATTATGGAAGGGTTGGAAGTGGAAAAAGTCTTACGATTTCATGAAGTAGTAAACTGTGTTAAGGCATATCTTTCTGTACCAGGTCATTATGTCCTAAACTTGTATGATCAGGTGTAATTCACCTTAGGGGTAGCAAGCGCGTGTTAATTGTTACTTAGAAGATACTAAGCCTTACAAGACAGTCCCATACACTGAACACAACAACGCAACAGCCAAGGTCGCAATACTGACCCCACTGTTCGTCGTAGGACTGCCTCCCTCTTCATTGCTATTCGCTTGGCTCGTAGTTGCTTGACCAGCCATATCCTCATACTTCGGTTGCGGATCGGTATCCGCAATGCCGCTACCATCCACGAAGCTCTCCGTGCCATCATACTGCTGGGAGCCGGGGGACAACTGACTCTGTTGGCCATCAAGCCACGCCAAACCACAGGCACGGACCGTTTTGCCTTCGAGGGCATCGCCATCGCCGCAACTAGAGAGCGTGCCATCCCAGCAGCGCAAAGTCGGCGTGAAGCTGTAATGCCCTGCCTGCCCTTCCGGTATGTCCTCGGTGCCCACCGTGTAGTTCATGACGATAGTGGCGTTGAAATTCGTGGCTGCGGCTGCGGTGCCGCTAGCGCTGCGCTGCACAAGCGACATAATATTTTCTTGCGTGCTGTTGTCTACTGCGACGAAACGGACTTCGGAGTGTATCGCCAGACCCACTAGAGAATAGTAAGCATTGGAAAGTGAGTGGATAACAATAATAGGCTCTACATACTGGCATAGTGATGGAATTCGCAAGTGTCGGTCTCGCCGCCATCTTGGCTGGCGATGTCAGGGGTACAGTTTACCCACGACGATGTTGGGAAGCTTTGGTTGTATGGTGTGGTGAAGCCTTCGTTACCATGATCGCCAGTGAAGTCGATCTGGTCGCATCCAGCTGCAATCAGGGGTAACAAGAGGGTTGCAATTGAGATATTAGCTCGGATCTTCATTTTGTAGCTTGTCCGGAATATGAAGACCTGGCAGGCAGTTGAGGTAAGGGAGCCGCTACATTATCACTAATATAATATGAAGTCATAGCCGGTCCTAGATGTACTGTTTGGTTTGAAATATATTACACGGAAAGCTAGCGGATCTACCCCTAGTATGATGCTTTTCTGCCTGTGTTACGGTTACGTTCTTGGCGTGGCTACCGACATAAATATTCCACGCCACAAGCAACTAGTGATGATTTCAGCCGTCGCTGACGGGGTATCTCCTAATTTTGTAGGCCTTCTTGCTTATTCTCGGCTTGAACGGATCCTTGCGAATCTATATAAGCGCCTTTTTAACCGGAGGTCCGAAAAGGGGCGTGTTATGCACATATCCGCCATTGGAATAGCTTCAGAATGGCGGCTCGTACAGGGAAGTTGACGAAGTAGTGCCAGTAATTAAGGATTTCTGTATCATAATCCATTGCTCCTAAACAGTTCGTGACTTCAATATGTTATACCACGGAAGCATCAATGCAATTCTTCTGTACAAAGCGATAGTTGGAGTTTT
Source organism: Hypoxylon fuscum (assembly GCA_022578945.1). Taxonomy (NCBI): domain Eukaryota; kingdom Fungi; phylum Ascomycota; class Sordariomycetes; order Xylariales; family Hypoxylaceae; genus Hypoxylon; species Hypoxylon fuscum. The sequence goes on along the minus strand of MU399864.1, from coordinate 44,088 downwards.
TAAATCGCCGTTCAGTTTTATCAGATCAAAATCAAGCTGATGGGATCTGTGCAAGCACAAAGAAGACTGGGCCCCTAAAATTGATGCATGAGCCACGTGGATATGTCCGTAGTCTAGGAATCGACTCCTTCATGGACTCGGGGAACTGTAGGTTCTCTAACGATCGGCCCGAATATGGATCGGATTGCCTTCTGTAACTGGCTGTTCTCATCTTGTGTATACGTGGTAGTCTGGTAGAAGAACTTTCAACCTGAATATCATCACGAGCTGAAGATTACGAGATCGCATTCATATAGCGCACTCTATTGACCTATCTAATATGTTGAAGAGCCCCTAGCGTCCCCATCACCTGGATTTCGTCTGTTGATTCCTTTCATACCTGACGCATATTGAAAGGGAAGCGTTTAGTGCTCGGGCCGGGCGGCACTTGTGTTAATTATTTACGATACGAGGAGAGTTTAGGCAGTTAACTTCATTGGAATTCCTAACCTTGACATCTCGACAGAGACTTGTTTGGACAGAATCTTGAGATCATTCACCTTAGCAGATACTCAATTCTCACTTTGAGATGATCTGTTGTCCTCTCAGGGACCTAGGTCTGACCTCGTATAAGAAGATTCATTGGAATAAAATTTCATACGCTTGTTAGGGTATAACATCATCATAGGCTATAGAATAGGCTCCGAATTTAATATGAAATTACATTATGCGAGACTTAGGAAAGCATGATAACATAGCGAAGATACTTCAGCATCTTTCCCAACACATAAGACATAAGACATCATCTCGCAGAGTTGGGTTAGGCATCTAACCGCTTCGCCCTCTTCACCTCACATTCTGGTTCACATCAACGATACCACGCGTCAGGATACGTCCCTTGTCACCCAAGGCAACCTAGGCATACGAGGATCGCGGTTAGGCTTGACTCACAGCACGGCATGAATATTGGTAACCTCGGTGTTCTGTCTGCCACCACACAAGAGAAAGCATGCTGTCTCTAGAGACAAGTGTCATATCCATGATCTGAGAAAGCCAGACGTATCAAACTCGGATCTCGGTTAGGTCTTAGCCAATCTCCTCGTGGCCGTTCAACGGTGGAGTGACCATTAGAGAGCGAGTCGGTAGGCACCAGTAGCATCATGCCATCTGACTGTTCCAGTCTGGGGAATATATGAATGCCAAAAGAGGACGGCACATCTGCCACGAATGTCGTCGGACAACCTGAGATTGCCACTTTGAGAAAAAGGACTTGACAGCTTAACCTCTAGGGTCGCACATTAAAACAATGATCCACCTGTACCTGATGCATAGAAGGAATATCTGCTGTACGACAGAACAGGTCGTGGCAGAGAAATGGTGTAGGTGGTGATGAAGAGCCTTGATGGCTGGCCAAGAATTGTTGCGATTGGCGGAATGCAGCGATCTTTGTGCAACGGAGGGGCTGAGTTGGCATCACGATGAAATGTTGGTCAGGAGCCTGATACAATTGAGGGTGGTTGCACAACCATCCCGTTGGGCAGCAACGCTAGATTTGACGATCAACGAGCGTGGGGGAGCAATGGAGGCGTTCTGGACTCGTTGATCCTGAGTGGTGGTGGTGTGGCACTCACCTTTGCGTGTCTAAGCATTTTCTAACGACAACCGGATCCCCATGGGTGGAAACGTGATCGTGAGATTGAGCATCCAATGTAAGAAATTCTTCAGAACAATATCGCGAACAACCGTGACCCCATTATGCCAATTCAACACCAAACTCCGCGCACGCCTCGTACAAACCTCCGTCTCGTATCATCCAAACATGAAATAGCTGATTTCCAAACATCATTAAACGTAATACATGAGGAGAGCTCATCAATTCCGTTGCGGGCCACTGTGTAAGCCGTCCTGTAATTGTGCGACAAACACCTTGTAGAACTATATCCCCGTCGCGCTGCCATCCGCCATAGGTCTTCCCAAGACATCGGCACTCGTCGTGACTATTTTCCAAAGCCACATCCATGTCTCATAAACGCCCTTCCAAATCGGACTCGGTGTCGCCTATTATGTAGGCGGTGGAGGGTCGCCGCCGCCGCCGCCGCCGCCGTCCTTGGATGTTTTCGAACCCGACGACTTGCGGCGGCGATGCTTCTTTTTAGTGAAGCGCATCGATTTCCCGTAGAAGTAGAAAAAGGCTAAAAAGCCAGCTGCAAAGACAGCCAGAAGGATGCCAACCACCACGCCAATGGTGGTGTTTACGTTGTCTGCATCCGATCTCTTTCGTAGGCTCGATGCATGGTCAAGTGCAACCGAGAAAGCATCGAGGCCACGAGCAAAAAGCCAGCTTGCTAGGAATAAAACTAGCTCGACGGGAAAGGGGGCATTGTGATATCTGGTGGATTCGTCGGCCGAAACCAGGACTTCTCCGAGTCTTGGGGCTGGGGCTAGGGTGGAGCCGGGATCGAGGGAACTGGTTTGGGGTATATACATTTTAGGCAATGTGTATATCGATGAGACGGGAGAAGATGAATGGTATTGTCGAAGCGCGGTGCGCCATGGGCGCCGTGAGCGTAAAGAAACGAAGCGACGATGATAATAATAACGGAGAGAAGCCTACCTACCTAGGAAGAGAGAGTCGGGCGACAAGAGCGATTTTATCCTCATTAGCTACTCCAACACCATGAAAGGGTCGCAATGTGTAACTAGTGATCACCGCGGGAACTTGTCTCGCGTGGGCCGACTGCCACTTCGCGGCAAAGACCAACATTGGATTGGTAGCTGGTAACTGACGACGATAGCGGGGTTGCTGATGAGGGTTGGCCAAAAAATCCCATTCGTCTCGCTGTTCGGAAACGGCCAACGATGACAGACCTGGGGATGCAACACCTACATACACAATGGCTAGGGAATTTGTGATAGGGTCCATGTATGCAGGCTCACGCTGTACGACGATGTAATTCGTCTATAGACTCCCTGAGTAAGGTAGGCTGTAGGTTCCCGACTGTAGAAGACGCTTTAGTACCTACAGATACTGCCATAAGGGTAGGATCTGACGGTATGTAGATCCCAAAGCGTGCGGACCTCGGCGCGAGGCCATGCTCTGGCAAGGGATTCGTTAGGTAGCTCTATGCGAACGGAGCCGAGTGCCGGACGAAAGAATCTATATTATAGAGTAGGACGATTATTCTCCGGATAAAAAGCGCGACGTCCACTGGCTGCTGCAGGGCTGTGGGAATGATTTCACAGCATATGGATATACCGCGACGTGAGAAGTGACTAAAACAAAGCTACCTACCCAGCCAGAAAAGGCAGAGATTGATAAGATTGACGAGAATGGGACCCTGGGATGTCATAGTACAGCTGCATAGACTAGAAGCTAGAAGCCCAGACCGCCCATACGACGATAGCTTCGAGTCTTAGGAATGGTCGTAAATGAGACGATGGCTTCTGCGGTGATTCGTTGCATGTCGAATGGGATTGGATTAGAATTGGCGACGCTGCAGCCCCTCTGTCAGATTGGATAAGGTGGGAGAGTCCGCATGCGGAATGCATGGGCTAAGCTGCCAGCGCATCGTTCAACCCATTGACCATTGACCATTGTGCGTCGACGAAAGTGGTGAGAGTGGGAAAATGTTTAGTTTCCTAAGAAGAAAAAACGAGAATGAGGCGAGAGAAATCCGGTCGTGGAACCGAACCCAGCGGGTTGATCACGAGACTCCGCATATCGCATTAATGAGGAAATCCGAGAGAACTTATTGGCTTCTTCCATATATAGTGGTGTAACGAGGCATTCTCGACTGAGCAATGGAAGCTTCTCGTGATGCAACTTTCAAGTTTTTCCCCACAAAGTCCAGGGACCGCATGCATGTGTAGGCCTTGGCTGCGACGAATGTTCCTCTGGCGACCTTGAACTGCTTGATAAGTTTTGACGATCATTTACGCGACCCTTGAGAAGGCATCTGTGCGAAACCCTTCTTCTTTCTCTACCAATTTATAGAAGCGCAGTGTGAAAGGCGGTCCGGGCGACATTTATTCTCAGGGGTAAATGTGCCGGAAATGTAAGGGATGATAGATAAGTACGTGGCGGTGCTTGTGGCTCAAAATACCTAATCTTACTGTAAAAAAATTCATCTCACCGTGGAACTCACCTGGGAGGAAATGGATAATTCAACTTCGTCTTAAACACAGTTGTCATGTAATCTATCTTGAGGGATTAATGTTTGTGTCTCGCCCTCCGTCATTCCCTTTTCTCTTATCAATATCTTATTCATTGTAATATTATTTCCATTCTCATTTCTCATTTCCATCTCTGCTGCATTTACTAGGTGTTTATTGGTTAGAGCCGCGTTCCAGGGTCCGTCACTGCAGCGGCGCACCCGCAATGCCCCGGCCCTTTCACCTGGGGGTTACAGCGAGCCACAGGTTCCTTGACCCATCGATGCATGGCGTTGATTTTCTGAGAGAGCTCATTGGCCACTGGGTATCCGGGTTAGACATCACACGCCTGGGTTCCCTCGCCGCATGCGTCGGTGCTGCACCAGCGGCATGGAGATTCATAACGACAGCTTGGCGCGAAGTGTATGGTTGGGTGCGACAGTTCTTCATCTCGTCCGTGACAATACCTGCACGAGACCCGCTGAATAGACATGTAACGAACTGGGTCATGGCAAATGTCGTGCAGAACAGAAGCATTCGCTCTTTCACGGCCCGTACCCAAGTTCAGGCCGGTTCCGCAGCGGACCGAGCCGCCATGCTGAAGAAGACCCGCCGAGACGTGCAATATCTGCCTCACTTCGAGACGGTATGGTTCTGGCATGGCGGCAGTCTATTCGTAGCGACGCGACCCTCTGAGGGCTTCAGCGCATCGACAGCTGACCCCGCCTCCGATGGCATAGGGGGAGAAGAGTTGACTATTGGTTGTCTCGGACGAGCCACGGAGCCAATCAAGAGACTAATACAGACTTGTCAGGAGTACGCGGACAAGCACTCGCAGTATTTTGTCATCATCTACGCGCGGGATCGCTATGGCATGACTTGGCAGCCAAAGTCTCGTAAGCCGATCCGGCGTCTGGAGACGGTCCATTTCGACGATAGAGTTAAGCGGGAACTCCTTATTGATATCAGGAAGTACCTTGACCCTAAAACCAAGAAGTTATACCAGAGCCGCAGCATGCCGTATCGCAGAGGATACCTCTTCTACGGACCACCAGGTACGGGCAAGTCGTCGCTGTCGACCGCCCTCGCAGGAGAGTTCGGCCTCGATCTTTACGAAGTGAGGATTCCAACCGTGGCAAATGATCAGGATCTAGAGCAGATGTTTCAAGAGATACCACCGCGATGTCTCGTACTACTAGAAAACATTGATGCGATCTGGACGAAACGCGAGCCTGTAGGTCACGAGAAGCGGGACGATGCTAGATCGAACTGCACCCTTTCCGGTTTGCTTAACGTCCTGGATGGAGTTGGATCACCGGAAGGCCATATCGTAATCTTAACCACGAATAAACCCGACCGGCTTGACCCTGCGCTCATACGGCCTGGTCGCGTTGATATGAAGGTCATGCTTGGCAACATCAGCCCAAAGTCAGCTGCGCAAATGTTTCTCCGTATGTTCACGCCAGATGTCGACGACTCGCCATTGCTAGATATCCCGGAAGACGACGGCAAAATCAACGAGGATCACGCGCCCCAACTAGGCCATCAGCAATTGCGAAAGCTTGCTTCAGAATTCGCAACGCATATTCCAGAAGACACGTTTACTCCTTCACAATTACAAGGCTTTTTCCAGTTACACTTGGATAACCCCATCAATGCTGCTTCGGCCATCTCCGCGTGGGTGGAGAGGGAGCTATCTGGAATATCGTCGGATGATGAAATCGAAATCGTCGGCAACGGGCATGCTAGATGAATTACGAATGCGAATGTATTAAATAATTGGGTGTATCATAACGTTGTACTATAGGCTGCCATAGACAGGTAGGTATAAGAAGAAGATCTAAAAGTGGCGAACAACTTGGGAGGGAATTATTACTAGACAATGGGCAGACTGCCAGACTGCCTGCAAGCTGCACATATGGCGTTAGGTATGTAAATATAGATTAATGAAATTAGAATCATGTCGTATGAATATGCTTGTCTCTGCTATCGTGCATAGAAGTTTCGAGCCTAGCAATGAACGAATGCACCGCCTCGCCGGCGCATTGCTAGGCTCACCAATTGAACAAGGCGCAGCGATTTGCCCTGGATGAGATCGCGACCGCTATGAGGCAGATTGAAACTCGACTTACACTTGTGTTAACTCAATGCCAGCTTTTCCTTTAGCTCAGGGGCAGTTTCGAGTTGCTCCAAAGTCAATATCCGCCTTGTATTAATGTGTCTCAGGCGGTAGAGGGGATACAATGCTCGGGTAGGCTCGTACTGGAGGATGACGCAACTATGATCGATGTGGAAAGCCTGTGAGAATTCTTAATGCATTGCAACTAGAGTCTTACTATAAGAGCACAATAAGATAGTTTTATGGTTATTTTAAACTATTCACTTCTTCAAGCTTTTCATAGCCCTCTTGGTTTGATAGAGTATCCAGTAGTGGCTACGAGTAGCAATTGCCTTAAAACAAGGTCAAGACTTATATCTCTTCAACGCTGAAAATGTACCGTTTAGAGTAGGGCAACTAGCGGCTATTTATGACTCAGAATTATAAGGCAATGTTAGGTAGAATAAACCACATGCAATTCATAGGACATTGCGACGTTTGGCACAGTTGCACTGAACCTGAGATATTCCCACACCACCTTCACGATCGACCTCCGACCCACAATGCCCACAGACTCCTACGAAAGAAGCGAAACGCATCCTTCGCACATATTACGACAGAGTATCGCTTAAAATGAAGTCTTTCTGTAACATATGTTACCATATTAGACATGCATAGGAACAGACCTGTGGCTCCACTTGAAGCTGGGTTGGCGCATCTCAACTCCCTAATTGAGATGTGCAACGTTACCAGGTATTCGGGCACCGCGCATTCAACACCACGCGCGTTAACCTCATGAAGACATGTAGGAACTCAAGTACGATATTAAGAAGAGTTCAATTTGAAAAATTCCAACTAGTGAGCAGCTATAAAGGCAAGTCAAACGCCAGGAGCATCATGGCTCGAGAAGTAGGTACCACCCCAGTCCATAACTCTAGAGCTCCATACCGTCACGATGAAGTTCTCGCTCGGCTCCATCGCCGTCGTTCTTCTTGTCGCGGGCAGCAGCATAGTCTCGGTTGTAAGTAATACATGTTCTGTGCATATGTCTCACAGCAAACAAAATGATGCTTGACTAACTCGAGTCCTTCGATACCCACCATAAGTCTCCTACCCTCTTCAATCGCCAGGATGACTTGTGCGGCAAGCAATGTTTCTACGACGAGGACTGCTCGGGGACTTGCCAATGGTGCTCTCGGCCGGCAGAATGGGGATGGACATGTGTCGACTTCGACCCGAACTCGTCGTAGTGTCTTGGATTCGGTCTGGTCGAGCCTGTTCTGAAAGGGACCGGTGGAGTACGGATTGCGGACGATTTGCGAAGATTTGGTCGGCAATAGACGCCACCACACCAACTTATAAAAGTCGTGCTCAAAGTGATTTACTCCACAAATCAACTCTCATTAGGTGCCGGCATCTCGTAATAGGATGATGTGTGTTGATATGGAGTTGAAAAGACCGACGAACCATCCCATCGCGGAGTTAATCGAACTTTATGAGGGCTACCGTTCTACCATCCATTTCCCCAATATTTCTCCGGTGGCTTGAAGTGGAAGGTGACGAGAACGAAACGTATCGTTTCTCGGGGTTGCCAATCCTACACCTCATTGTTAGTTCTTTGTATGTTGGCTATGGTGACAACTGACTTACAACGAGTCGGAACTCTCGAAACCATATGCGACATGTATTATAACGAAATAACAAGATCAAGATCCCTATCTTGAACCCTTACATCCCATATAACAGGGTTGTGTGGGGCTATAACGACGAGGGTATGAAGTAAAAAAGGTGGGGACCCAGACGTCAACTTACCGCATAGGGCTTACAGGAAGGTCTCTGATTCGGTGCCGAGCCCGTCGACCAGGGAGTGCCGACATAAGCCCTGTCGCCTCATGATGTAACTGCTTCGAAATCCTGATTTGACCCCAACACCGTAAGTACTTGGTTTTCCTTCAGCCCGTCTGATTCTTAGGGCTCTATGCATAATAGATACATCGGACGGTGACGTTGAACTTCAGCCGCCATCGTCGATTAACATAGGTAACGTAATGGGCTAGAAATCCTGATCTTTTCCAAGTTCTGGCGCATGCGCCACAATACAAATAAAGTGCATATAACGTCTGAAAACCAAGAGTAGAATTCCCATTGCAGACCATCCATTAAGCATCTTTCTGTATTCATTAATTCAGTAGAAGTTGTAATAACATTGTTCACTCCATCCTACAATTTAATTCATCAATTCTCACCCGAAACGATAACTAGAACAACATGTCTTCCAGCACCGACGAGAAGAAGCCGCAGATAGCGACGCAGGAGACCGACCACTCGGGCAGCGAGGATCAGATTTCGGAGACGTCCCAGCCACCACCACGCCAACGGCGCCGGAACCGTCGCCGCCCCGGCTCCGTGGCACCCCTTCAGCCCCAGGAGGACCAACAGGCGCTCCAGCAGAGGCAGCAACAGCAGATGTTCCAGCAGCAGCAGCAACAACAACAGATGATGCAACAACAGCAACCCCCTAAAGACGAAGGAAAGTCTGACACTCTCAAACTTCGCTTAGATCTCAACCTCGAGGTCGAGGTCACGCTCAAGGCGCGCATCCACGGCGACCTGACATTGGCTTTGCTGTACGTGGTTTTTACTTACCCTTAATCCCTCGTGCAATTGGACCTAATCATCTAATTCTCTAGGGATACTTAAGCGACGCCTCCTAACTTTTCAATCTTGAAATGTTACGAACCTCACGACATGTAACGATTAGGGTGAACAAACGGATACTCAAATCTTGAGGAAAGGTTATTCCTCCACGGAAATTGGCACATTGGGAGATTAGGCTAGCAAAGTCGAGGAGGTTTATGATTTAATGTTGGGGCACTTGTCATCTTCACTTTGCGGCGGCCATTCTCTCTTATGTTCGCAACACATTAGCGGTCCGGTCCTTATAAATTCATCTGTACGAGTATCATATCTCTGCATATTGTAATCATCACGAATTAATCCTATTCGGAAAATCAATGAAGAAAAGAATTTACAGTCAGATACACGCTCACGTAATACGTGTGCCCTCTGACATGCACCATAACCACATAATAACCGAATGAGCCATTTTCTGTAATCACACCATTCATAAAAATATCTGGTGACTAAGTAAAAAATTGTATTGAGCACAATCAGTATGCATAACTCCACCGGTGCCGATACGTTGATACCCCTTTCACTGCTAAAATGGTGACGGCTCTACAAGGAAAAAGAGATCGTGATGTTGTTGAATGCATACGCTCGATTCTTAGGGCAAATGTATAATTTCTTCCTAATAGGTGTGGCATGTCATCAATCTGTTGCTACACACACGATTAGATACAGGAATTAGGCTTAAAATGCAAGTACAAATAAACGATGCTGTACCATAATCGTCTCTAATGCCCAACTTGTAAGGCGGTTCTTTGATCGTGAAAAGCGAGTAAGGGTGTTGGGTCAACAACTCTCAATTCAAAGCAATGTCAAGTAATGCAATATCAAGTCGATAACCCCTCCCATCATATTAATTCATGTTTCAAAATGAATACATTATGAACAATGATATAATCTTCTAAATCGAAGTCAAGTATTCCGCCAATTAGAACAAGATATAAATGATAAACATCAGCTTTGTCGCCGTTTCGTAAGATCGACCTTAGATGCAGATGATTGATTTCATAAGTCATTAATCATACCTAAGCATAATAACGTTGTCGTAGTCTTCATATCGTGGCACTGTGCTTACACCATTTTGCTATGAACCTCTAGAGAGTCCTTGTCCGCCGTCTTCGCATGTCGACAGGTGATATGATGCCACGCAGTGAGTGTGATGGCGGTGAGTCCTACTGCAAAAGCGGCGAACACCCATATGTATTTGGATACCACCGATTCCCCATCTGTAGCTTGCCAGTTGAATAAGTCCATTGAGAATATAGCCTACACCGTATGAGCCAACGTCTTCAAAGTCTTGTCCTACTACTTACCGCGACGCTGGAAAATGGCAGGTAAACCATTGTCAGTAGAGCTATCCATCTCATCTGGGTACCCTCTCGCTTGGTTGCATTGTCGTGCAATCCGAGTGTTGAGATCCGAGTCATGCCGAGCAATTTGATTCCATACCTAACACCATTAAGCAAATTGGTCAATACTTAATTGGAGGCAAGGTCTTCTTACTGCCTGCATAGCAAGAGTGGTATTTGCCACAGTCATATTGCATTCGCCCATCTTATCATCGTACTCGTTAATGATATCTTGCAATCTCTTCTTCATCTGAGCTCCAGCTCTCTTGAAACGGCGTGCTTTCTTGCCCTCACTAGTATGCGCCTCGTTTTTATGCGAAGAAAAGTAATTTCCGAACTCATCTATCTCGGCCATAAGCTTTGGTGTCTGCCGCTTTACGGCCTGGATGTGGTCTATAGGACTGCGACTCTTAAAGCAAAGTGCGAGATACTCCTGAGTCTTTTCATTGCTCATGTGCCTGGACGGATCCCATAATTCACGCTCGAAATATTCAGACCGTAGTACGAACCCATCGAGGAGTCGATCGATTTTTTCCACCAGTCTTCTCCGCTCAAGCTCTGCGAATATTCCAATCATCAGTAGTGGATACTTGACCTTATCCTCTGCTGCCCAGACGTGCTTTTCAACCAAATTTGCCTGTTCGTTGTTGCATCCGTATACGACAACAAAGGTGGATTCGGTGCTCGGAATATAAGTGACAGATATTGCTAAATCATTGGGGAAAGATGCCGTCATTCGACCGGTGAAGCCTACAACGTGGTGTCAGACAGTGGAATATGTATCAAGAAGCAAAGGTAATATGCTCACATATCTTCGATTTTGCTGGTCGGCTTTCTTCCTGATAAAATGACGAGAAGCAAGCGACTTCTCTCTGAATTGTCCGTATGATTTCCCGATGGATGTGGAATGACCTTGTCAAACTCTCCCATGTGTCTCTCGTAACCGAAACATACGGGATTGGTGCGTCTTGTCCCTCGAATACAGGCGAAGCTCTGCTACTAAGTCTAATTGAATGTATGGTGAGTAACTGCCCCTAATTTGGCTGTTGTTACTTCACTTACACGATGTAAAGCCCATTTTCCTCCGACGTAGTGCTCGGCGCCTACATTCGTGGTCCATTAGCTTATGAGTAGGTCACTCGATATGGTCATCGTATCCGTTCCCAAACCTCATTAAGCCAAAATTCCCAATCGGCCTTGTTCCGAAGCACTTTCTTTACCAAGTCCTAGCATTGATTTTGTTAGCGATATGAAAGAGGTGATATGTCGTCGCACTTGCCACATCAGAATCTAGTTTTCGGAGTGCCACAGTAGGGCTTGCTTGGAATTCGAAGTTATTCAGGTCACGATTCGTCCAAGCCACATCCTCCATAGGCAAATCCATTCTATTAGGCGCTTAGACCCTCTGTATCACAATGACATGGGCTGCCTTTGAGGCTCACACACCGTAAGACTAATAATAGCTGGGGCCTCTTGGATATTGAGAGGATTTAAGAAATGAAAATAGAACTTGCGAAATGGCTTTAGCATAATATCCACAATAATCCACCCGAAGTGTAACATCTTAGGTGCATAAAAGGCTTTGTAGATTGCCTTGGGCTTTAGTGGCGGTAGTTTTTTTTGTTGCTGCGCCCGTAGCATTGCAGCATTGTGTGATAGCTAATGTAGGCAGGCATGCGCTGTTTAGTCCCACACGTAATATCTCACATGATGCTCTGCAGTTGGTCGGTCAGTTTATGAGCTGCCTTGATTGATAATTCTCTACCGCACTTTTTTGCCTCCTTCACTCACTCCTCACACCTACACAAAGCATAGCCACACGAGACATTTTCCGAGCGCCCATAGAGCTTCGGCTAGCTTGAGGAGGAGGATTCCTGTATCGCATCGAACGCTGAGCAACGAACCCCTCTCAAGTCTCGGCAGCTCTAGGATCAGATTAACGATGTCCGATTCTCGATCGACACCTGCTAATGCGGGATGGCACGACGTTATATTAAGGCAGAAATACAATAACCCCACAAAGCTTAAGAATGCCCTCGATAGCATGTACGGCCAGGGGAGGTATAAGGTCATGGTAAGATCATCCTGTCTTGAGGCATATTGATGAACAATTAATGATCTCGTTCCATAGATAAGAGCGAACCGATACATCTTGCAATTGCCAGAACCGTTTGTAGAGGTAAACTACCCCCCTGTTGCTTACCAAGGCTGCTGCTAAGAGGTCACCTAGGCTCAAATACTCGAGATAGAAAACGCAGTTCGCTTTCATTATAAGAATTAGGATTGCGATAAAGAACAGAAACACCGACCAAGCCAGGAATCAGTCTACATCGACCTTAATGTCAACATCGCTACCAAATTCCACATCATACGAATGACATAGAATACCCATGCTTGTAGCAAAGGTTGGGTATCATAAAAATACAACCATAAACGCCTATCCGTATCAGAAACACGCACCCGTGAAAGCCTTCTATATCAAGTGCCAAGTCCCATCGCATGAAGCGCCGGCGAGGATAATGACTCTCTCATCGTCTTCATATAGAAGCTCGCATTATCCCGGCATGTTTGTCGAAGCTTATCCATCTCCCGAGTAAGAAGTAGGACATTTACCCTCTTTTCACGATCTGGCTCAAGCATTTTGTCCCTGATTATCTCAAGCAATTGGTATAGGTACAAGCTACAGTCATGGTGCCCCTGGAGCCTCGAGATCCAATCTGTGACTTCCGGTTTTAGGAAAGGTCGTTGTTTCCCAGTGTGGCTATCGGCGCGGATGATGAAAAACGTGTCTGAGTCGAAATCATAAATATCTTTGCCATTTCTCCGACTTGGGAAGGTATGTTCCACTTCGTCGAGGCCTAGCAAGAACCAGGTGACATATTCAAGGAATACACACCCAAGGCTGAAAATATCAGACGCGCGAGAGATCATTCCATCAGGCAAGTCAAACTCTGGGGCTCTATAGGTTGCTTGGACGGCAAAATTTTGAGGGTGCTGCTTTGATCGAGAACCTTCTGTGTATAAATTTCCCAACCCAAAATCAGACAACTTCAACAGATCTGTCTGGTTGCGAAACCAAAGAAAATTATCTGGCTTGATGTCGCCATGCCGTCCATACAGGTCGTGAACTTCGACTTGTTTTCCATGCAAGACATTTTTGAGCGAACCATCATCGATGGACTTTAAACTTTCAAGTCGTTCATTATGTACGCACTGGAGTGCTAAGCAAAGCCCATAAAATTGTTGAGACATCCAGGCACAATGGCTTTTATTTCCGATGAGACTTGGGTTCTGCCTCCAAAATTCACTAAGTGTTCCTGTCGCCCAGTCAAAAAGGAGATAATAGGTTGAACCTAAGATAGAAGGATCTGGAACTTCAAACGTCGCTAGTAGTTCTATTAGGTGTGCATTTGTAAGGTGCCGAGAGTTGTCCATAGAAAATAGCAGAGAGGAAAGCTCCATATTGAAAGTATCTCGATTATGAGAATTGAGCTTTTTCAGGGCGAAAACCTTATCAGGATGTCGTATCTAGAGAAGTCATAGGTTAGTTGCCCAGGCCACGCAAAGGAAACGTAATTAGCACAACGTACCCCAATATCACTAAAGTTGTAATGACTCTCGTCTATCTTGACCTGATAGACATCACTAAATCCACCGTATATTCCAGATGGCATTTCATTTGCTCCGGTTAAGTCTAGCCTTGGAATCTTCCATTCGATTTGCATGGGGAAGATATCAGGGGCTTCCATGACGTAGTGCGAATGTTTATTTTTGTTACACGTGATGTACGGAGCGACCATGCTATAAGACCATTGGATGAACTCCCTTCTGTAATTAGGTCGACGGCTCTTGTTGATAGTCGTGTGCTGCTTGTCGTGGTACTGACAGCGGAGTAGCGTCTGGGAATCATGAAGATTCTCTATGGCCATTGGAAGACATCGATCATCCATCCCATCTGCCATGTAGTTTGGGAGGTCTTCGAGCTTCTCCATACCGATGAGGACGGCCATTAGCTTCAGGCTTGGGTACGAGCTCTGTGACCCAAAACATATCCTTGTCGTTAGCCTATTCTTGTCTCGATCGGCATTGAAATATGGTAAGTCCACAAGGGTTCGAACAGTTCCGGGAGTGAGAATTCTGCGCAGCTTATCTCTTGGGATAAACATTTTGTTTGTGTCTAGGCCACTGCTTACTTTCAGAAGATCAAGATTTTCTTCAACCTTTCTGAGAAGACCGACGACGTCACCTCCGATTGGCTCGTATCTCTCTTGAGAGGCGTGTTTGTTAGGACGATGCAGGTCACCTTCTCCCCGGTCACGGATTTGTCGGACTCTGTCTGGGTTGTCCAGCAAAAGTCGCTTCAATACAGGGTACGTATTGCCTTCGGGTTTTCCCCTTTCATCAGTATTCACCTCTTTATTATATTCGCTGGGAAATTCTTCCACGGGTATCGCTCCGTCCCTAGGCGGCTCATTATAATAATCACCGCCACCGCCGTCTAGCCATGAATCTACTCTAGTAAACTCAATGTAGGGTATCAGTTTAAGTTTATATTCTTTGAGTTCCTCTCCGTTCTTTTGAACCTCGGCGCGATTGGCGATATCTTGAAATGACTTTCTGTCCACGTCGCTAAAGTCTTCGAAGATAGAGTTTCGGCGACCACGGAGTTGGACCTCGTGACTGTTCGAAGCATGGTCCGATTCATCTCTAATTGGGGGCAGGATGATAAGGGCAAGCTTTTCAAGGTGAAATATGATGTGTTTCTGCAATTCCATGGCATCATCAAAGTCTACAGGACAGAATGGGCAGCTGCGGTGTCTTTTTTGAGAAGGCCCTTTTGCAAATGCGATGAGCTCCGGGGGAATTTTATCGGACGTGGCATCGGGGTGTGATGCATTTAGGTGCCCTTCATACCCGCCTCGGGTCTCGAACTCCTCGCCATGTACTTGACAATGCCACACTAAGGTGTGTTCATTCTCATGGTCAATCCATTCTTGCTTCGTCCCGTAGAGCTGGCGAGGGTCCGAACAAATATCATATGTGCAGTGGTACGGTTGCAAGTCACGTCTTACGTGCGATCTATAGAATATGGTAAGTATGTACCTATTTCAGCTATATAGGTGTGATAGCTTACCGCCAAGAATCTTCACTTTCTAAGTATCGCTGAGGGCATATTATGTTACAATAGGGGCAGACAAAATACTCGCCCCTCCGGATTATCTGCTTGCTAGTTGGCCGAGGTGGCCACTTGGGCCTATTATCCTTTGGGTTCATCATACTCGATTCACGAGTCTGGTGTGAAATGTTGGACTCCGAGTCATCAAATTGCCCAACGTCGCGAGTGAGCTTCGTTGCCGATGTTGCTAACGATGGTGCCGGGGCTAACTTTGCCTGTTCGACCGCTAGATTTGGGACAGGTTTTTTATGCGGACCTGCGACTGATTCATTGTCTGTTATTTTTTGAGGCTTTCTAGTCACGGATAGAGTTGGTTTGTCCTGCGCATGAGCTTGGCCTAATCGAAGAGCATGGTCCTTCCAGTAGATGAACTGCTGTTTACGGCGGGCATTGGCAGCACCAGTTCTTTGAATAAGCCAGTGAGACGCAGAAGTATATCGTTCTATACTCAGCTCAAGTTCCTTGGCTTCTTCTAAAGTTAGCTTGAGTTCTTCATCTGTATTCGGAGTTAGTCTTCTCCTGATTTCTTCGAATTGAACATGAGCTATGGTTTTGGTCGCCGCTTCCTCGCGCTTCTCTATATAGCCTTCGATATCTGAAGCCTCTTCATGGATCTCGTCGAGTGTAAGCCGCTCGTAGAGCTTGTTATTTGGACGGCGCGGACGATTACGCGGGTTTCGTATCCTCGCTGCCAAACTGTACAGTAAATCTAGGTTTTTTGACAGGTTCCGAAGGCGGAAGTCGACCTCATGAAAAGAGCTCTCGCTGCTGGAATGGCTTTGTTCACTTGAAACAGATTCGACTTCGCTCCTCGTGGACTCCTCGTCGTCGTTTTCGTCATTGGCGGTGTTCTCTTTGATGGGGCGATTCGCTTCAAACGGCTGCCGCTTATCCTTCGCAATGGCTAACAAGTTGTCAAGGTGCGCTTGCAACTCTGATAGAACTTCAGATAGGCGTTCCTTTACGATAACAATATCTCGCACCCGATAATCTAGTGATGCATGTCCCTGTTGACGCAACCCGAGATTGTAGGCCCACAAGTTGAATCTCTGCTCTTCGTCGATGAATTGATGGTGCTTAGAAAACTGATCGGTACCAAGTAGGTCTTGAAATGCCTTAAACACCTTCAATCCAATGTCGTAGAGTTCGACCGACTCCATTGAGTTTAGGATGTTTCGCTAGGTTGGGTGATACAAAGTAACGTTCTAAAATCATCAGCCAATTCGTGTGGCAGTGAATACAGATCCTCCACGTCAAAAAGTTTAGAGTATCGCTCAAGTTCGGAGATTGGCTCAAGCCTTAGTAACATGTAGTGGTAAAATGCCTGTTGTATCAATGATGCAGACCGATCGCTTCACTAAAGAAGTAAGATTGAGGTCGTGGGGTACAACATGACAACTATCATCAGTCCTCGGCCTATCAAACCACTGCCCGCTCAGCCTCATAGAATCTTGTCGAAAATATTGTCTCAGTGCGTGCCGTAAGATGAGGCTCTCCTCCCCTCATCTGAGCAGCATCGTGTAAAATCCTCTCTAAACTTTCCAGTCCAGCAATCCAATCCAGGAGCGGGTTCTTAGCGATAATGAGACTCAATGTCGGGTTTAGAGATCATTGGCGTAGCCTTAGCTGTCATTCCCCTCGTTCCTCTCGTTATCCCCGCCTTAGAGTACTGTTGTGATGCAGTACGGGATCCTATTAAAACGTGCGAAATCAAGGATCTAATCAGTTGTCTGAAAGATCAGAAGGCACTTTTTCTTATGGATATCCGCACCTTACTGCGCAATGCTAAGGTGAAAGATAATATAGACGGCTTATCGGAAACAGAATGCATAGAGGCCCTACAAATCGCAGAAAACGAGACTCAGATGGAGAATTATCTCGGACAAGAACTCCATAGCTCATTTCTGAGAATCTTGGATAGATATTCTAGATGCGTCAAGAGCATCATCACGAGACTAGGGCGCATTCACCGTCCTTCGGGTGTAGTTCTCTCCATCATTATTCGCCACTCGCGAAGCTCATTGTTTATTATAGGTAGCGAAGGAAAACCTGGCTGCTATCCTGGCCGCTTATCCACCTAAGAAAAGCGCCTTTAACCCGAAGGAGCGGGTCTCGTATTTATTGAGGAAGCGTAAGCTGAAGAAACTAATCGAGGATTTAGAAGGGCTCTCGCTACAGCCCATCATCACACGCAAGACACAGCAGCAGCAAGGATATGCAACAAGACAGCCGTCGGGCGATGCAGAGAAACTTGCCAGGATATTTGCCCAAGTCCGAACCAATGTGATGCCTTTACTAGCGGCGATGTGTGCAATCCGCACTTGCGACGACGACTGTTCGAGTAGGCATAAGGTCTTGATGCGACTCGACAACCGCATGCCATTGCAAAAGCAACTACCGACGATTGAATCAACGTTCAAGCTTGCATTCGCACTAAAGGATGATCTACAAGAAGCTTTAGTCAAGGTTTCCCAGTTTGGAGTAGGAGACAGAGGCGTCAACGGCGATTCAGAAAGATTAACAGACATCTGCCACCACGCGCACAGAGCACAAGATTCACGATGCATTCTCAACCTTCGGCTAATTGAGGACGGTATTAGCCTACTGAAGGAATCGCCGGAGTCTCGCCGGGACTTTTCCGATTCTGAGCCTAAAACTCTGGATGATTTCCTGAGAAAGAGAGCGTGTAATGGAAACATGCAGATTTCCTTCGCGCAACGAACTTCCTTAGCACTAGACATTGCCGCGTCGATACTCCAACTGCGTCAGACTTCTTGGTTCAGCCTTCCGGTCAACAGTAGGGATATCAAGTTCGCAATCCAGTATGAAGAAGAAACGGACGTGACTATACCCGGGCTGTTCGTGGAACAAACCATAGGAAAGAATCGGTCGACGCTGACAAATGGCCCCAAAGATCATAACGCAAACACGGCTCTATTAGAACTAGCTATTCTACTGCTAGAGATCTGGCACGACAGGTCGCTAGAGACGTGGGCCAATAAGCCCGTCGAGTCGGAGGCGGATAGGTCCCATCAGGCAAGTTGTTGGTTGCGGGAGCAAAATCTGACAGCAGAGGTGTTGGATGACTATTACAAGGCAATTAGGCATTGCCTAGGAATATCCCGCACTAAACCGTGTTCCTGGGATGATAAGGAATTTTGTAAAGAGTACTGTGAGAATATCATTATGCCATTGCAGGAACATTGTAAGGTAATGAAGAAAGCGTATAGTGGCATTTCACAACCTTGACCTAGATAGGTACCTAGGTACCTATGTAGGTACTTACCTACCTAGGTACCTAGGCTAGGTAAATATCTTTCTCGGCTTCGAGACCCGCTAGACCCACTATCCACGTTAAGCCGCAGCCCAAAATCCACTAAAACAGTGTGAGTCGCCGCGTGTAATTATCCTACTCAATAACCGAAACCACGCCCGCTACGATAACCCACGGTTTTATCGCTTTGGTGGATTTGATCATATGGACCATAGTCTAAACGCGGATAAAAACCATGTCTCAACAACGTGAAGCAAAAATCACCTCAAAGAATCTCTCCTACGCCGGCGACAACTTACCGCCCTTCCTCGCGCGGCTCCGCGGTCAACAGCAGCAGCAACGAGATTCAGACGTGCCGGACCCGATCCTAGCTGCGCGGAGACGAGCGGCGCGTCCGCGATCCGCAAGCGAGGAGGCAGAAGACGCGCCACTTGTCGTGGACGAGGAAGGGAATGCAGTCGTTCTCTCCGCAGACGCCGAGGTCATCACAGAGGCAAAGGATGGAGACGATGCAGGGA
This sequence comes from Hypoxylon fuscum, assembly GCA_022578945.1. Classification (NCBI taxonomy): domain Eukaryota; kingdom Fungi; phylum Ascomycota; class Sordariomycetes; order Xylariales; family Hypoxylaceae; genus Hypoxylon; species Hypoxylon fuscum. The sequence continues at coordinate 24,854 of MU399864.1, read as the reverse complement.
CCAAGGGAGAAGGAGATGCGTCCAAGCAGAAAGAGAAGGTCGCCGGCATCGGCGCGGGCAAGAAGCGCAAATTCGGACGCGTAGTCGGCGGCGACGAGGACGCAGACAGCAACAGCAAAGGCGAAACCGAAGCTATACGCCGGCTCAAGCAAGAGGTGAAGAACAAGCCCACCGCCGAGCACGCGAACTCGAAAGACGCCAAGTCCGGCGCGAAGCAGGGCAAGAAGAAGGCGAAGAAGATCAAGCTTAGCTTCGGCGACGACGGAGATTGAAACGTCGAACTTGCGGACGAGATGCACATATGCTCAGCACCGAGCCAAGACGAACAGCAATCCCTTCGGATGCCTGGCAAGCCTCATGCTTGCTCAGTCCCACGAACTGCCGCGAGATGCTCTCTGCATTAGACTATGTATGACTGCATTAAGCTGAAGTCTTTCTGCTTCGCTACTCAAGCAGTGATAACAAGGAACGTGTTTGATGCATCGAGGCTAAGCGGCCCTATGAGGACACCTTGGTTTCGCTGCTGTGGAGTTTGACTAACTCCACTCGACAATAGGACCTTTTGCTTAGGTACTTGTTTACACACGCCCAGCTACTTCCTAATCTCGGAGGTCATCGATCTAGTGCCGCGTTCACTGAGCTATTCGCATGTCTGACCTTCTAATGGAGCCTGAGAATTTCCTCTTGCCCATACGGAAAAAATCTCACTTCGGTTCATAGGTAGTCACTAGCCTTAGCCATTGAAGTTGCCTTCGCGCCCCTGGCTTATCAGTGTCTAGCTACCTATACACTTGGCCTAAATTAGGTACAATTTACACATGTTTACATGTAGTTATAAGCTCCTTTGGTGTCCAGAATAGCTGCATCTCCCAAATGTAAGATACCAAGCTACGCGAGCCCATATCTATGTCTTAGTGACGAATTTTTACTACCCCTCACACTGTACGACATAACAATAGGAGGCAGCTAATAGGATCCTTGGGATAACATGCCGTCATGGTCTGCAGCGCGTTCCTCTGTTGCTTTACCTACCTAGGTGGTAGTAATGTGAAAAGATCACATTTCAAGCCTAGATCAAGTCTTCCACTGTATTTATTGCACTTACCACTCCTTAGCGATAACGAGACTCGATGTCGGGCTTCGAGGTTGCCGGTCTGGTTTTAGGCGCCATTCCTCTAGTCATCTCTACCCTCAAACATCATAAGAAGTCCTCCAGGATTATTGTGTCAAGATTGGGGCGTGTCCATCATCCCCTAAATGTATGTATTTAGAATGAACACTCGCTACTGATGCAGCTAATTTGAGACTTTAGGCAGAGGATGACCTGGTAGTGAATATAGAAGCCAACACACGCTGCCTCGTAGATGGCCACGAGGTCCACCAGCTTCGCGGCCGCAACGACGAGATCGACTCCAGCCCTACATTCTACCAGATTCGCCCCGTAGTCGAAAATCCTCCCGGTCCTGAACTCATGAGAGCCATGGGGGTCATGGCTCCGCTACGACGACGATCCCCCGTTGGAATCAGATGGATGTGATGAAGGGTCGAACACGGATACCCATAACCAAAAACCCCCCGGAACCTGCGAAGAAGATGACTGTACGCGAGCAGCTGAGTCGCGTGTTCTCTTCGACCTGGGTAAGAGGGTTTTGCTATAAAATCTCTAAAAGGGAGATAAACGGCGGGCTGACGGGCGAGGAGACGGATTCTGGGTAGGGCGCTACAGGGAAGAATAGGCAAAGCCTAACTGGAATTTGCTTTGTATCTAATTGACAGTATACTACGTTGATATACAGTGAGTTCGGATACTATAGAATTACTGCCACGGCGTGACTAGACCGATGATCTGGCATACGTGAACTTGCTGACGGCCTCTGGTATATGATTCAAGTTCATATGTCCCTCTATCTGTGATTTCAATTTTCGGTCTCTAGCGCAGCAACGTGGTGAAATCATATTGACATACACCTTATGCAAACGCAAACACAAACGCCGAAGAATACAATTTACTATACAGGTAGTTCTAGCAGTTACTTTCATCGTCATAATGGCCAAAGCGCAGAACAAGGACCCGCTTGGCACATCGGTAATGCACCTCACTAGAGAACCTGGCAGAACAAATTACTGGGGATTGCAATGAGGAGATGGCTGGTTCGACTCCAGTAGTGGGCATATTTTCTTTTTCTTCACTTGGTAGGTATTCTGGAATAAGACGCGAGTTTAGGTTGTGAGATTCAGCGGCATTCTAGACCGTAGATAAGAAGAGCATAGACACATACATAACGGGACCTAAGCGTCTGACAACTGGATAACCTACTAGGAATTGCATAACACATCTACATACCTAGGTATCTAAAGTGGTTATACTTGACCCGATTTGAAGTTTAAGTGCTTTCTGAGACACCGAACTAGAAACAGACAGATGTCTTACTTAGCACAGCTAGTCTAGTCTACATAGTCCAGCCACCTTCACACGCCCATCCCCCTCGGGAGGCTTGACGCGAGACATGTGAGATCACGGGCTTTTAAGTGCAGCCTTACGCATTCCCGGATATATTGGAATCCGCGTAGGTTCAATTAGAAGGCGGGGTAGAGAAAAAGAAAGTCTACCTAACATACCGGTGAGAGATTTGCTAATGCTGGCTTGTGACGGTGGTGTATGGATTTCAGGAGTTCTTATCGCCTGCAGCGATGAGTAGACACTAATTATGGCAAACTGGTTAAAGCCTTTTCCATCTTTGATAACAATAAATCAATTCTACGTAAATCCGTCTATTGTATCCTCGTGAGAGGGACTCATGCCGTGTCCAAAAGCCTGTTGGTTGAAGTGGGAGTGTCACCGCTTTCCCCCAAACCTCATCGTTGCCATAAAAGCCAATCCAAGTTACAAATTGCACATTCTGCATGGAAATATTCATATTCCTCGAATATCTAATATATACAGCTAAGATGCCAACACAATATTACCGACATACCGTCGCCACTGCTCTGCTCTTCAACCCTCTACCCTCACTCCAATTCTTTTCTCTCAGTCTCAAAAATGCAAAACCCGTAAAGTGAAAGCAGTCGCTGTCGGTGCCAACACCGTACCTAGTATTAGCTAGGTAGTGGACGGCAATCTCTATTTCTCCGGTAAGCAAACCCAGGTGCGTTCATACGTGACAAACGTGTCTGCCCACCCAAACCGGAGCCCAAGCCCAAGAAAACGCCTTTCCCAAATGCAACATGCAGCAAGCAACAAGCAAGTGACCGTCCCGTATGTACGTAGGTATATAACTTAGACCACCTCGAAGCAGACCACTTCGTTCTTTTCTTCCTCGTCCTCGTCCTCGTCCTTTTCGCTGTGGGAAGACTCTGCGATCCCGGGCAACTAGTAACGGGACATGCGGTTCCCAGACGGAGAGGACGAGTGTTCGTAGGGTTGGGAGTGGTAGGGGTCGTCCATGTAGATGGTGGTGCGGCGGTCCTCTTCGGGGAGCAGCTCCTTGACTTCCCAGTTGTTCATCCGAGTGCCGACGGAGAACTCGAGGTCCTCTTTGGTGATGGAATCCCAGTACTGCGATTTGTATTAGTATGCTTCCAGAGTACAATACAGAGAAGAAAACAGCCTACCTTGTAAACCATCATGACGGCGAGCAGGTTGCAAGTCGTCGCAAAGAACAAGCCATCAACGTAGTGGCTCGTCGCTTGGCAGACGGTGGAGCTCAGCGCGTAGAGGATGACCTGGCCCACGATAAAGAAAAATAAGCCAAAGGTAATATCTCCCAACGGCCACCTGTCTTCCAAGGTCCGGACAACGAGGAGAGCCTGCAAGGCTATGTAGATGAGGAGTTGTACGCCGTTCAGTAGGTACAGCACTGTGAACAATCCTACGGTATTCGCCGGACCCATGCCAGCCCACGACTTAAATGTAGCTAGCGCAACAAGAAAGGAGACGACGAAGGCCGCGAAGGAGCTGAGCCGGAGCATCCAGACGGACACCGGAGTACCGTCTTCGTAAAGTTGGAAGCCGACGAAACCGTTGATCAGCAGACATGTGATCATAGCAGATGTCAAGCCGGACTGTATCGCGACAAAATACGGGTACGGTTCGGAGCCGGGAGGGACTACGCCGGCATCGACGCAGAGGGAGATGAAAGAGAGTAGCATGTAGAAGTAAAAGAAGGCCAGGATCTCCTTGCGACCGACGGCGGTGAATTTGCCTCGGATATGTAAGATCATGACTACGGTCATGATCAGGGCGATGATGTGCATGAAGCTCGATGCGCCCTGGAAGATGATGGTGTTGGCCAACTCGATATTCCGCGCGAAGCAGTCGGTCTCGATGCCGACGCCGCTCGCGATGGATGTGATGGGGCCGACGGACGGACACAACGGCAACGGGGCCGTGTGACAGATGTCGGTGAAGTCCCCGAAGCCGCCCATGTTGTCGACGAAGACGACGGGCGACTGGCTACCTACTCAACGATGGATGGTAGCGAGACTACTACGAGATGGATTGGATGGAGGTGTGCCGGAGACGGAGACGGAGAGGGGAAGTTTGTAGCGAGTGATGCGATGCGGACGAGATCGATATCGAACGGTACGGGGAGATGGATCTACGGTTCAGCCGTGGTGTGTCTACGTAGAGCTGACTTGTCAAGGTTTGCCCGGACAGTAGACGAGGCTCGAGCTCAAGTCGGGGGGAAACGAAAGTTGACTGTCTGTCAGTCTGTAGGGTGCATGTATTGCAGTACTGCATGTATTGTATGTGTAAGAGCGCGTGGACAGTACGGTACAGTACGGTACAGTACGGTATTATTAGTATTAATTAGTTGTATGTAATTGGGAAACGAATGACTATTGTAAACGAATCGTATATCGTATATCCTCTACGACATTGACATGACCATTTGGAAAGGCCCGGGGGTTGGTTGCTCGGCCAAAGGCTGGGGGAGAGAAAAAGTTGTAAAAGTTGGCTGGTTGGTGAAGAAGAAAGATGGTTGGATAGAGAGAGAGGCCAGTGGTGTTGCCATGGAAGATGGGAAAAAGGGTGAGACAAGGACCCACATCCAAAGTGAGATTTGTCTTGGCGGGGGTACCTATGTACATTGTACATAGCAAAGTGAAAATAATTGGACCGTGCTCGTATTTGTGGGTGGCAGGGGTCTTCCACAGTGCTCTTTAACCCAGTTTTGGTATAGCGTACGTTGTTAATAAGCTTATCTAATACGGCTTGCATTCAACCTCTTGCATTGTGGTCGTCGCTTCCTTCTTTTCATCTTCATTCAGATGTTGTTCAGATGTTAGAAGAAGGTACATATATATACGAAGAAAATGTCAATTATGAAATGTAGGTACCTTAGGTTGTACCTTAGGTAGGTAGGCACGGCGTAACCTGAGAATGAATACAATGGAAGGCACAACTTCACAACCTGAGGAATATCGGAAGGTACGACTTCACAACGGCGAGCTAGACTACCTAACCTAAATACCTGAGGTTATTAACTTATTCCTTACCTTCGGATCGTTGAATCAACTCTTCACTTCCCACCAAAAACAACGTCGAAAATTTTATTCCAAATACACGCGCCGACACACGCGCCGACTTCAAGTCTTTTTCAAGTTTTCCAACTATCTCCATACTGCACACAGATCTCACCCCAGATGGAGTCCCTACCCAACGAGATTGTACTTCTGATTCTACAAGATCTACGACCGAAGGCGCCGTCATTGGATCCCAAGCCAGTCTGGGATCAATGTTTGGCTGAATTCGGCCCCCGCCACCGCGAGAATCGTGATGAAATGGGCAGGCTCTTCCAAGATGCCTGGCCTAACGATTCAGACTCGAAAAGACGTGCCGCCGGCTTACATGGCCTTTGCCAAAGCAGCAAGCGCATGTACGTGGTAGTAAAGAAGTTTCTATATGAGAATATTGTCGTGAGAACCGGTTCTTCTATGGTTCTATTACTACGCACAATCCTCGAAACCCCCTCTGTCGTACCCTTCATCTACCAAATCTCCTTCACTCTTGCCAACACCGAAGCTGTGGTCCGAGACGCGGCGTCTGCCTGGCAGACCAAACTTCAACCGCTTGTCCATTTTGAGAGCTTGCCTACTCGAGCTCAGGACCTACTGAAGCGCGCTCGATTGGATTGGAGGCCTTGTAAAGCCGTGAAGCTAAGTCCGTACAGGCTCGAGCCATGGGCACCGATGATAGGCCTTCCAGCGGCGCGCCTGGCAGATCAGCTTGTTGACATGACAGGTATAGCAAGTGTCCTCGTATCTCTAACTACTAAAGTTGATACGGTACTTGTACGCCTTCCTCTTCAGAGCAGCCCCCTTTTCAAGTTCGGTATTGGGCCCCTGGAGGGAATTGCTGTAAGGGACGCCACGCACAGTCTCTTCGAATATCCTCATATCACAAACTTGAGGGTGATGTGCGGCACCCAAGATCACTCTAGAATTAGTCTTCAAGATTTCTGTGATGCCGAAGCATGGTATCCTGACGCTGACCCAGACAATTGTCTGGCAGTTCATCTTTCGGGGTTTCCTAACCTCCGGCGACTCGAGGTCTGCATAGACGAAGGAGACGTAATGCTTCAAGGGTCGCAAAACACATTAGACAATTTGCAGGAGCTCATCGTTCATGGCGGCATACATCAGATTCACGAAATGTGCGAGACTGTGTTGGCCTGTCCTAATCTGCGTTCTCTTCATTTAAACGTTAGCACCTTCGGGAAGCTTATCAGCCAACAAGAACGAACGGAATATGCCCATTGTGAAATTTTCGTTCCCGACTTGTTCGACTTCGACAACTGGTCGCAAATCCAGAGCCTCCAACTACCCCTAGCATGGCACTCGTGGGTGCCGGCGCCCCTTCGCCGCTCCTTGGTTGCGTCGTCGTAGTTGGATTGCTAGGCGAGTTCATTTGCCTAGATGTCCCAGACCAGACGGGTGCTTTGTCTGAATATCTATTTACCTTGCCTAACTACTTCTGGTTGCTAACGAATCTGGTCAACGACCTTATCGCTCATTCACGCTCATTCACGCTTCACCACACATCACATTGGGGGCGGTTGCCGTCATCGCATGGTCATTCCTAATCAATAACCAATTGCCAGCTAGGACGAAATCGAACAACGTCGATCATCTCGATCAAAGTTTCGATCTACCACAGGCTGATATCATTTCGTGAGGGGTCGACCCCAGATGACACGATGACCACTGACATACCTTAGGTACCGTACCATACATAGGTACCTAGGTCCTACATAAGATGGAGGCAGACTAGACTTGATCTCGAAAAAGGCGTTTGACTTTCAATTAAATACAATTCTCTAGCTGGTAACCAAATAATTTACAACCACAAGTCCAATATGTCGAAAGCCTTTGTCGCAGCCAAAGAGAAGTACCAGGCCGTGATCGACGACGCCGGAAGGGGTGACTTTGTCTGTAAGTACCTATCTACGGGGTGTTCACCGACTTAGACGCCTATCATTGAAGGAAATATCTATGCTAACACAACCTGTCAGGCCGGACGAACCGCATCGGCACCACTCGGCACCCGTCCATGGGCGACTGCCATGCGACCGACAAAGTCGACCACCCACAGCAGCGCCGCCGGAGTAGCACAAGCATGAAGGACAAGATTAAGGATCTCATGAACCGGCCGGCTTATTAGGACTTGCATATCAACGACAACTAATTATTTGCCGTGGCGGGTCGATGCTTTCGCAATATGGGGAAGGGTTAAGGTGGAATCAGTAAGGTGGAAAATGAATATCTCCCTGATACGGGGTAGACGCCACCGGTGGAATTGCTTTACAATACTATGAATTTCTTGTACCAAGTTTGCACGCACAAATATACCCGTTGAATTCCTGAATGCCACTTTGCGATCGGTACCTATCGAGGCTGTGAAGCTTCAATTGCTGGGCCAAACCTGCTTTCCATTGCCAAGTCCAGGATGCCCCTATGCTCGTCTCACGTAATATGCGGGATGCTACCCTGGTCTTCCGTCCTCCAAGCTCGGTTCTTGTAACCCTTCCGAGCACGCAACGCGGAGATAGGGTATCGCAAGTAGTATTTCGAGCCTTTTATATATATATAAAGGTAAAAAAAACTCCAGGGCCGAAGTTGGCCTTGATCCACTACGCCGTATAATAGGTATGTAATCCATCCACCCCTCACCGACGCATTGCATTTCCCAATAGCCAGAACGAAACCGAACCGAAGCGCCTACTGTATCACCGGGCGCGGGCGCGGGCCCTGCGGCGCCGCCGTCGACGAGTCCAACTCGTGGTACTGCCGCGCCGTGCCGTCGAGCTCCGACACGGGGTCCAGCTGGTGCTGGTGCTGGTGCTGGTGCTGGTGCTGGTGCTGGTGCTGGTGGTACTGCGGGGGCTGCTGGTAGCCCGCGTCGCCGGCCCAGTAGTTGCTCGGCCCCGCGCCCGCGCCGGGCGCCGGGGTCGTCATCCACGAGGCGCGGCCGTCCCACGTCGTCGGCGCGTGGCTGCTGAATTGCGACACCGCCGACGCCCGCCCGGTGTTGGCGAGCTCCGGGCTGTTCGGGATGGGGATGCCCGGCGACGGCGGGTGGTACCCGCCTTGCGCGATCGAGGGGCTGCTTGCGTGGGACACTGCGGTTGCTATTGGTTAGTTTACTGTCGAGAGCTTTCATATTCGACATGGAAGTGTGACGGGGGGGATTGAGTATGGGTGTAGGTGTAGGTGTAGGTGGAGGAAAAAGGGGTGGTGAAAGGGCAGTAAAAGGGGCTGCGTGGACGTACTCTTAGGACTCCACGGCGCCTGCTGCTGCGACGCTGGCACCTCGCCGCCGTGTTCCTCCGCGCGCTGCTCCTCGCGGGCCTGGTTGCGCCGGCGCCGCACGTACAGGAAGACGAACGCGACCAGCAGAATCAGCGCGGCGACGCCGCCCACCGCGCCGCCCACGATCTTGCCCACGGGGGCTTCGCCATCGCTGTTGCTGCCGTCGGACGCAGCCGCGGACGTCGTGGCGAACGAAGAAGACGAGGTCGGCGTGGCGCTCGACGACGTGCCGGAGGAGGAGGAGCCGAGGAAGACGGCCGCGTTCTGGGTGTTGTCGGACAGCTTCGCGGCGACGAGGTCGCTGGCGGGGCAGCCGTCCCCGGCGCTGCACGGGTTGCTGCTGCAGCAGCCGAGGAAGGGCCCGCCGGTGCACGTGTACCAGGCCGAGCTCAGGTCCTGGGTCGTCGACGACGACACGCAGTCCTGCGCGCGGATCATGTCGTACTGGCCCACGTCGAAGCTGGCCGTGTGCAGGTGCGAGGCCGGGCAGTCCCCCGTCCCGTCCGCGCACGGGTCCACGTCGCAGCACCCCAGGAACCGGATCGTGCTGTCCGCGCAGATGTGGAAGGAGCCGCCGTCGGGGCACGAGAGACCCAGGTCGGCGATGGGGTCGGTGATGTTGCTCATGGTCGCAGAGCTCTGGTTTGTGTATATGTAGTATGTGGATGGGGAGTGCGTATGGTGTGTGTATGTATGGTGGTGTTGAGTAGCGGGGATGAAGGCAGGGAGGCGGTTTTGGTAACGAGCGACTGAATGGTTGGTGTAAGTGATTAGTGATGTAAGAGGTGGATGAGGTGTAAATGTGTAAGCATGTAGGTGTACAAGTCGGAAATTGGTGGATGGAAGCTAAAACACCAAATGCTAAAGATGCCAAAGCAGTGCTCAGTCCGAATCTCGACGTTTGCCCATCGTGGGAGGAGCACAGTGGGAGGAGCAACGAATGGTGGCGAGCTCTACCGTAAGTCGACAAACGACCAGGGACAGTGTTCGTCCGTGATAAACCTCAAGAGCACACCTAAATCGGACCAAGCTAGGGTGGACGGGAAAAGCTGAGTGCACAGGCCGGTGCGCACCTACGACACGAGGTGTACCCTACACTGACACATTCCTGTGTTTGCTTTGTCCGTCTCGTACGCAGTGCCGGGCTGCAGGAGAACGGAGATGGGCCAAGCTGTTGGTGCCGGTGGGTGCAGGGCACAGCCAGCGAGGCTATCGCCTGCCCGCCAACCAGCGTTCGACAGCAACGCCTCCACGCCTCCACCACAATCTATTTTTTCCCGCGAGCCGTTGGTTACACACAAAGGTCCCGTCGAGCAATCTACCCATCTAGGTAGAGATCCTACACATGGTTCGGATTTATGAGCACGTCTCAGACACCCAAGTCCGAAAGGGCAGAAGGACCATACATAAGCGTCCCTGGTTACGGGATTTTTTTTCTTGTTTTCTTTTCCTCTTTGCCTTTTCCGTATATACGTGAGGTGGCTGACTTACAAATACCTCACCTTGTACGGACACCGAGAGAGACAAGCTACCTTACAGATGCCCGGGGTGCTGGCTGCATTTTACTCAGATATATAAGGCTCGGTGGCAGGGCTTGACTACCTACCTATATCATGGCTGTTGCGATGGCGCTTGGTTCGCTTATTCGAAATTAATGTATACCTAGGTAGGTAGGTATTGCTCATCTACTTTGCTCCCACCTTTGCTCCCTCTCTATCCCATGTGATCTTGATGGGTTCGTGGCTCCCCGAGAACTTCTGCCCCGCGAACCACAACTCGAACCTCAGGTCTGCCGGGGCGACGATGGCCCGCACTTCGAAACTGATCTCGTAAAACTTCTTGCCGTGGAAGAACAGCCCCTTGGGTTTCCGCTTCTTGGTCATGTCGCTGTGGTTCACCCCTGCCAGGTTGCTGTTGATCACGCAGAGCTGCTGGGCCCCTTGCTGGCTCAGGTTCCTCGGTAAGAGGTCGCGGTCCAGGTCTGAGATCATGACGATGGAGTCCCAGGAACGGTTCGGGTCCTTGGGATCTACTTTCTTGGTGAATGGTGAGCTTATGGTAGCATGCGTGCTTATGCTGTCGCCCTGGACGGTATTAACACACTCACTCATTTGACAGGTTAAAATCCCATCGGCTCACCTTCTTAATAATCCAGTCAATCTGGTTCGTGACGTATTTCTCTCCATCGAAAGGGTCCGTCGAGATGTCTTCGTCATAGTGGATGTCCGGGTTGTACTTCGTCTTGTAGATAACCCCGTAGCTCGCTCGAGCGACCCGGCTCACTATGACGGGGTCGCGGCCGGAGTCCAGCTTCTGCAGACGATCTAGCAGCAAGCCCTTGACCACGACGAGTTGCGGGTCAGCGGCTTGTAGAACCTTGACCTTTTGCGCGTACGGATGCGTGCTGGTCATCATCTCGTGCTGGGTGCGATCGCGGACGTATTTGGAGCTCCCGAGACCGCCGGAGAGTATCATGTAGTTCTATTTCGATGCGTTAGCTTGAAGGTGTCCAACAAAGGGAACATGTCAACGTCAACCGAGAGACGCACTATTGGCCGAGTCACGCCGTTGGCCTGCATCCAGTCTAGCTGCTCGCGTATCTTCCTCATGATACTGTCGACATGCGGATCGAACAGGGACTGCATCTCCTCCCTATTTCGAGAATTATTAGATTCAGACTCATGTTCTACAGTAGTAGGTGTCGAGATACCATGAAAGCACTATCCTACCGAGCTCGATGCGCGCTCCGCCGTGGTTGAGGTTGAAAGGAACGCCGTCGAGAGTTAGCTTATAACATGTCGACTGGTAGACGCGCTCTCCGAACTTGTGCTTCGTCGTCCGATACCTCTCGCTCCTGACGAGCCTCTCGGCACAGTCGGGGGGAAGTTGTTGCACTAAGTCGGGGAATTGACCAAGACGGCTGTTGATCATCGAGACAAATGCCTGGTCAATTAGCGTCGCCCCGATTCCGATGCCGTCGACTTGATTGATTTGAGATAAAGACGGAAACGGTTCCCGCGGCTCAACGACCTGCATCAGCGCAAGATCTGTCGTTCCGCCCCCCGCGTCGACAGATAGGAATATGTCGCCTGCCTGGAAAGCCACGGTAGAGTTCTTGATCGTCCCGACTGCTGCCGCCTCGGACTCGGTGAGCTCGACCGCGGCAGTGTGACGTCGGCCCTCGACGCCGAAGCCTGCGTCCTCAATGCATTTCTTAAAAGAATTGATGATGTCCTGGCTCCGCCACGTCGTCGGCACGCTGAAGATGAACTCGACGGCCAGCTCCTTCCAGCCGATATGGCCGATACCCGTATGTAGTTCTACGGTCGACTTGACGTGCGCGTAGATCTCGCAGAGGTAGGCCGAGACCAGCTTCTGCGCTTCTTGGACGGAGGCGGGCGCCCGGCTTATGCCTTCCCGGTGCGCATCCTCTAGCGTCTGCTTGTCGAGGAAGATCTTGAAGAACTCTCTCTTCTGCTTCTCCTCGAGGTCGTCGTCCTCGCAGAGGTAGCCCCACGAGGACAGGCTGTTGTCGTTGTTGTAGACGAGGCAGGTGGGGACTTTCTGCTCGTTCTTGGTCGAGCAGCCTGGCCAGTTGTGTATGATCTGGATAGGACTTTGTAGGACCTGCTTTTGCTGCGGCCGCGCCCAGGCAACACCTTTTCCGCATCATGGGTTAACAAGCGCTGTATGCCTAGAAGACGGTGAGGTGGCCTACCTGTATAAGTAGTCCCGAGGTCGATGGCTACCAATATATCGGGTCGTTCGTTTGCCATGGTAATTTGATAGGCGCAATTACGTGCATTTCTTATCGGTTACTGGTAGGTAGATAGGCTCTGAGGGCGGCGTTGGCCTGTAGCTAGTGGTGAATGTAGGTAAGGTGTATCTCGATTGGCACAGATAAGTGGTCGTCACAGCTGAGAGCCTCATCTGCTTAAAAATAACATGCCGAATTAGAATAACCCCCTTATCCTTATCCCTTTAGTAAGGGTCAGCTCAGGTGGACATCGCTGGAGGCTATGCAGTTGTTAGTTGGAAAGAGGTGCGAATGGATAGATTCTATCTTGGTAACTGACAGTTCTAGGATGAGATCTGGGGGCCGTTGGAGGTAGGACCCTCTGTTGGCTCAAGAGAACTGACCGTGCCGCCCAGCCATTTCTATTCTTGTTGAACAAGCTCTGGTCGCGAGTGACAGGGCCATTGTTACAACACAACTGAATGGAACATTTAACATGGGCTCCTTCGGACATTCCAGTGATAGTGGCGCATGGCGCACGGCATGAATTGCACATGTATTGTCTGAGGCGGCCCGTCGTGGGGTCACGATGTGCGAGGATGTGTATCACCCTGAGTGGTCGAGGTGGTCGAATCGAGCATAGTTGCGGCCCCCAACCGCTAGAACATGCATATTGCAAGCAGGCTGAGGCTGATCCCTGGCTATCCCCATTTCCACCCCGTTGCTTCACACCGGTTAGGTACCCAGGAATTGTGAAGTGGTAAGAGAACCGAGCCGAACAGCGAGGTGGCCTTCCGTGTATTTTCTAGGGCTGTGGGTATTATCCGTGTTATTCATAGGAAACAGTTACACTACCTCTTAGAGTCGCGCCAAAGTGTGTCGTATCTGTTGCTTAATTTACATCAATCCGGAGCATTAGGTGTCTTAGAAGATAAATTCGGTGTAATACCTTTTGCTTCGTCCTCTACCTACCCCGTGTACTACACGAATGACACTTTTGGTCAAATAGTTGTTACTGGGGCTGAGCTGCAAGCACGGCAAAGCATTTGCTCTCTGATACTTGGAACAAATTCAGCAAAGCAATGGCATTGTAAACCAGATCAGTACAACTGTTCTCCTTTCTTAACTTGGAGAATAAAATTCGCGTTTGATTTCTCCATGATTTTACCAGTACAATGGCAACCACATCCACATTAACTCTCAATACTGTCTGGACTAGTAGCACTAGTTGGGAGGTCATCGAAATATTCACAAAGGGACCAGGACAGACGGGTGCCCTCGTATCCTTCACGACCAGTTTAGTGCCATTTGCCACTCCTGCCACTTCTCCAACTGCTTCTGCCCCGAATGCCCAAGCAACAAGTATATCATCTTCTAGTTCAAGTGCATCATCTTCTAGTCCAAGTGTATCTTCTACCAGTTCAATTGTGTCTTCAACCAGTCCAATTGGGTCATCAACCAGTTCAATTGGGTCTTCAACCAGTCCAACATCCAAGTCCCCGTCGGTCACCACACCTACTGCTCAGTCAACCCAATCTAGCAGCAGTTCTAACCTTTCACCTGGGGCCATCGCTGGGATTTCTATAGGATGTGCTGTCGCTGGACTTATTCTGGGCGTCGTTGCGAGCTTCATCTTATTCCGACGTCGCGGACGGCAACCACCCGAAGCTGGGTATCATGCGCCCGAATTTGATAGCCAGGAGAAAGCGTTTCGAGGTGTATCGACAGATAGACTGCAGCTAGACCAGTTCCTCCTTGACTCGACATCCGATGCCGAGATTGGCACGGAACTACGCTCGTTGAACCAACTACTTCAACAGCATGTCGAAAGCAATTACCATCTCCAGCCGGTTTACCGCAGCGAAAGTGAACTTTCCCAGGCGCTGGTTCAACTCGGTCTGAGCCAAAGTGGTACTATGTCCGCAGTCCAACTCGCTTCTTTAGCGCTTAAGCCAAACAGCCGGTATAATGCTATTCAGCATGTGATTGCCAGAGTCGCGTTTGCTAGTGTCGATTTCAGTAATGCAACTCCTCTTTCTCTTCTTCCAATGCCGATAACTTCATTTGTATCCATGATACCGGCAACAGAGAGGCACAGAGGAAATCCAGATGGTGAGCAAGATCCTTTACAAATTTTCCAGTCTCAAGGATCAATGATACTAATATAGATTCGATTCAGCCATCAATATCGCACTCACTCGATGGAGGCAGTTGTCTGCCTATCTTCTTCATTCTGAGAGGAGCGATCGAACGCCATTGATTCCTTCAGAGGACATTAGCACACACCAAGCACAGCGGATCGCCGAGGCTCTAAACACGTTCCTTGAACCTTTCGTGGCGGGAGATCGCGAGGAAAGATACGAGCAGGAGAACCATCTACGAGAAGTGATAGCGGAGTGTGCTACATTTGGCTATCTGCTGTTTTCTCAGCCTTCAGAGTACAGATTCCGCTTTGATGCTGGTGTAAGCCCGAATAGCATAGTGACGTGCCCGGGACTAGACAAGATCAGTGACGAGGAGGGACGTAGGTATCCTCCACCAACGCAGCCAGTAGTCGCGGCGATAGTGGAAACTATTTGATTATTCAGATAGTTTTTCCAATGAGATTGGAAACTGGGATATCTATGGACTGGGCATGGATGCGTATTCTTGATTTCATCCTCTTCTACTTTGTTATACCTACCTAAAGTATTCATATAATTTAGCAAACAATTTAGCACTGAGAGCAAATTTCTATGAAAATGACTATAGGGATTCCTATGTGTTATGTATCAAGTTAAATCACGCTGCTAACTTTAGGTTTGAGCTGTACGAAAATAGCCCCTGGAGCACTGCCCATTCGGGGAGTATGTAGACATGGACAGTTTAGGTACTGGGCCTCCTCTCGTGCAACCCACGGTCAAATACCCCCGCGTAGATTGTCTTAGTCACCTCAGGTATTCGGGCCATTATTGCAAGCCACCCAGCCCTTTTTTATCGATGTTATCACACCGAGTTGGATATACACTGGATCACTCCCAATTCCTGACTAGCTAGATCCTCGACATCATAGACGGAAACCCCCGTAGCAATTAAGGGTGATCATAACATCATTTCACCGGGTTTACTACGTAGTAAAGTCGATAACTCGTTCGGACGTTAGTTCTGCCGTCTGTGCCTAGATGGCGCACAGCATAGAGAGTTAAGTCGCATACCTAGCCATCAAAGCCTTAGAAACGTCGCAATACGTAGCATGAGAGTGAATTCAAGTGTGTTGGAAAAGATGGACCGCCTCGAGGGACATCAATCGAATAAACCATCTTCAATGGTAACAGCTATAACCACGCCGGAAAGGCACTTTGAGAATATCGACCTCCTCAAGTCCCTGCTAGATAACGATAGGAAAGGTCTGTGAGCTTGATACCACACTAAGGAAAGACTATTGATGTTTCTAATGTAGGCCAGTCCACTGCATCGTCGGAACAATCTTCGCAACATAGGAACTCGACGGACCAAGCATCGACATTCGATTCGCGTAGTCGCCCAAGTCAGTCCTCGATATCGTCTTCTGAGAGTAGCGGCAGCAAAAAGGTCGAGCCATCATCTAGTGTCTCAACAGCGCCTTCACCTTATCAAGTCTATGAGCTTCCCAAGATAGCAGTATCATATAGCGCATTTCCGGAACTTCCAGATAACTTTCCTGGCCGAACTCACAAGCTCTTCGGCGATGTTACCGAGCCTGACGATGACATGCCTACTTCTTCCCAAATCCAGAGACCGCGTACGGAGCCAGCGCCTGAGTCTAACACTGGATTGAAAGCTCTATTCCAACAACCTACTCGTCTCAAATCACGTACTGCGTCATATCCGAGCAAACTCGTCCATCTACAAACAGGTCCTAATGATTCTACTTTCTCTCTCCAAGTGTCCTTGGTCACAATGCCAAGCCAAGTGAGTCTGCACTCCCAAGTCTCGGAGTTGAGTACCCAGGAAAGACCGAGCGTTGCAAGTGTCCAGATCTCCCAATTTCTCGTAATGCATCACCGACCCTCTTTCGCTTCGACTAAGTCGGAACCGACTGTCAAGCCAGTGTATACACCCATCGACGAGACGAGCACAGCTTACAGAATCGCTCTGTCTCAGCTATACGCGTACCAGGCTCGAATGACCAACCGATCTTCATATGAGATAGAACCCGTACCAACACCGGAAAACGGTGCAACACCAGAGAACGGTGTCCGATCTAGCTTTGCTAGCACTGTCCCGCAATCTTCCCAGCATGCACCAACTGACGTGACAGCATTGTTGGATGAGGGAACGGCCGCCGCCCAGTCATCAAACTATGAATTGATGACCCCTGAGTTAAACGAGAGGAGATCCATAGCCGACAGCCAAGCATGGCAGAGAAAGACACAGATGCTCCGATAGATATGCCTAGTAACTTGATTATGACAACAACTACATAGGTAAAGACAAACCGCCAAACGGAGATGCAGGGCGTAAAACAAACACTAGCACTCAACTTCTCATGCCCCTACGCAGCAAGAAAACTCCAGCATAAAAAAAGCAGAATACAAGCTTAAGCTCGACGTGTGAAACGGTAGTTATAACCAATCTATCATCTTTCACCATGTCAGTTGGTCCACATTTTTTCTGCAGCTCTCCGTCTGTTTGCTTTTCTGCGCTCTCTCCTTCTGCTCTCTCTCACTTCTTCAGGTCTCTCTGGTGACTCACATCATGAAACCCAGGCCACTCATCAACTTTGGTTCATGAGTCACATCATTTATTACCAAACAGGTTTTGCTCCGAGTCGTGCCCTTGATTGGACAAGAGACGCCAAACGGGAATTGAGAAGTGATAAGATTTGGGTACAAGGTACTATACAGTGCTGCTGCCTTGCTACCCGTGTGAAGTCGTGAACTACATGTATAAGATTATCTCGTCACAATATTGGGAAAGACAAAGAGGTTCACTTTGTGAGAAAAATAATATTCGTCGAGTACGAACCCAAGACTTTGTTAATCAATAGTAACGACCGAAGATGTTTTGAATAATTGGCTACCGGCCCACCTCCGAGAAGACTGGATAGATACCTCGTTAGCTTTCAACTCAGTAACAATGGCATCTCAAGACCCAATCTGCCAGGTTAGTTGACCATCGCTAGTCCTATCCAGAAGTCCAATCTAACAAGATAACAGGCGGTGAACTTATCCGATAGCCAGCCATGCACCGCAGTTGCAACAACATGGGAGAATGTATTTTGCAGATTCCATGGCAAGCAATGCTATGGCCTCTACATCGGATACAAGAGGCGAAATGCCAAGCTAGATGCTTTGCCGAGCAATGTGCCCTCTTACCTGCGGGAAGCCAAGGTCCCACTGGCCAACGAGACTTTCGAGGGTGTCGGCGACGAAAAGACCTTGGAAGAGATCCATGCTCACATCTATCACGAATATGTGCTGCTAGGCAAGGTCATCGATGCTAGGAAGCTTCATCACAAACATTTCTATCCCGTCAAGTTGGATTATAGCCACCAAGCTTATATTGACACTCTTTCCAATCGGCGCTACATCGTCTTGCGCGCCCTCGAGAGGCTCGAGACCCGCACTGCCCAAGTTCTCTACGAGAAAGAGAAATGGTACACGTGGATTCGAGAGGTCCAGAAGGATGAAGAGGCTACCCGCGAGAAGGAGTCCAAGAAAGTCAAATTCGAGGCCGCCATGTTCAAGCGACACTGGAGTAAGATGCAGACTCACTTACGTGTCCAACGCGAGAAAAAAGAGAAACAAATACAAGATACCTACCTCGAGACAGCTTACCATGAGCGAATGTCGGCGGTAGATAGCGAAGACGACGCGGAAATGTGGGATCCCATTGAAGATGTGCTCGAGGATGAACGTAGCAGATACGTTGACTTGATCAAGCACTTCCTGTGGATGGAGGTCTTCGCCGAAGTCGACGAGAATGAAAAGCCTACCCAAAAAGTAAACGAGTCGTCTGATCCGTCCGCTGACATCGCGAAGCTCGCCATATCAGAGGACAAGCCACCCAAAGACGGGAATAAGAAGTCGAAGTCGAGAGCCGCGAAAGCTACAAGTGCACCAAGCAGTGTCAAAGCCCAGAACAACAGCGTCTCATCTCAAGATCGCCGGACCGGCCAAAGCCGAATTATGGAATTGATGGATAACGACCGGGGGAAAAATTCGGACCGCCTTACCGACCCAGACAAGAGCAACATCGAGACCGAAGCGGAGATGCGAAAGCGCCTCAAGGAAGGTGTTGAAAAGAACTACGGCAGTCCTGAAGACCCGATGATGCTTGAAAGCATAGAGGTTCCTCGCGGCACACATCTGAAGACTGCACCACTTACGGACGAAGAGATCGATTCTCTCACCAAGGATATCAAAGAGATCAAGCTACTCCTATTCTGCCGACTTTTGCTATCGCACGCCTCGTTGCTCCCGGCAGCCGTACGAGCTTCGAGTGTAGAAGAATTTCTCAACGACCCGGAGATTGCCGAATCCGACCTGCGAGATCTCTGTCTCAAGGTAGAGCAGCCTAGTCTCCAGGACATTCGGGATGCGTGTGCCGATCTTATCCGGGGCGACGAGTCTGAAACCGAAGACGACGGGGATATCCACGAGAAAGAGTCGATCGAAGACGTCATATTTCATGAGCATCGATATGGCCACCTGCAGGAACCAGAATGGTTTAAGAATAATATACACGCGCAGGGTGGGAAGCTCATCGGCAATATCAAGAGCGATGAAATCTCCACGAAGGCGTCCCCCAAGAAGCGCCACCCACGCCAGCAGAAGACGAAAGTTCAAGCGTGTGGCAATAACAAGAGCGATGAAATGTCCAAGAAGGCGTTCCTCAAGAAGCGCCACTCGCGCCAGCAGAAGATGAAAGTTCAAGTGTGCGGCAAGAGCATCTGTAACTATTCCAGAGAAAGCTCCATGTCGCGAGACGGTTGGCTTCAGTTCTCTGTCATGGCAAAGGACTGCGACTTGAAACACGCGGTCCAGCTCTGCAGAAACTGGGACGAGTTCTCGCAACTGAATTTCCTCACAGGCTGGCAATACTTTCCGGCTTCGAACTGGGCTGCTTGGGCCTGCGATTTGTCGACGCACAGCCTGCACGAACTTGTAAGTCTTTCCCTTCACCATTGCTTCCTAGTCCAAGGAACTCGATTCTATGATGTTCCTAAACTTCTGTTTTACACACAACCCCGAGAAAGATGCTGACTGTATGCAAGGGCTTTTTCCCCTATTTCAAAGACATGCAGGCTCTCAAACATAGCCACTACCATCAAGTAGGCGCCCGCAGCCAAAATCGGCGCCAGCACAACATTGTCCACGCCAGAAACATCATCGTCGGCTACATGAGACGGAACGACTCAGTTACGCGTCGGTTCCTCCAATACCTGACCATGCGCACCGGTGAAGTGCTAGTTCTCGTGCGAGACGGGAAAACGGGCAAGATCGTTACTGCGCCCGAAAAAGAGCATCTATGGACCATGCGCCGCAAGGAGGGGCTTGGCCGTGCCTCCAAAAACGAGTGGGATATACTTCTCCAAGTTGGCCCCGACTACTTCGATGTGGTTGACGCAGCCCGAGAGTGGCGCCTAGGCTTCGAGGACTACTACGACGTTTGGATATGGGACTTTCTCCCCTGTCAATCCTCAAACTCACTATACAAGGTGATCGCCTCGGTAAGCTGAACGCGAGATGGGAAACTGTTCGAGTGCTGATCACTTTCTAGGAACTGCGCAAAGCGTGGCGGGTCACCCAGCCTCTTGACGTATACAAACACAGGGAGCCCTTCCTACGCAGTCTCACAAGAGAAAAGGAGACGATGCGGGTCCGGTCCATCCAGCCTGGAGAACAAGTCCGCAGCCTATGGGACGACGTCAATGATCCTAATAACGTATTCATCACCGCAGAAGGGCAGGTCCATGAAACAACTGCTAAGTGGTGCTTCTCCTACAACGAAGCCGACGCCGCAGAAGATAGGGTCCTTTTCTCCGACGAACTAATCAACCCCAATCGGAACGTCCCCTTCAAAGAGGTCACCACCCCAATTACCCGTGCGCAGACCACGCCTCTTAATGTAACCAAGAGCGTCGCCGAGGGAGCTAGGGAAATAAACAAGCTAGATGGGGATAAGTCGCATCTTCCGGACGCAGACACGGACACAGATGCAGACGAAGACGACGAAGACGACTCCGGGCGCGTCGAGGGAAATCGAATCAAAACGCGTTGGACCCAGCTCCCATTATGGGAAGACGCGATCGCGATGATCAAGCACAACCATATAAGCAGCGAGAGGAAGCGATTGCTACGTGAAGTTGGGCTTCTAAACGAGTCCTTCCAAATGATCCGTGGCGGCATCAACGATCTCCGCGGCGCGTTCTCCGCTATCGTGGAGGAACTAGACCCGGTGATGATTGAGGAGAAAGGCAGCGCTGGTGGTAAGTCAAACATCACGTACCTGCATACATACTAGCCTATAGTAGTTACTGACCTAATCTTCTTAATCTAGTTTTGTGGGAAGCGTGCCGCGCCGGAGACTTGGAGCCCGGGGCTCAGGAGAAACACGCAGAGACGTGTGAGATCTTGGGCGGCATCTTGGGATCTCACCAGAGCACGCTCTCGACAGACTGGGTCTGGTTCCTGGTCGACATACTGAAATGGCTGGAGCTCCGGACCGATTACAAGACCTACACCCACGACAGACAGGCGGGGTGGCCGCACCCGTTCATCGCCCAGGACATCGTTAAAGCGTTTGTTCTCATGGCCATATTCTTTCCGAACCTGAAAGTGTGCCTACCCGTAACAGATTGCTTCGAGTCCGAAAAAGGCAAGGAGTACAGCAACAGCGCCCTCCTCAACCCCGGCGAACGCGCCAAGACAATCCCAGATGTCCGCACTCGGACGAGCTTTAAGTTACGGCCTAAGAAGTTCTGGAAAGAGTGGAACGACATGTTCCAACCCGGCCAGACCCAGGACCAATTCTACGTCCACGCGTACCCCGTGGACCGCAACGCCGCCCTCCGGTCCATCATAGCCAAGCTGTACCTCGCCGGCATCGTCGCGCCGGCGTACTTAGACAACCTCCCGATCGCAGTCCCCGGGTTTGCCGTCGCTAACACGGAGCCGCACCGCCCGGACAAGTTGGATCTTTTCATCGACTATGCGGACCGCTATGACGCGGTGCGCTACCGATTGACCTTACCGGCCCCCGTCCCGCCTGGCGACTGGCCGGACTTGCTACCCGCAGCCCAAGCCTTCGCCGCGAAAAACGCCGGCGCTAGATTCGCCATCCTCCGCGTCTGGTCCGCGCCGCACTTCTACCCGACGGTGCTAGGGAAAGATAGCGAACGTGCTGTCTCGTTCCTAGACAGCGCGAAGCGGTCATGGGTCTGGCGGTTCATGCCCAAGGACATGCCGGATAGCGAGGTGTGCATGTACAGCAGGATAAAGATGCGCCTGGAGTCTCTCAAGCAGCTACAGGTCGGCAAGCGCGTGATTCACCGCTGCGAGGTCATCCTGGTCATGGGCGCCGACGAGCTGGATCTGCTGAAGTATGCCACGGCTGTCACGTTTGCGATCCAGACGAAGCCGTGGCGCAGCGAGATCGACCCCTGGAAGAGCTTTGTGAACGTGGATTTGGGGTTCTTGGAGGGTTTGGATCCGTACTGGCTGGATTAGGGGCGTGGTGCAATGGTTGGATGGATACCGACCTATATGAAGACAACTAATAAAAACAAAGAAAAAGGAGAAGAAAAAAAAACCTAAAATACACAAACAATGAAGGAAATAACAACAATAATAAACTAAATAGTAGACAATAGGGAGATATCAACGCTGGTAAATTGGAAGGTGGTAAGGTCAAGATTCTTAGAGATCAGGTTTCCGATGCGAGGATGGAAATTGAAGAAGCAAAACGATGCCAGAGACATGGACCGCTAAGTGTGTTTATTGAGCAAAAAATCAAAATCAAAATCAATGAGTGTTAGAAAGCACAAAGTCAGGCCTCTCAAATATCGTCTGACTTGCTACTCACCGGAGGTAATGAAATCATCTCGGCATATAAGTGACTAAGAAACATGGACAATACAATAGCATGACCTAGGTACCTAAATAAGTTGTAGTGAGATAACCTATGACGACCACCTCCGTGTAGAAACCAAAGCAGCGGTCAGTTTGAAACTCGGTCGTGTAAGAGAGTAGTTTTTTATTTTTACTTAGGAAGCTCGGAGATATGACGATCGCAACGTTTTCCTATCGATATCGATAATGCGTAGTAAGACTGACTCGGCCGGCCAATCACAACCGGCATAAAGAGGGCTTTGAA
Source organism: Hypoxylon fuscum (assembly GCA_022578945.1). Lineage (NCBI taxonomy): Eukaryota > Fungi > Ascomycota > Sordariomycetes > Xylariales > Hypoxylaceae > Hypoxylon > Hypoxylon fuscum. The sequence continues at coordinate 1,969 of MU399864.1, read as the reverse complement.
GCAGGTCGCAACGTCAGCGGCGGTCTCCCAGCAGGAGAAAACCTCTCTGCTTTCTAATCGCTGACTTATGGAACGGGCCGCTGCTGGTTAGCATGTGATGTGATATAGCCTGCCGTATTGCCTATACCTAGCTGTAGCATATAAAATTATTTACCTACAACAATGTCTACTTATAAGTATGCGGTGGCGAGAAGAGACTAACCTGAAATCCCTTCACTACCTACCTACTAAACGAATCTGCTCATGATCCTGCGACGTATTAGCAGCACAGGTGTTAGACTTCGCCTCCGATTCGCCAACTCGAACCGTCTGCCTCTACGACCTACCAAGCCTTTACGGCTGCCCCTGCGCACAAGTAGTGTCTCTTGCCAACGCAGATCTACGACGTACCTAGCATCCCATCTTCGACGCAGCCTTGCCCGCAACATGTCGTCCTCGGCGGCACACCCCACCGACCCGGCCTCCGAACCCAATGCCTGCGCCTGCGCCTCCGCCTCCACATCATCATCCAGCACGCCCGCCGACCCGGCCAAGAAGGTAGAAGGCCCGGAAGAGAAGAAGCTGGCGCCGCTCAAGGGCGCCGAGTTCCGGGCGTACAACCGGCTGGCGGAGCACATGGACCTGTTCCACGCACACTTCCGCACGTCGTGGAACACGCTGTGGGCGGCGGCGTGCGCGGGCAACAGCGGCGCGCTGGGCTCGGGCAACAAATCCCAGGCGAGGCAGCGGGCGCGCGCGCTGGTTAGCGAAGGGCTGTCGTTCGTGGCGCAGCTGGAGATGCACCACAACATCGAGGAGACGTACATCTTCCCGGCGCTGGCGCGCAAGATGCCCGAGTTCCAGCGGGGCGACGGGAAGAAGGGAGGGGGCGCGGCGGAGCTGCTGCGGCAGCACGAGGAGATCCACGTGGGCATGGAGGGCATGCGCGGGTATCTGAGGCGGTGCCGCGACGGCGAGGAGGACCTCGACATGGCCGCGCTCAAGGCGCAGATGCAGAGCTGGGGCACGGTGCTGTGGACCCATCTCGACCAGGAGGTGCAGACGCTGGGGGCGGAGAATATGAGGAAGTATTGGACGGTGGACGAGATTCGGAGGATACCGATGTGAGTTTGGGTGGGAATGGGAAGATGGGAGGGTTTTATTATTACAGTGTAGATGGGTATGAAACGGGTAGACTCTACTAGAGTACGGCATGATACCAAGACTTTGGGTTGGGCGCCAGGCATTGGGAATCATCCATGCAATGCATTCTGATAGGATTTAGTATACAGTTAGTCGGAAGCTAACGTCTGTTAGAACAACATGAATCTATTCAAGAAGTTCCCATTCTTCTATGTAAGAGATTCTAGAGTTGACGCGGGGCCGTTAGACATCTCGTCATTTTAGCCGCGATTTGGCCATATCAGGAGAGCTACCTTATTATTTCCCTGCTTCCATGCCCAATCCTAGGTAGTTTGCGTTTTACTACCTACCTAGGTAACCTTAATAATTACACATTATATCACATGATCTGTACCATAGGGTATCCACTTATAAGTACTAGCATAATACCTTATGTTAAACTAACATCATTAAACACTTACGAAATATATTATTTTATAATTTATTTTAAATTATTATTATAATAATTAATAATATTTTATTTATTAATAATAAAAATTAAAAATTTTTTTTTTTTTTTATTTAATTTTATAAATATTAAAAATTAACATTTATTAAAAGTATTTTTTATTTAAAAAAAAGTTTTTTTAAAAAAAAAAATTATTTAATTAAATATTTATTAAATATTTTAATTAATTATAATTTTATTTTAAATATAAAAAATTTTTAATTTAATTTAAATTTATTTATATTTATATTAAAATATTAATATATTTATTTTATTTTATAATATTTAATTATTAATTATTAAAATTTTAAATTATTTTTAAAATATAATATTATATAAATTTAATTATTTATATTTAAT